>JAPYXD010000738.1:2400000-3000000 GCA_030998225.1 Diplolepis rosae
ATCAAATTTCAATTACTTTCTCTAACTAACTTTACTCTAAAAATTTAATATTATAATTTACATTTATACTTCTAATCTTTACTCTAAATCAAATTTCAATTACTTTCTCTAACTAACTTTACTCTAAAAATTTAATATTATAATTTACAACATGGCCGCCCTCAGCGTGCTTTGAATTTTTGTCGAGAGAGAGGACGTGATCGGACGCCTACCTGGGCTCCAGACGCTCCGGTGTAAGTCCTTTATTGCTCTCTTGGCTGCTTTTCCCGCTTCAGCTGTACGGCACCAATTTATTCTTCCGAATCACGTTGCAGAGACACTAATTTGGAAAACGTACTTGATTATGGTTGACAGCTTGCTGCCCGGACGAGTTCTACCGGTCCGCTCTTCCTTCTTTTCCCTCTGCTTCTTCATTCCGTCGACAGGTGGCGTTCAGGTTACTGCAGACGAGCACTTTGTCCGGGAGGTAGCGTACCCACGCGGCTACTCTGGGAACTATCCTAGCAGCTGTCAGTGTTGACAGTATGTCTGCCGCGAAGTCCCACTTCGATTGACTTATTATTGTCGATCGATATTTAGTTTACTTGTGATCGCGTGGTTGCAATTCCGGACGGTGATTCTCGGTTTCGTGACGGTAGTGAAACAGTGGTGAGTGAATATATATAGTGATATAGATTGTGTCTACATAACCTCTTTAGAGAGTCCAGCTGTCATCGGGGGACATGTCGTCGTCGACTGGAACCAGGACAAACGCCGAATCGACGTTCTCAACCCTTTTGGTGCTGTGGGCATCTAGTGAAACTATTATAAGGTATGTACATTTTCTAATAGTCTTACCTAGTCTTACTTATTTTCTACTCTTTTAATTTATATTAAACACATTTATATATAGTTTCTTAGGCTAAGTACATATTATTTAATTACTAGTCGGTGAGTCCCTTCCGGCCAGCATGCTGTTCAATTTTATTTAATCAATTTTTTTGTTTCTTTACAGGATCAGGAGGGAACCGGGATCACGGCGTGATCGTCACGTCACAACTTGAGAATTCGGGGTTGAGTTTTGCGTTACCCGATTTTTCCAATAAACAGCTTAATTGCCATATTTAAAGCAAAAGTTGGCGTTGTCCTATTAGATAGTTCATTAATTAATTAATTTGAACATTGCCACCGTTAGTTTATATACGGTGGTACTAATGGAGATATGTGCTATTATGATTCTGGGAGACCCTTAGTTATGTAGCTCAATTCTGATTGATTCGCATAATTAAAGGTTTATGGATATGTAGCAATGTACCTTTTTTCTCTTCGTGACTATTATTCAATTTTTGTTAATGGAATCTCACGAATTTGATTGCCGTTTACATTTTTCTGTCCGGATGACATACTGTATGTGGAGTTCGCTGCTCTGCATACTTATGTGTATCATTTGTGCCTCCATGGTAGTTGTTTGTCCAATAATCCTTGTATATTAGGTGGCCATTGTTACGGGTCCGCCATGGAGATTTTAATGATGACAGCCATCTTGTCGGTGTATCTACTGGTGTAAGGCCCGCTGCAATATGTATTCTTGGCAAGTCAAATAATTAACTTGTATTAAGAATTCCCTAGCGGACCAGTGTGAGAGAACGGTCATAGAATACTCTGACCGTTCTCTGACTGTTTTTATTCGCTTTTTACTTGCATCCCCTCTAGAAATTCCAGCACAGCATGAGATACAACCTTTTTAGCATTCAGAAAACCCAAGGCTATTTCCACGCTATTTCCAGACAAACTAGATGATGACCCATTCCCCAAAAAATCAACGAGCGCGAAGAATGGAAATAAATATACTAAAATACCCAGACGAACTTACTACGGATACCACTAGTTTGCCGTCTGACCATTCGCGACCGTCAATCACTGGCATCTCTTCAGCACTGCCTACAGCTTGTGAAATGTCCAGAGTAACTTGCATTCACAGTAGTAAAAACGTGCACGTCAGACATAGTAAACGCAGAAGCAAATAATATTCATCAGGACTTAAACAAGAAAACTAAACAAATTCAAATCATCCAAGAAGAATTAAATGAGACTATTCACAAAATAGAATCCCAAAAGCAATACTGGAATGACTACATGTATTAAAAAAATGATACAATGGTCAACACATTTGGAACTAAAATTAGAATATTTATACGAAATACTAAAACAATTCATTAAAATAACAGAATACGCATGAGAAGGCAAATTACACCGTTCGAGAAATTCCATGGCCCAACTACAAGAAGTAATCACCGAAATACACACTAAAATGGAAGATTACGAATTTCCGATTCCCACTTCACACCTTAGAGTGGAACTACTTACAAAAATTGGCAAAACGGACCTTAAAATTAAATCTGGAAAATTACTAATGTTCAGCTACCAACAATCACTTGAGTTAATGTTTATTGTCTACCCTAACTACGCACAAAAATTATATATTATGTAGCTGAAACATTTTCAAAAGATCATTTCATAATCACTACAGATGTTTTATTTGTATGAACTATTGTTGTTATGAAATTGGTATTACCAGTATAAAATTTTTAGAGTTATATAGAGATTGAAATCGTTTTCTATCTAAAATTTTCATAATTGAGATACAATTTTTAATGAAAACGCATTTTTCTTAATTTCTTAACTTGCTAATTTTTAGTACAGCTGATTACGTGCCTATAATATATAATATGTTAGATAGTACAATATGCGATGTGGATACACAATCTGAATTATCTCATATTCCGTCAGAATTTGCTATGCAAATTTAGAAGTTAGTGCATTGAACAATTTTGTTTTAGGACCCTTGCATTTTATAAGTGGTTTTTGACACAGTTATCTTCACTAAAATAAAACACGATAAGAAAATTCTGGATTCGAATATTATTAGAATCAAGGATATTACTTCAAAGACTAATAAAATTTCGCAGAAATTTAGTTAATGATCATCCTGTTCAACGAAATTCCAGGAATATCAGCTAATTCACTTATTTATAAAATTGCCATATTATTACAAATTATTGCCATTTTACTGATTATTCAATAAACTTCATTTTGAAACGCGGAAATTTAAATTAAAATTAGACCTGCATTTCATAATATTAACATCTTAAACGACTATAGAAGAAGAAAAAATTAGAAGTTGAAAAGTTTCTTCTTAATAATTTAAATAAACAATCTATAGACATATTACTTACAATTAACAAATCTTATAATAAAATGTAAAATTTTAATATTATATAATCTGTAGATAATTTCTAGGTTGACAGTTTAGTTCAGGTTGAAGTTACTTTGAAAGGCTGTATTCATTGAGACAAAGAAGTACGTTTTTGATTATTAGAATTTGAATTTTCCTTTTTTTTTCTAAATAACTTCTGAATAACAAATCAATTTTTGGTTCCGTTTACTATCATGAAGCATTTAGTGTATTAAAATAATATTATTCAAATAATTGTTTACCTTAATTAAGATATAAGTCTTGCCAAATGAAATCTGTACTTGCTTGAAACTGCTCTTTTAGAATTAAGAATTCACTGTTAATTAAATCAATAATTGAGTTTTTAATTTCACCTCAAATAAGATATGATCGACAATTAATAATAGTAAAAAAAATTCACTGTATGAGGCAGATGCTCCAATTAGCAGTGAAAGGATTACAAAATTATTGTAAACATTACCTTTCAAATACACGTTAGGAAAATCGTAAAAATAGGTGATAATTGTCATAGGGGAGAAGCGGCGAAATTGGCGCGTCGTCTAAATTGGCGCACCCTATTTTTCAGAAAATGATAACATAACAAAAAATAAAAATAGTTCTATCGTGTGCATTCTTGTATGATATGTATTTGACAGAAAACATTATAAAAATCTAATAGCTTAATACAGTTTTACTGCGATTAATCGTTTTTTGGCATAATGGTTATGTTCGAAGCCATTGAGTTAAATCGTTAAATAATAGTAATTCAAGGTGAATTAGATTAATGCAACGATTTTATAATCTTTGATATTTAATCTTAAGATTAGGATAGAATATTTGTATGAAAAAATAAGCATTTTACGTAAAAAGTATTTAATTAATGAACGATACACTTGCGGCCAAATAGTAAGTACACGATTATTAATATATAGATATATACATTTGAATGTTGCTGGACTTTTCTGCTAATCTTTTTCTTAAGATTTTTTGTGACATGGGAGGTAATGTGGTTCGCAAAACTGATGTAACGACTTTGTAAGGTTATATTCATTTGAAGAATCAGTGGTTAAATTTTTTTTTTAAGTTTGAGGTATTAAGGCATTTTAAAAGCGATTTTTAATAATTAATTTGTAGTCTGACAGTGTTTTGAAAGTTTTCTCGATTTTAAGATGTGAAAGCAATGTAAGTAAAAAATTTGTATTTTTGATTGATTGTTTCTATTATTTATAAGTCTTCTAAAGTTAATAATTGTATATACTTCTGATTACAAATTCAAATAATTCTCTATAAAAATGATTTCAATTTGAATATTCACTTAAATATCAACAATTGACAGTATTTTATTGTACAAATATAAAATATATTTTAACTTTGGCTGGTTTATGTGAATAAAGGTATAAAAACTTCACATATCTTGATATACTATCTCAAATTTAGTTTCAAATTATAACTACCTGTTTTCATCAACCTTTGCTACTGAAATGTAATTCTAAATCTATGAAAATATAAATAATACGTGGCAAGAGAAGATTATAATATTAGTGCGTCAATTTACCCGAAATGGCGGGTAAATTGACGCAGGTGCAGTCCTTCGGAAATCTGAATAAAAACCTGCTTTAATAATTTTCAATGCAATATTTATCCATTGGAAAGTATAGAAAAGATATCCAGCTATTAAATAAATATTTTTCATAATTTTTAGTCACATACTTTCTTTTTAAACTCGCACTTTCTATTAGGTGCGCCAATTTCGCCGCTTCTCCCCTACATATAAACTTTATGAGTTATTCATGTCACATTATTGCCTGGGAGTCATCATACTGTCCGGAAAGTGATTATAAGTCATTTAACCAGTACCACATGGCTCCCTTTCCAGTGTGCGCTGGAGTGGCGACAGTGTCCAGAACAACCCGTGGATTTTAGGATTAAGTTGCTGGTTGTATCCCTTTTTCAGCTCCATAGGCATGTTAATAATCAGTACCTTAGCGCGGTCAGGCATAGACGAGGCCGTTTGAATGTCAGCTTCAGGTGATGCAGTGAGATAGACGCTTGATTGATGCGTGTGATGTCCTGGGAATACTAGTATTTAATAGCGTCGATGCTTTGACTATTTTCAGAGCCAAAGGGGCTTCACTTTGAGGATCCAAAGTACTTCTTTTTCGTTTTCTGCATTGTTTTATGACTTTTTCTTCTCTTATCAAGTCTTCCTTTTTAGTTACTTCAAGTTTTACTCTTTCTTTATTCGATCTTCCGCATTTCCCTAAAAGATTTTTGATGATGGAGTTCAAAGAAACTTCAGAGTCTAAAATTGAGTCACTTTTAAGGGTATTTTTATTTTCTGTAAATGCATTAATTAAATCGGTTGATTCTGACATACATAATTCTTCACGTTGCCGATAGTCTATTCTATAATCGGGGCTATGATTAGATTGGCGATGGTTATAATTTTGATGCATTGAAGAATTTTGATAGGGGTTGAATTTTATATTTAGTGTATGTTGCTGTTGCTGGTCACAGTTACTTGCAAACTCCGGACTATCGAAATCGCTGAGCCTTTCATCTGGGTCTTGCTCGGGGTTTGTAGAATTTAGTCCATTAGGAGTAAAACGTCCTTCAGGGCTAACATTTTTCTCCTCCGATTCGCGACAGCTCGGCTGCTGATACCGCGAAAAATGTTGAAAGGAACATTGCGCCAGGTAAACCCCGAATGAATGCTTCCAAGGCACAGTCGTTGAGGGGAAGTATCACCTGATTGTCATTTTTATATCTATTTTCACGAACTGCCTGAGCTCTCGAATAAAAATGTTAATCGGTCATAAAATTCAGAAAAACCTTCATTTTGAAGCATTTGAATGGTAGTTATTTCGCGTACATACCACAAATAAGTTTTATGGGGGGCAAATCGTTGTTCGAGGTGTTGCATTAGGTCACTCAGTTTAGAGAACGTTTTTCCGTAAGTGCTGTCTCGCGCAGCACCTTTTAATCGCTCTAACACCGCTATAACGTATCGTTTTTCGCAAGCTTCAGGCCCGAAAGACTGTCCAGTTATAATATCTTCGACAAAATCGTTAACAGGCATGTTTTTGCCATCGAATATAGGAATGTTCATAACTCCTTGTTGCATGGCAAAACATTCTGCCATTAACTTTATCATAGCATCTTGTGGATCGCACGAAATTTCATCCATGAATTTTCTACTTTGAGCTTGCTTTAATATAGTTTTTTTCTGGAAATGAGACATTTTGTCTGATAATTTTTATTGAACGTTATATATGTAATTTAGATATTGAATTTAAGATTTGATATATTTACAAATTAGTCAAATAATACCTGTAATTAATCTACATTTTGAAAGAAATTATGTTTATAATTATGGATGATACGAAAAGCTGCAGACTTTATTTTTTAGTGTATACTATATGAATAAAATATAGTTTGAGGTATAATGTCGATGACCTTACATTTTGTTTTTTTGTGTGCAAAACTGAAAATTTTTAATTTTGAAAAGTCTATTCAGAAGCCTTTAATTTCTTCTTCCTTTGCGACCCTGAGCGTATGGTCGCGACTTTTGACTGTTTGAGGCTGTAAAAAGGTTGGAAGCTTGAATAAGCTGTTGTAATGTTGAAATTGATCCTTTATCGTTTTTGTAAGAAAATCTGTTTAAAGTGTTGAATTTAAAAAGACTATTATGAATCACTTATTATTATATACTGTAATATCGTAGTTACTTTGAATTTTATTTTTAATTGTTAATTTAGAAAATTTCACTTAATGTTAAATTTTTTTATTTATTCGTCTGTATTTTCTTATTGCTAAATGAATGCGGTAATTTTAATTATTGAATTACTATTCTCAATGATTTCTCCTAGCTATTACTGCTCTGTAAATTCTTGCTGTGGCGCGCGCAGTCGCTGCAGCGTTTAACCTTGGATTATATGTTTTCAGTGATATATGGCGGGTCAGGCCAGCCGCGACGGCGAATTCCTGGGCAAATTTTTGCAATTGTTGAATTTATAATTTGATTATGTGTATTAACAACTTGCGTTTTTGGTGACACAAAATTAATTGAGCCAGACTCAAGCACAAACCCTTAATTAATTTTTTAAAATCACAGAAAATTTTTATTGTTAATAAAAAGAAAAATTTGTATAATGTCACAGAATTTTAGAGATGCAAGTTTGGACAAGCTAGACTCAAGCACAGACTCTTGGACAATCTTTGCAATCAAAAATATTCTGTTAGTTAACAAAGTTAGGATGAAAGTTATAAACAATTGCAATACAAACACTTCGAACTTTGCCTTACCCAGTCGATCGTCATCGATGGTGACCGTTCAACGAATCTAAAAAGGACTTATACTCTCGTGTGCTGTTCTTGTTTTGTTTTAAACGTAAACTCAAACTTAGTTAACAATTTGAAAATTTCAGTAGTACGAAATTAGACAAGCCAGGCTCAAGCTCAAAACCTTGTGTAATTTTAGTACTTTCAGAAATTCGAATAATTTAAATATTTTCAATTCAAATATTCAATGCTTTAATACTATAAGTTTATTCAAGTTAGGCTTAAAGACAATTTCCTGCGTAAACCTCTAAGTAGAAAAAGCTCTGAATTTTAAATGGATTCGAGTCAATGAATGATGTTTTTAATTTTTCTATACATTTTAGACCGTTTACTTGCACAATCTTGCTGCAAAGAATACATGCAAGGTTTATTCGCGGTAATTCGATGATGTTAATAAAGATGGCGGAGCTTGCGAGCACGCGAAGTATACCAACGCTTAAAATAACATAATTTATTTTAAGATTTAATTCCAGATATGTAAATTTGGACAAGTAGAAATATCTTATCTAATTATTTCTACTAAACTTATAATTTTGTAATTTTGAAAATTCCTAAATTTTGAAGCTTTTATTTATGCACAACTTTTGTCCGAAATAAATTGCACGTATAATTTTGAGTAGCTTCAATTAAATAATTTTTAAAATATTATCAATTGTGACAACAAAAGTGACAATCCCACTGCTGCCACCAAATCAGCTGTTACGTCCCGAGCAAAAGGCGAGGGTAATTTGGATTTTGGATGTAAGGGAGGCGGTTAGCTGATTATATCAGGTTGGTAAGGCCTGATAATTTATTTTTGTTTGTGGGTACGTTGTCACTTGTCAGGTCTATGGGCCGTGAGTTGTTCACAATGATAATAAAACACTGAATTTACGAATATATAAGGTAATTTATTATAAATAAATAAGTTGTTGCACAACTTTTCATAAAATGATACTTAGTTGGTAACTTATACTACTTCCCAAGATGAGAAGGCGATGTTGTGAGTTTTATGCGGTTATGAGCCAAATATACAGGTTTTGAGATGCCTATATATGTAACTTCCGCAGTTGATTGTGGACGTTTTACGCTAATATACTAGGTTTTGAGATGCCTAGGTATACAACTCACGCTCCACATTCAGCGTTATAGTCAAATATAATAAGTTTTGAGATGCTTATTTATATTTATGTTATGAGTTTTATGCGATTATGAGCCAAATATACAGGTTTTGAGATGCCTATATATGTAACTTCCGCAGTTGATTGTGGACGTTTTACGCTAATATACTAGGTTTTGAGATGCCTAGGTATACAACTCACGCTCCACATTCAGCGTTATAGTTAATATAATAAGTTTTGAGATGCTTATTTATATATATATATATATATAACTTACTTGTCTACCACTTAAATTAGAGGGCAAAAGAGAGAATTGTCGTTTATTACTCCTGTTATTGCAAGTCAACGCGCACAAATCCTTGCAGGGTAGTTGAGTTTCGTTTGAGTCTCCGTGAGGTAGCAAAACAACGATAAATTTTGCAGGAGGTATGGTGTAAGGGATGCAAGTCCACCAGCAACTGATATGATCAATTATCCGCTTACGTATCTTGTTGAGTACACGAGAAATGAATCAAACATGCACTTGTTAACAAGATAGGTTAGTTCGTCCCGATTTCAGAAATAAATCACTATCAACCGACACGACTAAATACGACGATACACGTAATCCAAAGGAACTATCTAGCACTACGGTTTCCGGACTTGCACCACTTAAGGACCAAGGATTTTATTTACCAAGTACCGAATGTTGAGTTGCTCATAGAAATCCAATGAGACTTACGTTTATCGAAGGGTCTGCTCACGACGTTGAATTACCTGTCCGGACCTAATAACCGTACAACTGCTCGGAATTTAATGACAAACCACCAGAGGTAAATCTGGGGTATATATACTATTGATCTCACAATAGTGACTGAGGTGGGAATGGATTCGCGCAAAAGTGATGGAAGTCACTTTCGTTGCAAAGTTCGCGACTCCCTCTAATTTCTGCCTTACGGTCTTAATCAAGGGTGAATTTATCTTTGCTTTGCATCCCTTCTTTTCTTTCGTTTGCCTGTGCTTATATCTAGGTGAAGAATAAATACCAGTGTGGTTAAGTACACCTGTATTTACTTATCTTAAGCTCAAACACTAAATTATTATCAATATTTATTAATATCATCAATAATTTTATGCTTAGTAACTAGCAAGGATGGTATAGTACTTATTAATTCAGGCAATAATGAATCAATGTTAATAGCACAATGCCAGTTACATGTTGCCGTCTCACTAGGTTACTAGCGCCGCATTGCTATATTTTTGACACGCGGTGTGACTCACTGACTCATTACCGCGTGGGTAATTACCATATAGACCGAGCGATACTCTTCTTTATCACTTGTTACCAAGTGTTGAACCGATCTATCGATGTGAGGTAGTGCATTAACTTACCTCTGCAGAATAGTTACCCGGTCTAGGTAGTAATTACCATAAGACTGATAATAATTAAAGAGTATAACTAATTATTCACTTCCATGTACGAAGTATTGCTCATATACAGGGGCAATAATAAAAAATTTTAAAATTTAATGTTACCGGGATGTAACACGAAATTGTTATGTCCCTACTGGAAAACCCTTTACATCTCGGAAAGGACAATATTACTTGAGAAGCAACAATAAAAACCACTACAGGCACTCTTCACCGAGGAGTTGTTAAATTATGAATCTGCCTATAATTTAACCAATGTTAAAGGTATTTTATCAAAAGGGGGGATATGTTTCTTATTGTAGCACAATTTAAATTTTTCTATGCTTGTAGCAACGATGGAATACTTTCATTTTCTTCCTAAATGTTTTACCGATCTATACTTAGTGTGTGCCAAGATGGCGACATAAGTGTTACGTACGACCCTCAAAAATAAAATGATTAAAAATGAAATTAATTATTTTTGATTTGCATACGTGGAGGCTACACAAACCGTAAGACACAAATGTGTCTTTTATTATTTATTTTGTGCTTTCGTGGTCTTTCTACCCTCGGCTGAGGGTGCCTTATCTCCGCCAAGTTTTCTTAATGCTATTGTGATAGGATGAAAAATGAGTTTATAAACGAAAGTTAGTTAAAAAGATTCCCAATTGTGTAACAGTTTTATTGAATTTGAAAATAATTCTTACAAAATTAAGAACGATATGGACTCATCCTTATTTAATACTTAATCCTACCAGTTGAGAAGGATGACGACTGGGCATAGGATTTCTTCGATGATCGTGACTTTCAGAAGAGTCACTCGATTCTTTCTGCCGCACACACACATGCACGTTAATCCTATGACTTTCACATCCTAGTTTTGGGAAAAGAATAAGGTGCATGGTTTTCAACCAGAGAACAAACAGTACGTTAAAATTGTTTTGTTCTCTCCACTATAGTTTTTTTTCGCAACTCTAGTGCTGGTTTCTCGAAAAGGAAAATCTCCCCGTCGTTTTGAGATTCGACGGAATGAAGTTATCTTTTTTGTGTTCGACCCCAAGCTATCAACGCACTGTTAGTATACTCAACTAACCGACCACCGGCGTGCCCTAATGCTAGAGCGCGAATCGTAGTGGTGAGAAAAAAATATTTTAAAAAAATATATTTTTTTCCTGCGTGGCAACCCTGCGAAAGGCTTCTGTCGGAGATAAGATTGAATATTATTTTCGTCCGCCCACTGTGTACTTGCGAGACTTCGTTTAATTTATTGACACCTGTTCCGAACCACGGACGGGCAAAAGCAAAGACCGGGTTTTGCTCCTCTAAACTTCTTGATCGAGTCAAGAAGCTTGTAAAACTGCGTTTTTTGATTTGAAATTGATTTATTATTATACACTTGTATCGATGTCAATTGGAGAAAGGATTTGTGATGATTCAGGATTTTATGTGGAGCATGCTGACCAGGAATTTGGAAATAATGGATGTCTAAATACTTGGTAGCCCTAATTAGTTTCGTGCCTATTGCCAAACTGAGAATTTTTTCCTCTTTCTGCTACATAATCGTTTTTTTCGATTAGTAGAATTACTAAGTAAGAGGTTAATGTTAGTTTTACCTTTTAGGTTTGTTAGTTTTTGATTCTGAATCCTCCTTTTTCTTCAATTGAGAAGATGGTGGTTCAGATTTTCTAACAACATTTTTACTCACTGGCTTTGACAAATCATGGCTATCCAAGTTTCAAATAATCCATTTCCATTATCTACGTATTGTACTTGTGCTAGGTACGGATAGGTATAAATAGGAGATGGTTTGTAGACATGGCATCGATACTAGTGGTCGAGGAATTTAACGTTTGTTGTTTAAAATATGGAAACACACATAAGGTCTGCGAGTACACGTGTGCGAACAAGTGCAAGCTTTTGACGAAATCGGCGGTGTGTGTATGTTTTCATACTAGTTTCCTCATCTCACTCCTCATCCTTCTCCCTGTTATATTACATTCTTTTTAAATTAAATTCAGGCATATGTACATTTTTTTGTTTTCACCCATAAAAAAAATTCTATTTGTATGCAGACATATATATATATATATATATATATATATAAAGAGGAATTCCTTAATATTCTCCTTCGGCCTTGTGAACTGACCTCCCTCTTGTTATATTTCGTGCTGATAAAATATACTCAGGTTACGAGCACTAAGAATAAAAATTCGTCGCGTTAAACTAATTTCGATGGAAATCGTTTAATGACCCCTCTTAATTGTCCTAATTGAGAAAGAAGTTATTTTATTTTATTTTTATTCATTTCTAGCCACTCGCAACAATAAAAAAAACCTTCGTATTCGTATCGCACATCAAATGCATGTTAAATTTATCCAATAAACAATATGAAATGCATCTGCAAAGTTCACAAAATTCAAGCCGCTTACGTATATTACATATGTAGTATTAATATATGAGAAGACTGTTCTATGCGCATTTTTTGATCATCTGAAAGTTACAAAATACTGTTCAGTTGGAAGGGTGGCATACGAGTAGATTTTATTCCAAAATCGAGTGATAGAGCCTCGGTTTATAGAGATTGCATTTAATGTCTTTATTGTCTTAATCTCATACCTGCTCCCAGGATCGGTTTCAAGTCGGCAAGGAAATAGTTTGTGACGATTCGTCTCAAGTTTGCACTCAGAAATTTCAATTTCTGGAAAGTGAGTCGAATTCAGAAGACTACACGGATAAAAATTTGATGGTTCAAAATACCATTTTTTATGGTAAACCAAAACCATCAGAAATTTCTGCCAGTTAGACCCAAAAATATGCTACTTAATATGACATAGTGCAGCAGACATGTTTAAATCGAGAGTTTGGCATTTGTGTATTAATTTGAAAAAGGTGAACACTTGAGGAACATTTACAGAAAACTAAAACAGCGGTCACTGCATTCACTGCCACACGTGCTTCGAGTCCGAGCATGCCTAAACAAGCTTAAGCGTAGTTGCAGCGTGCGAGCTCGCTCGTTGCAACGCGCGGGACAGATTTGATAAATCAATTACA
The DNA here is from genome assembly GCA_030998225.1 of Diplolepis rosae. NCBI lineage: Eukaryota > Metazoa > Arthropoda > Insecta > Hymenoptera > Diplolepididae > Diplolepis > Diplolepis rosae. The sequence continues at coordinate 2,413,096 of JAPYXD010000738.1, forward strand.
CCTACAGTTTTCATTTTTCCATTCCAAAATTTTGCCTGCATATTGAAAAAACTTCAACAAAAATTTAGAAACAAAAAAATCGGAAAAAAATTAGTTCCAAATTTTAAAAAAATTCAATTGTTTATAAAAATGTACTATATTGTTATTACAAAAAAAACAACGAAATGTGTGCTATAACTTTTTTGAAAGCTTGTACTCTTTCGCGTATTTCAAGTGCAAGGGTTACATTTTATATTCAAAACTGCTTTTACAGTGAGCTGTTATAAAAAAAAAAATTTTACCGAGTACCAAATTTAAAAAAATTATATCTCGAAATTTTCAAGTATTACATTGAAAAAAAATACCTGTCGATTATTTTCGAAGTAAAAAGGCAAAAAAAAATGTTTCGTTGAAAAAAAAATTGTGACCGTGAATCTCCCATGAAATGACCCATACATATTTCATTCATAAAAAAATTGATTTTCAGTATAAGGGTCATTCTTTTACAAATCGCACACCAATCTAAACTTGGAATTTATTAATCGTTAGGAAATTTCTTTACAACTTAAATACATAATGTTACGTCAGAAACGTAACACTTCTCTTGTTTAAAGATTTCTTCGTTTTATGTAAGGATCGGAAGGATTCTCTCTAAGGGATGAGAAAATAGTCAGTGAATGAGAAGAGTTGATCATATAAAATATATTTATTGACATAAAAATTATCTTCAAGTAAGCACCATGAAGAAAATGAAAATGCATATATAGAATTTGAAGTACTTAGTAATTACCCTAGTTTGGAAATAGGCCGGTGATAAAATGAGTCCATTAGATTGAATGTGGTAACTCAAGTCCTCACTTGTAAACGTTAAGATAATTTTGGTCAGATGAGAAATTTGTGGTCCAGCCGGTTGGGATGGACGATTCTCTGATCCCACGTTTTGGAGGAGATTTGTTAAGGTGATTCTCCTTCACTTTTTACTGTCGTTGAACCACTAAACGAATAAAATAATTACAAGAAAAACAATTTTACATAATAACAGGAGAATAGATTTTCATAAAATTCTTGTACATTTAATTGTTTTTCTAATATTTTTTGTAAAATTAATAAAATTATTTGTGCATAAAAAATGTGAAGGATAGTAATTTCTCAATTTGTTATTGTTGCACATTAACTTCTATTGGAAACACAATTTTCACATTAAAAATTTTGTAACGCAATCGCACAGTTTACATTCACAGACTCAATATTTGTAGAAACTGTTCTTCCAATAGGATGGGAATCAAGAAAAGTTCCCTTGACGGAAGAAAAAACAGAATACTAATCGATCGTAGATTCAATTTTCGAGATAATTCATGTAATGAGTGAACTGACAATTTTATATTATTTAAGGTTCCAGATAAATTTTCATTAGCTTCATCTTCAATCGGAAGAGCAAAATGATAGTAGTTTCCCTTTTTCATTTCTCTTACTGTTCCCTTTTGTAAGTTTTTAAATTTTGGTAAGGTACCACGTTTTTCTAGACTTCTTGATCCATTATTTCGAGGAGTTCCACTTGTTGTAACAAAATATAGATAATTATCTTTTCATAGCGCCTCTTTTGAAAATCCGATTTTCGGTACCTGCAAAGCGGGACGAAACTACGATTTTCAACCCTAGGGGCGAAACTTTGAAGGTAGGGTTGCAAACCGCACATTCGTCCCGCTGTACAGGTACCAAAAATCAAATTCTCAAAACAGTTGCTATGAAAAATAGTATACATTACTCGAAACAAAACACAGCGAATGCAACTGCAATTGCGTATTCTAATAGACGCATGCGCAGTTCAAATGTACAAGGCTTCGTCAGTGCGGTGCCAACGCTGTACGAAGAAGAAGAAGAATAAGAATAAGATTACGCTCCGCTGTATCGTAATAGGCGCATGCGCAGTTCAATTTTTACATTACATTCCTCTGTATCCTAATGTACAACATTACGCTACTCTCAACTGTAGCGTAAGAACGAGTTTACGCACCGGAGGCACATAAAATGTTGTTACTGTTCTAGCTGGAATTGTTAATATTTGTGTTTATTTAAATAAATATAGTTTATTTTGTATTTCTAGATATTCTGATACATAATTTATATTGACTTTATTACCTCGAAAAAATTCTGAACGTAGAACTCCGTCATCATCGATTGGGACTTCATTAGAAATTATTTTCAGTATTGTTGGATATCCTAGAATGATTATTTGTGCTTGTCCTATTGTAAAAAGTGGTAAATTATTTATTCCTGTAAGTTTTAACACTATTTTTTCATCTATTAGCAATTTAGGGTTTGCAAACGCTTATCTTTATGGCCGGTTGATCGTTAGAAGTGGATGCTTCTGGTTATTGCCTTATGTTTGTTGTTTATTTAATCTAATATTACAATTTGTTATAACATGGCCTGGTTTTTTACAATAGTTGCATATAACTTCTGACTTTTCTGAATATTTTTGATTTGTTCTACTAAATTATTGATTTTCCATTTCACGTTGTCTATTTTGATTTAAAAATTGTCTATAATTTGCATACCTGTTGTGATCTAGATTTTCTTGTCTGTTAACATAATTTATATTTCTCAAGGAATTATTATTATTTTAATTATGGTATCTATTGCTGTTGGGATAATTGTTTCTGTTATTGGAAAAATTATTGTAATTGTTGCTCCTGGTTCTTGAAAGATTCTTATTCGGATAATTGTTTTGTGCAAAGTTATTTTTATTCTAATTATTCTTTCTGACACTTAAAAAATGGTTATTCCGATAATCATTTCTTCTTTAATAATCTTCTCTCTTTATTCTTTCGTTGTCGGTAATTATTACTAAGCTGTTGATTTTGCATAACAAAATTAGGATTCTGTTTTTTAGAAACTACTTTTTGTGCTTTGCTTGAATGATAACAAATTTCACCAACATGACCAGGTTTTTTAAATATTATACAATTTATGTTGTTATCTCGTGCAACATTGAACCGACTTCTTTTATTATTTCTGTTATTTGTAGAAGCATCCATTTTTAAATAATTTGAATTTTTATTTCTTTGTATCGTTTTGTGAGTAAAAGAATTTTCAGATGAATTTAATTTAGTTCTTTCTTCAACTGTGCTTTCTGGAGTTGCCGTTGAACTAAGTAAACTTATATCTTCGTTGTCAATATAAGTAGTTTCATTTTTTAATGTTTCGTCCTGATCAATTGATCCACAAATAATACTTTAATTAGTTTTTAAACTCGAATTGAACCAATTGTTCGAGTAGGATAAACTGCTCGTTTCGGCAGTTTTGAATTGATCTGTTAAGGTTTTTTGTAAAGAAATATTATCTGATTGAAAACTGAAAGGGGGAGGGTCTCTAAGGTTTAACGGCACCAATTTTATTTTGTGCTACAAAGTTAGCAAGTTCAGTAGTTTTCTTAACTTGACTGCGCGTAATAGGATTTTCTTGATTTTGGGATTTCCCTGATTCACTGGAATTGGGGCCCGACATAGGACATTATAAAATAAAAATTACTGATACGTACATAGAGAAACCTTTCAAATTGCAATATATAAATATTCAATTAGATCAACCGAAAAGATTCAAAAATATCTTTCGTTTTAAGATATTTTTTTTGTAATCACTAAATGTGATTGATAACTTATTCATGAAAAATAAGAATTTCTCCCAATGTTCCGTGTCAGGTAATTTTATAGTTATCAAACAAAATTCATGAAATATTATGCCTTAATTCCACTGATTTCCATGTGCTTACAGAAAAATATTTATTTAGAATTCTTGTTTCAAAGTTACTCTTATTAAAACTCTTTTTTGGTCTTTTGCCTTACCTGGGATACTTAATGCCTCTTTACGTTGTTCTTAAATCAAAAAACAGTTTTTGCTGACAGTTCAATATACATACACGGAAAAAAATTTGGTAGAAATGCTGCACTACCTCTGGTGCTCCTGCGCCACTGCACTGGAGGGCAACTGCAGCGCTCTTCATAGGTTAGCAGGTTTACTTTTTTGTGGACTAACTGCTCTCCTACAATTGCGGGAGAGCTGCTGCCCCACAGGAGGGAATGCTGCAGCGACTCATATAAACTGATATTTGACTATACTTTTCAATGAACAATTCGATTGTTTTGATATTTCTGAAATCGTCGTTAATTATTATATCTTTTGAGGAATTTGTTTAATTTCTTAAAATGATGTGAAATTATTTGAAATCTCAACATTAAGGTCAGGTTATTTGTAAACAGATCGTAATGAACCAAAAAGTACTTCTATATATATATACTGGAAACATCATTTCAATGGGCACTTTCATGTGAATCATAAAAAACTCAAAATTTGTACTTTCGCCTGCTTTTGCATTTGCCTGACGATGTGGTGCAACTACACTCTCTACCGAAAGGAGCGCTGTGTTCCTTCGACGTAAGTCAACTGCTCCTCCAAAAAGGGGGAGCTGCTCACCCACAGAGGGAACGCAGCATACCCAAATGCATAGTCGCACAACTCTCCTCCGCTAAACGCAACAGCTCCACCGCTAGGGTCAGCATTTGCGCCAAATTTTTTTCCGTGTATATATATATTTCGTTATTGTGAGTCATGAAGTATTATATTTTTCAATTTAGGAATTCAATTGTCGAATTATATAAGTCATAAATGTTTTTTTGAATAATTCTTATAATCACGGAAAAAAAAATTATTTATTTATTTATTTTTTTTGATAATACACACTAAAAAAAAATTATAGCATGGTACAGAATTTTAGTAATGCAACATTAGACAAGCCTGACTCAGACACAACACATTGGTCAATATTCTGCAATTAAAAATATTCTGTTAGTTAACAGAGTTAAAATAGAAGTTGTAAACAATACTGCATGAGCACTTTCAATTTTGCCTTACCCAATTGACCGTAATCAATGATGACCGATCAACAAATCTAAAAAGGACTAATAGTCTCGTATACTGTTTTTCCTCGTTTTAACCAGAATTAGAATGTAGTTAACTTTTTAGAATTAAAGAAGTACGAGATTAGACAGGCATGACTCAAGCAAAAAATCCAATGTATTCCTTGTACTTTCAGAAATTCAGATAAGAAAATTTAAAAAACTTAAGTTAGCCTCAAGGTCAAATCCCTGCGTGACTCAACAGAATTAATTTTATTTTGACACAGTTAGTACAAAATAACAAGAAATAAGAAAATCAAACAATTTTCCAAATAAAATAATTATTAAATCACTTAAGTTAGCCTCAAGGTCAGATCCCTTTGTAATTTGATAAAATTATTTTATTTCAACAAGATATGTGTGTAAAATTTTAAATAAAATAAGGTGATTATTCAATCACTCAGGATAGCCTCAAGGTCAAATCCCTTCACGATTTTATCAAATTTATTTTATTTTAACAAAATATGTGTGAAATCAGATAAACTATAATCGTAATTTATTAATTTTTGATTCCTAGTAATTACGAAATTTCGATATTCCATTCACTGACTTTAAGTTTCCCGGCCGTCGATGCACCTAAAAAGAGATTGGGTATGTTACGTTAGAAACGTAATACTTCTCTTCTTTAAAGATTTCCCCGTTTTATGTAAGGATCGAAGGGATCCTCTCTAAGGGATGAGTAATAGTCAGTGAATGAGAAGAGTTGATCATATAAAATATATTTATTGACATAAAAATTATCTTCAAGTAAGCACCATGAAGAAAATGAAAATGCATATATAGAATTTGAAGTACTTAGTAATTACCCTGGTTTGGAAATAGGCCGGTGATAAAATGAGTCCATTAGATTGAATGTGGTAACTCAAGTCCTCACTTGTAAACGTTAAGATAATTTTGGTCAGATGAGAAATTTGTGGTCCAGCCGGTTGGGATGGTCGATTCTCTGATCCCAGATTTTAAAGGAGATTTGTTAAGGCGATTCCCTTTCCCTTTTTATTTTCGTTGAACTCGGGGTCGAATTAGAACTGGACCAACTGGCGGTGAATAATCTGATGTGACTGGACTGCACTGACTGAGCTCGCGGTAAAAGATTATGACACTGGACTGACTGACTGACTGGACTGACTTCTATTGGAACCTTCTTTTTTTATAGGCCTTAGAAAGGTCAACTATCGTGGGAGTAAAGAACAAAGTGTACCACCTTTTCCATATTTGGTATTGAAGCTTAAGATCGGATGAGTTGCCTTTTTCGATGACTCACGCTCCGAAGAAATTTATCACGTGGCATTAATGTCACAGCCAAATATATCAATTCTATTTGAATCTGCGTTTCGATTCTAACGATCTTCCCATTTCTTATCAGATCTTGCTGTATCTTGAGTCGATATAATCACGCACGCGGTAATGTTGCCTTGATCCCTTCATTGGTTCCTTAATTTGTTTGTTACTCGAGGTGGTGGCGTCGCGGGACGTCACAATAAAATTACTTCACACGTATTTCAGGATTTTGATGAAAAAATATTTTTTTCAAAAATATCCACATATAAATTTTTTATAAGCTGCTTGATTTTCTTCAATCTTCTCCTACTTAAAATTTATTATCTCCAGTTGTGCTGATCGGATCACTGTCGGTCTTGTTTTATTTTACAGTATGTTACGTAAGCTTTCGGAATGTATTTTAAACAAAATTTTTACTGTCAGAAAATTAAAAATAATAATAACACAGGTCTGCAAGGGTTTCTTGTTGAAAAGCTATGGGTTGTTTCCGGAGTAATTTTTGACGTAGAATCCAAATCCGGAATCAGAATCAGCCTATCACGTCAGGATTTTTATATATTGATATATTGATATATTTTGGTTTTTTTCTCAAATGTAATCATTTAGCACTACTCTTTCCCTTCAAAATGAGCTATTTAATAGTCACGAGCGATTATTTTTCACAAATATACGGCCATATCAAGTTTTGACATTTATCCGAACAACCTTATGAGCATTCACATTGACTCTTTGGTGCATACCATTCTGCATTCGAAAATTTATCTTGAAATTTTGTGCTTGCGGGTTTTGATGGTCTGTGAATAAGAATTTACTGTCAGAAAATTGACATTTCCATTTCTAAGATGGCTTAATTTGAGTGAGTTCCCTCGCCTCTTTCCATTCGGGGTGCTTTTTTAACGTGAGTCCCCTTGCCTCTCACGATGCTGTGTGCTAAATTTAAGTGAATTCACTCGTCTCTAATGTTTCCTGGAAACAACTTAAGTTTTACTAATAAAATCTCTTTTTTTTTACTCAGTAAAGTCCTCAACCCAGAACGTCTCTTATTATGAACATCTGGATCATGACGTTGGAGATGAAATCGTTCTCCTTGCTCGTCGCTAACATCGTTACAGTTTTCTGGAAACCGATCTAGATGGGAGTGTAAATAGTGCATTTTGATGCTCATGTTACAACCTAAATTGTGATATTTTCCAAGCATATTTTCTACAAGTTCCTTGCAGTTACTAGCTTCGCTGTTGCCTAAAAAACCTTGGACAACTATTTGAAGCTGATCCCGGCTTCTTTTTCGACAGTTGTCATAACATTTTCAACTTCTGTTGTTTTCATCAGTTCTCGTATCTGTGGTCCAACAAATATTCCCTCTTTTATTTTGGCGTCACTTAAATAAGAAAATTGTCGCGCAAGATACTTAAATAATGCACCTTCCCGATCAAGGGCCTTTACAAACTGCTTCATTAATCCTAATTTCATATGAAGCGGAGGTAACAGAACTTTTTTAGGATCAATCAGTGGTTTGTTTAGAATGTTCGGGTCTCCTGATTTGAGAGTCACGCGGAGAGGCCATTCTTTTCTAACATAAAGCTGTTTTCTATCTCTACTATCCCATAAACATAAAAAAGACGGGTATTTTGTAAAACCCAATTGTTGTCCAAGAAGTATGGAAAGAACTTTTAAATCTGCGCATATTTGCCATTCATATTGTTCATATTTATTTACTTCAAGAATGGTTTTCATATTTTCATGTGATTCCTTTAAGTAAAAGGAATGAGCAATTGGTATAGAGGCGTATTCATTTGAATTATGCAATGAAACACCCTTCAAGCTTGTCTTTGAGGAATCAATGAATAGTCTCAATTACGAGGCATCATAAAGTACTCCCAACTTTTGCATGAAGTTACTAACATGATGTCAAAAGACATAGTTATCACCTTCAGAAAAATACTTGATCAATGATTCCTCCCGATGCGGATACCAACTGAAAGTAGTTCCAGGAGAAAGGAGATTTCTCTCTTGAAGTCTTGATCCTAGCAATTCAGACTTATCTTTTGGTAGACCTAGATCCCTAACTAAATCATTAAGAGCATTCTGATCGAATAGAGTTGGAAGAGAGTCAGAAGTTGATGGGATATATTCCGATTCACGATCTTCAGTAAAATGAACGTCTGTATTTTCCTCAACTTCTTTTTTGAAAAGTGGAGGAGTTGGAGTCTATCATCAAATGAACATGAAATGGCTTTTGTAACACTTGCTGCGTTTGGATATTTAATATGATAAGCATTTTTGGAATTATATCCAAATGTATTGGTTAAAAATTAAAAGCATTCATCGGGGCTAGCAGCTTCACGCCAAATCACAAGTATTTTGAAAAGCATTCCTGGTACATCACTTTTGGAATTATTCCACCGTCTTAAAGATTCAACACATGATTTACAAGCCGTATGTGGAACCCAAGACTTATCTTGATTAGATATCGAAATATTAAAGTAATTGAGATACAATTGTTTGCCATGATCATCGATCTTCATCCTTTTCTTACTAAACGTCAAACGATCGCAAATGTAACAAAAACTGTCAGGATCATTTAAACAGTTACGTGTGTTCATTGTTAAAACAATGACAATGGTTTCACGTTACTTTACAGTAGACTTAAATTCAAAATAATCAACATACACTCAACTCTGAAAAAACTTTGATTGGTGTCAGATCCTGATTAATTTTTCGAAATATGATTTTTATTTATCACAAACGTTCCCAAGAACCAATAAATATATTTTTTAAATTAGATATTTTCGTTCATGATTCGAAGTTAAAAATACAACAAAAGACTTAGGAAAAAAATGTCGAAAATGCTTCTTTATAAAGAGGGAGCCTTCGATAAATTTTATTCAAAATCATTATAAGAGGATTTATTAGGTCGCTGATTCAAAATAATATTTTATTTCTAAAAATTGCAAGTAGATGATCTGATATAGCTGATGAAAAATCTCACATTACTTCTTTTCCCTGAGAATGTGTACTCGAAGCTTTTTTAGGTCGCTTATTACAAAATCGGAATCGACCTCTACAGATTTTAACAGGAAAATCGAAATGGTAGACCGGAATCAAGAAATTTATACTATTTATCACTATTTAGCTAATTTTTATTCTTTATTTTAAATTCATCACCTTGAGCAAAAAATTCTTTTTTTTTTACATGAAATACTTGACCGTAAAACTCACGAATGTAGGATTTCAGACACCAATACTGTGTTCTCTGTCGATTTCGATCCTCGACATTGAATCTACCATCTTGGAAATGGATATTTGTGCATAAATAATGAATGCAAAGTAATGTTTTCAAATGAAAATATTCGATTTTCAGCAAGTTATCCAACATCTCCTGAGTCTTTAAAAAAATAAGTTCTCCCACTACCACAGTGATTGTAGCCTTCACAGTACCTGAAATAAAAAAAACCAAAATTTTTATTAAACTAGAATATATTTCCTATAGAATGACCGTCGATTGTAAAAAAAAGATTGAAATGCAACAAAATGGCGGATTTTTGAAGAAAAAATTAAAAATTTGTTCAAAAATCTGATGGTTTTTGGCCTGACAAAATTATAACCACTCTGGCACACATTTCGACCGGAAAGTTGGCAATTTCGCGTTGGATGTTGTCTTTGAGGTCGTCTAAGGTTGCTGGCTTGTTGGCATAGACCAGTGACTTGATATGGCCCCATAAAAATAAATCCAGTGGCGTTAGATCGCATGAACGCGGCGGCCATTCGACCAGACCGTTTCTCGAGATAACACCTTCACCGAATTTGCCTTTCAATAAATCGATTGTTCGGCGTTTCAAATGATGAAGTGGCTTTAGTCCTTGAGTCAATTTAATCTTGAAATAATGTAGGCCAAGATCTTTTCGCATAATACGCCACAGTGTCATTTGAGCGATGCCCAATTCTTGAGAACGACGTGGACTCGACTGATTTGGCTCATTTTGAATCGATGCACTTACGGCTGCGATTATTTCTTCGCTTCGAGCAATACGACGTCTTTTTGACACCGGCACGTCCAATAGTGTAAATTTCGTCTCGAATTTATCCACTATAGCACGCACAGCCTGTCGGGTGGGACAATTATTACGGCCATAAATTGGAGTAAGCGCTCTTAAGGTTGCGACCACCGACTCAGAATTTCGGTAGTAGCTTCTAATAATTTACAAACGTTGCTGGATCGTGAACGTTACCATGATGAAAATGTTGACTTTAACTAACGTTTTGACGTTGACAGTTCATTAAAAAAGTTTAAGTGTGCGCTCATATAAAGATACGAAATTATTATGACCCTATTGCAAAATCCTTTATTTTTCATCCAATCATAAAACTGGATCGTCATTGTATGGAAAAACTAATACACAATATGCTAAAAAAAGACCCAAGTCGATCGGATGATTTCTTATCGAGTTACGGCTGCAACAAGCTTTTAAACATAAGAGTACTAATTTCATTGTAATAAATTTTTAAATATCATACCTAGAGCTAATCTGCTATTCCAGGCTTGCAGAATTCACCTTCCTCTTCTTAAAAAATCGCCTGCTGGGCTGTTGAAAAATGCAAAAAAAATCGAAATTCTCAAAATTTCAAACTAGTTGTGTCCCTTAATAGTACATTGTTAACCAAGTGTCGGATCTAGGAGATTTACAACGATTGGTTGATGCAACCACCACATCAACAAGTACGTGGCATTTCTCTTACGCAGAGAACGGCTTGCTAACAATTGAGATTGAAATCCAAATAGTTACAAACTTCCTCGCCACTAGTGCGTGGAAAAGTAAGTTTTATGATATGGACTCATCATCGATCGTGGACTCGATGATTTTTGCTGTTTCGCGCCAGGCCTCTAAATTCGCATTTCCTGCGCGGGCATCAAAGAATAGTATATTGTGTACCAAGGGCGGCATGGTGGCGATTGTGACGAGTGCGAAGTGTACTCGACCGAGCGTAGCGAGGGCGTTATTCACACGACTCACATCGCCACCATGTTGGTCGAGATACACACGACGTTTTGTGTCCAAATTGGTGGAAAAGTAGTAGTGCATGCGAGTGCGTAGTTAGCCGCGGGCAGTCAACTGTCGTGCGGTATGAACATTTCGCCCGATTGCTCCGCCGAGTCGCAATTGGCTGCATCCCGCTTTACTTCTATATTATTAAAAATTCGACATTATTTTCTTAATTTTTCCCTGAAATATGGGCCTAGTGGTATTTATATTCGGGACCTAATCTTTTTTCTTTGTCCGTGGGATTCAGAATCTGGCCTTCTTTTATTTTGCGAGGAAAGCACTCTTCTTCTTTACAGCACCCGAAGGACAGAAGTTGTGCTTATGCCAAAATCTTTCACGATTGCGCGTGTGCGTGTGCGTGTGCCTAAAACAACATCAAAAAGCTTATGGTATACATACTGGTAATGGCTGTAATTGTAACATTCACAAACTGGATGAAAATTTTCAAGAGCGATTTGAATCAAGTAGGTCTTTTCAAAGCGTGATGCAAGTAAATTAACTTTCTGAAGGTTTCTTTGCTCCACTTCCATATTTCGATCCACAGTCCATGCTGAGAATGATGACTTTTATAATACAGAACGTCTACAGTTTTTCAGTTTTACACAAATTCGCTTTGTACTCATGTGTATACGGCGTATATACAGTAATGTCGAATAGCACTGCTAGCTTTGAGTGTATTTAAATTGTACAAACATATAGCGCTTTATTGAAATCAGTTATTTCATTATCTATTATTATTTTTACATAGGTCTGATTCAATTATGTAAGTCAACAACCGTGACTTTGATTGAGTTAGCCAGGTTCTAGAAAGCTTTTTTGACATTTAATTTTTTTCATTTAGATTTTTGAACATCCTTGGGAAGGTGTGAAACTTGGAAGGGATTGCCTATGTTCGAACATCAGCGACAAAATCGTTTTCAAAACTCTGACATCCAATATAGTTGAACTTAAATTTACGGTGACTCTGATGAACGTAACCCAAGATTACAGAGATTTTTTTTTCGATGGCGAATTTCGTTTTGTCACACGATCTGAAGCTAGTGATCAAACATGTTCTTCAAAACGAGAAGACCGAAGACTAAGAGGTTCAAGTGGTGAAATATCTCTAAGAAGTCCTTCTTCAATCATACCTGGTAATTCTGTTAACTATCCTGCATAATTTTTCTGAATAACTACACGGAAAAACTCTTCATTGTAAAATTTAGTATTATTATATTTATTTTTACTACAAGTCAATAGGAAACGAGGATATAATGTCACCTTTTTAGAAATTACTATTTTGAATATTAAACTATGGAGTTACTAATAATGTTGGAGAAAATGGTGATATAATTGTACTTATGCCTAAAAATAAAAGCAAGTTTTATTACTTGAAATAGTAAAATCTTAATCGACACAACGAACGAATTATATTGAGATAAACCCAATAAATGTTTCATTAATTGCTAAGAAAGGATGTTAAGTTTACAAAATACAATAGTGAAGTCACATCTTCTGTCTAACCGAATTATCATAGTCTTTTGGAGATAGTGGAACCATATTTATAACTTTTCCTATCGAAAATAGGAAATAATTGCACCTCCATGATATAGACATAGACATAGACGTATATACATATCAATATAAATAATAAACATACCAATGCACCCTCAAATACTAATTCAACGCAACTTAACCTAACTGCGCAACGCACACATTCATAAACGCATCACAGTGATATGTCAATTACAATCTAGCAACTTCATTATGTACTGAAATGTGGAAACTTTTACGATTTGTGAGGAAAAGCTAGGTAGTCCCTCTGCTAGAAAAAATCGTAAGTTAGAAAGGCGCCATATTCAAAAGTAAAAAAATATATTACTATATCGGGTAGAGACAAATAATCATAACGAGCACATGGAGCGATTCTCGGGTAATAACAGAAACGTTCGACGTATCTGACGTCACTCGGCAGTACATTTAATATTTCCAAAGGGAATTTTGACAACGTACTATTCCAATATATGATGTATTCGATTGTGAAATAGTCAAGTCTTTCTCTCTTCATTGTTCATTACTATTGACAATAGTAATTTCTCTAAACTATTTTGCAATTTATATTATTGAAAAGACCAATTCTTACATTGATAGTTATACTTTTTATTTATATAAGTATAACTTATTTCTAGTTTCCATTTGCCATCAAAGATATTAATGTTTGCAACTCTCAATGGTAATTTATAAAGTTGCACTATATTTACAATTGGTTGAGAAAATGTATTTCATCCTACCGCTATGGTAAATAAAACTAGTTTTGTTACTATATCCTCGCTTCCTATTGACCTTTAGTAGAAATAAATATGATAATACTAGATTCTACAATGAAGAGTTTCTCCGTGTAGTATCAAATAAATAACTCTATTACCACAATAGAAATATTGTGTTACAATATTCATCAATATCATTCCAGTTTATTTCTTGAAGATATGAATAAAAGTTTAATTTTCATCTTTTTTGGAACTGACATTTGAGCTAATTAATTTGATCTTACAGAATATAGGATACATATTTAAATCCCTTTTTCGAATAGGATTGGCTGCTGTTGAAGAAAGCTTGACAAATGTAGAGGACCTTACGACCACACAATGCCTGAATGAACCCTGGCTGATAGAGCCAAAAGATATTCGAATGAATTTTCTTTATTTGAGAACTAATGGGTTTAGTATTGACTTAGGTGATATTGAGAAGTGCAAAACTCAGAATAGAATCATCGTATACTCTGCAGCGAATACAAAAGAACGCAAAGTAATTTGTCCAGAAAGTATTTCTTCTACTGCAAAGACTGTCAACTTTTTCTCCGAAGGATGGAATTATAGTTCAGTTAATAATTCCGAGTTAACGGCAGTCATCATAAAACATGCTAGAAGTTTTGTTGTTGAATTTCTTCAAAGGGAAGCTGGATTTTATGCTGTCACTTGGATGGCAATTTCTAAACAGTCTCCAGCCATTCAATCGGATTCAAATAAATTTTCATTTCTCTCTTCTAGCGGGTGTTCTTTTGGGTAAGCTCTTCATTTTTTAAATCAATTGTTACTAACTTTAATAAAAATGTTGAACATATCATGCAGTAATAGGAAAGAATGACAAAATAACAAGTCCATTATATTTGTTTATGTCTTAATATATAAGATAGTTAACTGCCCACCTGTTTACCAGTCGGCATGTAAGCTTTTAGAAATATTTCTGTAATATTTCAAATGAAATCTTACATCTTTCTGAAATATCTGAATGTCCGCGCATTCCTGACATTAATATCTTTCTGAAAGCTTTCTGAAATGTTTCAATAACGTTTTTGTAATGTTTCAGCAACTTTTCTGTGATATTTCTTAAATGTTACAATTACATTTCTGAAATGTTTCTTTTGCATTTTTGAAATATCTCTGTTGCGTTTCTGAAATCAAGAAATATAGTAAGAAAAATTCAATTTTACCAAAATAGTTTGATTAAATTTTATATAAACTTTGTGTAAACTTGAAATGTAAATTTACCGGATAGGACTTTTAATGAAAGTTAATCTAAGAAACAAGGCTTATTTTAAATGAATTTTGTGAAAGGTAAGGTAAATATGAGGACACCTGGTATAAATCGAAACATCCCACATGCTCTCTTTGTCTTACTCTTATAGCTTGTAGAATCATAACCATATAAATAGGCGACGAATTTCGAATAGTTTAGTTCGACTAGGGCTTTCGTCCCATTTCAAGTTCAGCTTGGGTTTTAGTTCCAATTTGTGTTTGAATCTTGGTTGAATTTAGTTCTTGATCGTTCCGTGAAGCAACATCTGTATTTTTGGAAAGCACCACTTTTTCCTTCGTTTGAATCTAAACAATAAAATTTTTACAAGTAATTGAAAGTTCTTTAATTTTACTTCAAACTGATATAAAAACGTTGATCTGTTTCCAGTTTTTCGGCTCACAGATTCGTTCTGAGTTTTAATTAGTGTTTAATTTATTTTCAATAGCTCCTTATTATTCGTTAGAGATTGCTAGATTCGGAAAAGGTTGACAGTGATGATTTAATCTTCTTGTTATGAACTGCCTATGTTTGCACTACATTGAACTTTTTGTTCCTTTTAGGTTTTGGACTAACTTTCACTAAGAGTAGTTAACTTACCAGGTCTAGAAGTATGAAACCGGAATTTTTTTGCAAAAGTTATACGTCTGTTGCATGAAAATGATCAAAAATATTTTATTCGAAGTAATCTCCATTGCTCTTTTACACATTTTTCCCACCTCTACCGAAGGTGATGAATTCCACGCCAATAAAACTGTTCGTCTTTTAAATCAAACCAGTTATCCAGCCATTCTCGTACATTCTCGTACATTTTCGTAAGAAGTGAAGCGTTGTTCAGCGAGAGCGTGGCCCAGTGATGCGAACAGATGGTAATCTGACGGAGCCAAGTCTAGAGAATAAGCGTCATGCGACAGTATTTCCCAACTGAACGTCTCCATCGTTTTCTTGACCCGATTCGCTGTGTGTGATGGGGCAATATCGTGAAGAAAAATGACTTTGTGTTGCCTTCTTCGATAGTCCGGTCGTTTTTCGTGTAATGCTCGATTTAAATCGATCATTTGCTGCTGGTAGTGATTCGTGTTGACAGTTTCACCAGGTTTTAGCAGCTCATAATAGGTAACAACCCTTCTGATCCCAGTCTTCCAACTTTTTCGCTGATTTTCCGCGATCTTCGTTTCTCACATCAAAATTACCACTTTTGAATTTTTTAAACCACTCGAAACATTGTGTTTCGCCAAGAGCATGTTCACCGTAAGCGTCGACAAGCATTCGATGCGATTCTGCAGCAGTTTTCTTCAAGTGCTAACAAAAAACCAGTGCTGTCCGCAAATCGTAGGCACAAAACTCGACATATTGATGCTTGTAGTAAATACACTGGTATATCGAAATTGGGATGTTGTCTACTGAAAATCTTTCTCAGCTGCTAGGGGGAGAAGATGGCGCAACAGAAACGGTCGTACGGTTCCTAAACTGACGGCAACCACCATTAATAGCGAAATTCCGGTTTCAAACTTCTAGACCTGGTAATACTTGAAAATTAAGATTAAAGAGAGTTTGAATAAATTTCCTTTTAATTAAAGGTTCGATAGGCAACGATAATCCGTCGCGTTTCATGAGTAGTCTCACACTGACTCTCTTATCGCTTTCTTCCTAACACACGCACTCAACACGCTTTCACACTCACAAGCATAAATTAAAGTTTTGAATAAGGTGAAATTCAGACATTCCTTGAACATACCGCCCGCCTCGAGTGCAGCTGCAGCTCGAAAACTTCGAATTTTTCCTTATCACACAATATTTGAATAGAACTTGTGATGCAACAAAAAAAAGGAGATAAAAATTAATTTAAAAAATAAATCATTAGGTTTTAGCCGCCCGCCATAATCTATCAGTAGATTAGTACTTGACACAAATTAAAAAAGAAAAAAGAAAAATGGGGAAGAAGTCTTATTAACTATTAAAACGCCTGCTTCCCACAAACCCTCGAAGTGAGTAGCAGAGGGTGGCACGAAATACCATGTAGTACCTTGAATAACAAACTCAGTATATAAATCAGTAATTAGTCTCAACCGCATGATACCCCTCCTCAATTTCTTGTCAGCACCATGAAACTTCGTCCCGTTATCGCTGTACAAATGAGCAGGTCTTCCTTGCCTTGAAGAAAATCGCTGAATGGCGGCTAGAATGGCAGCAGAAGAATAATCAGAAACCAGCTCCAAGTGGACAGCTCGGGTACAGCAACAGATGAACAAGGCGACGTAGGTTTTGTGACTTTTCTTGCCACGTCCAGGAGCGAAACCTACATCAAAGGCACCAGCATAGTCTAGTACTGTGTGTAAGAAAGGACGATTGGGTGTTACTCTAAAATCGGGTAAATGACCCATTAGTTGTCGGGAGAGGGTTACCTTCTCTCTCGTGCACTGTAGGCAACCTTTGATTAAGCCCATAACAAGAGAACGTGCCCTTAAAATCCAAAACCGCTGTCTAAGCGTATGAAGGGTTAATTGTGGACCACCATGTAAGGATCTGATGGGCGCATGCGCAGTTATGAGCTCACTTATTTGATGCCGTGGTAAAATGATAGGGCGTTTCTCATCATAACTAATGGGAGCATACTGTAGTCTTCCTCCTACTCGCAAAAGACTGGATGAATCCAAGAAGCGGTTGAACTTTTTTAATGGGGAGTTCTTCTCAATTTCTCCATCATCATTCAAGGCCCTGATTTCACGCGAAAAAGAACTGGCTTGAGCAATTTTTATCCAAAACGTCCTGGCTTGTTGGATCTCAAGCATACTGAGCGAACGGGACAAAAACTGAGGATCTGGTCTAGCTGATTCACTGAATTTTAAGACAGATATGTCGATAAACCTTTTGCAGGAAGCAGTCACTTAGAGTAATTTAGGCCAAGAGAAAAATTTGAACATTAAATTGAGCGGAGTCTTAGTCACGGTCGAAATGTGATGACTTTTATGCACTCGCAGTTCTAAATCAATTGGCGAAGGGGAGTCCTGAAGCTCATTAGGCCATTTAGTGGAATGAAATTTCAACCACGGTGGGCCTTGTCACCATAATGAGAACGTTAAAATCCTTTTTGGCGAGAGTCCTCGCCTGGCATAATCGGCCGGATTATCCTTGGTTGAAATATATCGCCATTTGGCGAATGGTACTAACTCATGAATCAAGGATACCCTATTTGACACAAAAACGGGCCAATTAGAAGGATGTTTGCCAAGCTAGGCCAAACCTATTACGGAATCAGTATGACAGTGTATTAGAACACTTTCAAGCGACATAGTTTCCATTAAGAATCTAAGCAATTTTGCCAGCAAATCAGCTCCACTGGAGCTGATATAATTCCAAGCGTGGAATTGACACGTATTTGACTGGAGCTACTTTTGATTTAGCAATTAACAAGCAAACGTAAGCGTTATTAAGATCTTGATTAAAAATTTTAAGATACACAGAAGCCGCGTAAGCCTCAGAAGAGGCATCCGAGAATTCATGCAGTTCAATATTTAAGGTTTGTAGTTGTCCGGTCCATCTGGGAACTTTCAGAGACTCGAGATTGTTCAAGGTATTATGATAGTCAAACCACTGGCCCTGAAGGTCGTGAGGCAACTTTTCATCCCAATCGAGCTTTCTTAACCAAAGCTCTTGTATCAATAACTTGGCCACCACTATAACTGGAGCTAGCCAACCCATGGGATCATATAGTTTAGATATTAAAGAAAGGACGACCCGACTCTCTCGACTGGAGAGGGACTTACTTTAAAAAGAAAGGAATCAGTTTCAGGATCCCAAAACAAACCTAATACCTTAAGCTGAGCATCTTCTGTCAATGGAAATTCTATCACCCTTTCATGTTTGCCGGAGGGACAATTTGTCAATAATTATGGAATATTAGAGGCCCATTTACGCAAGTGGAAGCCTCCAGACTCCAATAATTGAGATACTTGAACTCGTTTCTCTTTGGCTAGTACTTTAGTATCGGCTCCAAACAAAACATCGTCAACGTAGACTTTTCTCTCCAGAGTACCTTCAGCTAAAGGAAACCTGTCTCCTTCATCACGAGCTAATTGTCTAATTACCTCATTGGCCAAATAAAGAGCACATGCCAACCCATAAGTGACAGTCAGAAGTCGATAGGCCACCAATTGGTTATCAGGAGAGCACCATAAAATTCTCTGGTAGTTGCAGTCTCGAGGATCTACCAAAATTTGTCGGAACATTTTTTCGATATCGCCCATGTACACAAAACGAGGGGATCTCCAATTCTGAATAATCGAAAAAGCGTTCCTTTTTTCACAGAAAAATTTCTTCAATTTATAATCGAGACTTAGTCATTCAGAATTCTTGGACCCACTTGCAAATGTGTATTTAAGGATGTATTGTTAGAAGTGAGACTTGCTGCATTAAAGACAACCCGCAGCTTCGTAGTAGCGCTACTTTCTCTCAACACCGGGTGATGTGGTAAGTACACAATCTGAGCAGAGTCATCTAACTCCTCTTCCAACACGCGTTGCATATGTCCTAGTCTTTCATATTCGGATAAAAATTCCGAATATTCTTTGAACAATATTGAACTTCCAGACAAGCGCTGCAGGACCTTATTCAAAGCAATCTTTGCTCTAAAAAGTGAGAAGCCAATTTTTATTGATGGTCCACTCTTAAATGGCAAGTGAACTACCGTCTATCGCTTGTGCGTCGATGAGTCGTCAAAAAATTTTCCTCACAAAATTTTCCATTGTTACTCAAGCGTTTTCTATTTGGAAGTTCCTCTAATTCCCAAAACATAATCAAGTTCTCATGCAAAACTTGAGCAGTTATACTCTAATGTAAAGTTATCGGGATGTTTGTCTTTACAGTATCTGACATAACTTACCCGATAATATCCAGCAAAATACGGTAGCTTGAGCGGTAAGAGTTCCTAACATGCCCCGATGTAGGCCTGGTAATAAGCACGAGCCGTATTTATCGGCACCTAAAATCGTGGTTGCGAGTAACTGCTTCCTTTCGCCCTTCAACTGACAATGCCTTAAATTGACAACATTTAAACAGCGGGTGATTTTCCTTACAAAGTAGACATTTGGAGATGGAAGATGAATAGTGGCTCCTAACTCCTGATTGTTTGGAACATTTCTTGATTTCTTGTGAACTTGGTTTTGTGTTAACCTTGTAAGCCTGAATAGCTTCCACAACGCGAATGCGCTTCTCTAAAACTGAATCGAGTTCCTTATAAGTAGGATAATCAGATTCAGAACCAATTTGCATCTCCCACTCCTTCAAGGACTGAATATCCAGTTTTCTGGTCGTTAAAAAGACCAGTAGATCACTCCACGAATCCACTGGATGTTTCAAAATTTTGAGAGCCGCCAAAGACTCATTGGTGGTATGACGCAAATTTTTTAACTCTTCTAAGACATTATTCGTCACATTAGGTACATTAATAAATTCTTGTAAGTGAGCTGTTATAAGCGCTCTTTTATTATCATATCTGGCTTTTAGCGACTCCCAAATAGAAACAAAATTAGCTTCGGTGATTGATACATGTTTTAGAAATTGTTCAGCTTCATCTTTGATATAAAGGTTCCATTCTCGATTTGACAATAGCTAACGAAATATTTGACTTACCTAACTTTTTGAAATTTGTTTCAGTCCCAAGTATTGACTGACAAACTTCTGTTAACTCGGAGAGTAAGGCTTCCGTTTTCTTCAATTAATTTAATAATTAAATTACAATTGTACAGCAAAAATGGAATATAATTTCGCTTACGGAAACAATTCGTTGATGCATTAATTCAAATTCTCCCCTTTTGAGAAAAGAGAATTAAGAGTTTGAGTACAATACTTGACCATGTTTATGTTATTTTTATAATTCTTCGTGAGAATTGCAACGAATTCATTAAAAGGAGTTCACCAGAAAAGTTGTCATTCAATTTAAAATCAAAGCATTCAATAATGTTGAATATTATAATACAGCAATGCTTGTCATCATCAATATAAACCTTACTGAAGTAAGAAATAAACAGCCTCAAGCTGTTCACGATGATAAGCTGGTGAACTTATTATCTCTCCACTTCACTAAAGAAGGGTTTCAATCCTACGAAGACTTCAAGCGATGAAGTGTTGACACCCAAATTTTGAGAGGGACAGCGTTATCCAGATGACAGAGAAAGGACTCCTTGGTGAAAGCAATTTGACTTTGCCTGCTGACGTCAGGTCACACACAGTGATAAATTTCACACACTTGCTTTTCCCAAATAAGCGTCTTAAATTATTGATTTCTCCAATCATAGAATAAATAAAAATTTTATTAAGTCCAACAGCAGCGACTTAATTATGATTACTGCCAAAAATTGTGGTACTTTAATCTTTGATAGCCACAAGAGTTTAATGTGAACCGCGAACTTCTTTTATCGAACTTGCCACTCTGTGATGCTATAGCAGCGATCGACATTCAAATTTTCCCTAACTGTCCTTTGGTAGTTATTCCGCTCCTTTTGCGTTAGAGACGTTTTCCGCGCACTATCCGGCTCGAAAGACCATGTTTGATTTATTTTCAATAGCTTCTTATTATTCGTTAGAGATTGCTGGATTCTGAAAAGGTAGACAATGATGATTTAATCGTCTTGTTATGAACTGTTTATTTTTGCACTACATTAAACTTTTTGTTCCTTTTAGGTTTTGGTAATTAACTTAATAATTGTAAATTAAGATTAAAGAGAGTTTGAATAATTGTCCTTCTAATTAAAGGTTTGATAGGTAACAATAATCCGTCGCGGTTCATGAGTAGTCTCACACTGACACTCAACGCGCTTTTACACTTACAAGCATAAATTAAAGTTTTGAATAAGGGGAAATTCAGACATTCCTTGAACAAGTAGCTTTAAGAGAGCCTGACATATTTTTCCAAATCATTTTATTCAGTTCAATTGGAATAATATTTCTAATATTTCTAGGCACTGATTCAATTTTCAATCAAATTAAATCTCTTTATTATTAACTATCCCAATAATTTAATTTAATTAAATCTTGCGCTTGACGTTCTAATATTGGCAGGGACTGATACATTGGATATTGGCTAGGTACTGAAACATTTCATATATTTAATATTTTGTTTTCAATTATCTCGGAGTTGAAAATATCAATCTTTTATATCTCAATCCTCAAATATCATGCTTATAAAAATTAATTTGTCACAACATTTTAATATTTTTTGTCTCAAAATTGTTCTTGTTATATTTCTTTGTGAAAATATTAACCTACGTAGTTTTAATTATAATTTTTGAATTTTTACTTTCAAAACCTCTGACTTGAAAACATCAATTTTTATGTTTTATTCTTAATTTTTCTGAATTAAAAATATAACATTTTTATATTTGTGTTGAGTGGATGATTTTAAATTCATTAGATTTTCATTAGAAATCATCATTAGACACTAATGATCTTCATAAAATAAGACAACATAAAATAAAATGAAGTGAAGCAAAATAATATAAAATAACATAGGATAGTGTTACGCTGTTTGCTCTCATGAACGAAAAAGATCGTGAAAACTTAATACAGGGTTTCCCAATAGGGGTGATATGATTTTGAATGTCCCTATCGGGCTCATTTGAACTGAAATTTTTGACGTCTGCTGTCAGTTGTCATCAGTAAGGTTTGCCATTTAATCATGAGTAGTTTCACGCTTCCACAACGTTTGGAAATTGTCCAATTATTTTATCAAAATTCGAGAAGTTTTGTCGGTGTTCAAAGAGCATATCGTGCAAAATATGGTCGTCATTCTGCTCCATCCGCGCTCTCAATTCGTCGAATAATCGATAAGTTGGAGAGTGAATTTACTCTATTGGATACTAAGCCTAAAAATCGTATGCGTACAATTGGAGAGCTTGAAACCAATATCCGAGCCGCTATAGCAGCCATACCACCAGAAATGCTCCACAAAGTCATCGAAAATTGGCTTGAACGAATTCGGGTTTGCAAGAAGAGTCTCGGGGGACATTTGGCCGATATATTGTTTAAATCATAAATGGCATAGAATATCCAATATAATAAAAAAGATTTCGATCAATTCCGAATGAATATTCAGTGTTTTTTTTCAATTTCAAAACATATCACCCTTATTGGGAAACCCTTTATTTAGCGTTATAGGTTACAGTAAATAGGTATTACTGTGCCTTCTATTCGGAAGTATAATTCAAATTATTTATTTAATCATTTCATTTAGAAAATTATTCAAATTAAGTTTCATTACGAACAAATAAAAAAAGTTTGAAAAAAATTTTATCATAAGTATATTGTTTTTTGCTCATTTTAATGATCAGAACATTAATTTTCCGAAACTAGAATGCGGGCAAGATGTGCAAAATTTTTCTCGGGGTAAAAAACTCCTATTTATTAAAATTCCATCATTTCTAAAAATTTATGTTTAACAATAAGGGAAAAATCACAGTTAAAAATGAAAGTTTTAAAGCGATTTTTTTTGCACGGAAAATAATATTTTCTTTTAAAAATGATATCAACAATAATAATATTAAAAAAATTTTAATGCATAATTAAATATTTTTTCCGAAAACTGTTGTAATAAAGAATTTTAAAAATTATGTAAGTAAATAATTCAAAAAATCTCTAATCGTTGATTACGGTGGTGTGTATTCATGAGCCCATAATTTATTTTGTTTCGCAAATTGCCATAAAAAGGTTAGAAAGAAAATGACAAACTGCTTCATATGGCATAACTTTTAAAACCCTTGACCATTTGGACTAAGAGAAAAAAAAACACTTTCAGGATTCATTTGTTCACTCATATTGCACACAAAAAATTTTGTAAATTTATTTTTCTTTCAATTCTACTACATGCCTAGGAGCTAAAATCTTTTTTCCCGAGTTATGATTTTTTGAAGAAAAAAATTGTTTTCTTCGTAAAAACGTGTACTGCACAATGAATATCAACTTTATGTGTTCAACGTGTATGGTATAACGATGTATAGTTGTCCTTTACGATTATATTGTGAAACTCTAAGTATCACAAGAAAAGGCATAGCCGGGTTTCAATGTGAAATTGGCATTAAAACCAACTCAAATTTCGCACGGACCATATGGAAGGGGTTGAGCAAGAGATGATTTTGCCAAATTTTCAGATCATCATCCGCCATTTTTAATGAGGAATGATGGATTTTATAATTTTCGTTTTTCGTTTTACGTTTTTTTAAGCTTAACTAATCATAGGAGAATATTGAAAAAAATCAGGGTTATTTTTTCCAATAGAAGACACATATGTGGATTTTTGCAAATTTTTTTATGCACAATTCGACATGTATAAAATTCTGAAAATTTTTGCACGCAATTTTATTCATGTTTGATTTGCGCGACCACTCTTTTGAATTATACTATTCATTAGTTACACAGAAAAAAAAGTCTTAAATTTGCTACGTCTAACAGACAATTTTGGCTTAAATTTAGCCACCTTGTGTATAAGCGCATAAGTCTGTCCTTCTCTAATGGTCTAGTTTTTGTTACATCTTAAAGTTAGCCGATTTTTAGACTTGAATTAAAACTAATTTGAAATTGAAAAAAAATTGTATGCTTGGCAAATGTTCAGCCATTTATGAAGTACAGAAGTGCTATGAAAATACAATTAATCGTCTATATTTGTAAAAACTCGATGGTAAAAAAATGTAGTTTGTAGAAAAACCAATTTTACATTTTGTAGACCACTTTTATATAAAACGAACAGTTTTTGAACGGACTAAACTAAAGGGCAAAACTTTATAAAGAAATGTAACGAAAATGTAAGTAATGCAATGCAAAATAACAGCTAAAAATTGTTTGCTATCCAGAAACACAAGTTAATTACTTATTTAATTTACGAGATTTTCTTATCATTTGTGTTCATTAAAATTTCAAGAACTAAACTAAATGGAGGACGATTTGAGAGTATGTTCGATGTCTTGTGTAGAAAAATAAGTATGTTATTTTTAACAAAGGGAAATGAATTTCACCTGTATATTCGGAAAATATTCAAGAATACGAAAAGATATTTTTCGCAACACTCTTTCGACTTGCAAATAATCACAGTCAACCATTTGTTCAGAATGGATGTAAAAATTTCGCTTTTTCGCAACAAAAAAAATTCACAAAATATTTTGTAAAATTTTTGCAACTTTCGCCAAAATTTCAGCAGTAAACCCTGTTAGAGGTTGATTACCAACTAAATTTTTTTTTCATTAGTCTACTATTATTATAAAATGTGCTTTAATAGTAAAATGTTGGAAGAATGCATATTTCGACGGTTTTTATATTTTCTTATACCTGCACTGAAAAAAATGGTTAGTAAAGCCAACTACTTCGGTTTGTAAAATATGCCTCAGCTATTATATTAGTTAGCACAACAATTTTTTTCGCTGGTGTTACTACCCAAGTTCTTGTGATAACAATTGAGATAGTAAAACCAACAAAAAAAAAATGCTGTGCTAACTAATAAAATAGCTGAGGCATATTTTACAAACCGAAGTAGTTGGTTTTACTAACCATTTTTTTCAGTGTGTCCACACCTTGAAAAAATCTGCAAAAATTCTGTTTTGATTATCGATTGGTAACTAATGAATAGCATAATTCAGAAAAGTGACTCTCGAAAAAGTGACTTCAAGTTCGGTACTCCATACTTTTCTTAGAAAGCAAATTCAATCGTCACTCATTTCCATCGGTTTATCAGTTCGTTCGTCATTGTGAATATCAATTGGATTATCAGTGCTGTTGAGGAATTTAAATATTGGATCTACATAAATTATCCTCATCATAGTACCCAGGGGACATAAGGATTTAGTGGACTCGAATCACTAACATAAAGCATTTACTGTAAGTACCAAATTTTTATTAAGTCCCTAATTTAACTTGAATATATCTATAAATTCTCCCCTTTCATTTTCAAGCTGCTTCCCAGGAGGAATTTTCAAGGGGAATTTCTATCACATTTGTATTCAAAATATTTAAATAAAAGGGTTAATAATTGTAATATTCTTGAGTTTTATTGTTGGCTATCCTCAACCCTTGTTTCGGTTAAGATATCGTTCCAGGTTTCTTTTCCGAACAAAAAATGAGGAAAAGTAAATAATATAATAAAAGGTGGGTAACCAAGACGTTACATATTCACTTCAAATGAAGTTAAAAAAAAAATTAAAAATTTTTTATTTGACGGGAAATTAAGATCACTATTTTTTATTTCAATTTCAATGATATTCTTGAAAAGAGACATTTACTTTGTGAAATGTTTTTTTTTCTTTTTCAAAAAGACAAAAATGAAGCAAGAGGGAAAAATAAAGGATTTAAGAACAAAAATTGTGTAGGTATTTATGTTTCTTATAAGTTGCAGTAGCAAAAGTACATAAATAATAATGTAATAATACTTTGAAATATCTTAAAGCTAAACATTATAATTTATCATTCTGAACAAAATATCAAAACACTAACTGATGTTTATGTAATCAAATCCTCGATAGCCATTAATTATTGTAAAAATTGTTCCCGGGACTAGAAGAAAGGTTTCAAAATTCTGCAAACTGGCTCAGGAGTCTACGTTCATGTATTCTGTTAGTTCTTATACTAAAAAGTTGTACAAAATTATTTTTACAAATCTTCAATACTCATACTGACCGGTCTAGAGTGGCCAAGTTCTAAATACACACAAAACATTACCTAAACCTTTGACTGTAACCAAAATAATATCTATACATTCTTTCAATTCAGTTCATAAGTAGTTATCACTGTCTCTTATGAGTTCCCACAGCTAAACTGTATAATTTGTGATTTAAAAAAAATTTTGAAAAATTAAATGGTGTTTTTGGAGTCAAATCATCGATAGCCAAACATTATTGTAAAAAATGTTCCCGGGACTACAATTAAAGTTTTGAAATTCTGCAAACTGGCTCAGTAGTCCTAATTTACATTCTCTATCAGTCCTCATAGTAAATAGTTCTAAAAAATGTTTTTTTCAAAACTTCAATACTCATAGCTGCCGTTCAAAAGTGGCCAAGTTCCAAATACACACAAAATATCACATAAATCCTTGACTGTGAGTAAAAAAATTGCCCCATATTCTTCTAATTTGGTTCTCAAGTAGCTATTCCTGTCTCTCATCAGTTCCTAAAGCTATACTTTATAATTTGTCATTTTAAAAAAATTTCAAAAACCCTTACTGATATTTATGTAATCAAATCCTCGATAACCAACGATTATTGTAAAAATTGTTCCCGGGACTAGAATAAAAGTTTCAATATTCTGTAAAGTGCCTCAGAAGTCTAAATTTTCGTACTCTATCAGTTCTCGTAGCAAACAGTTTTGAAAAAAAATTTTTACAAAACTTCAATACTCATAGCTTCCGTTCTAGAGTGGCCAAATTGCAAATACACACAAAATATCACATAAATCCTTGACTGTGAATAAAATAATTGGTCTAGATTCTTCCAATTTGGTTCTCAAGTAGCTATTTCTGTCTCTTATCAAATCCCAAAGCTAAACTTTATAATTTGTCATTTTAAAAAAATTTCAAAAACCCTGACTGATGTTTATGTAATAAAATCCTCGATAACCAACGATTATTGTAAAAATTGTTCCCGGGACTAGAATAAAAGTTTCAAAATTCTGTAAAGTGCCTCAGAAGTCTTAATTCTCGTACTCTATTAGTCCTCGTAGCAAACAGTTTTTAAAAATAATTTTTACAAAACTTCAATACTCATAGCTGCCGTTCTAGAGTGGCCAAATTGCAAATACACACAAAATATCACATAAATCATTGACTGTAATTAAAATAATTGCTCCAAATTCTTCTAATTTGGTTCTCGAGTAGCTATTCCTGTTCCTCATCAATTTCTACAGCTAAATTTCATAATTTGTCATTTAAAAAAAGTTATGACAATGCCTACCTAGAATTGGATTACATAAACATCAGTGAGGGTTTTTGAAATTTTTTTAAAATGACAAATTATAAAGTATAGCTTTAGGAACTGATGAGAGACAGGAATAGCTACTTGAGAACCAAATTAGAAGAATATAGGGCAATTTTTTTAATTACAGTCAAGAATTTATGTGATATTTTGTGTGTATTTGGAACTTGGCCACTCTAGAACGGCAGCTATGAGTATTGAAGTTTTGAAAAAATGATTTTTCAGAACTGTTTGCTACGAGAACTGATAGAGTACGAGAATTAAGACTTCTGAGGCACTTTACAGAATTTTGAAACTTTTATTCTAGTCCCGGGAACAATTTTCACAATAATCGTTGGTTATCGAGGATTTTATCACATAAACATCAGTCAGGGTTTTTGAAATTTTTTTAAAATGACAAATTATAAAGTATAGCTTTAGGATTTGATAAGAGACAGGAATAGCTACTTGAGAACCAAATTAGAAGAATATGGGGCAATTATTTTATTCACAGTCAAGGATTTATGTGATATTTTGTGTGTATTTGCAATTTGGCCACTCTAGAACGGCAGCTATGAGCATTAAAGTTTTAAACTAATGATTTTTCAGGACTAGTTATTATGAGGGCTGATAGAGTACGTGAATTAGGACTACTGAGCCAGTTTGCAGAATTTCAAAACTGTTATTGTAGTCCCGGGAACAATGTTTACAATAATGATTGGCTATCGATGATTTGACTCCAAAAACACCATTTAATTTTTCAAAATTTTTTTTAAATCACAAATTATACAGTTTAGCTGTGGGAACTCATAAGAGACAGTGATAACTACTTATGAACTGAATTGAAAGAATGTATAGATATTATTTTGGTTACAGTCAAAGGTTTAGGTAATGTTTTGTGTGTATTTAGAACTTGGCCACTCTAGACCGGTCAGTATGAGTATTGAAGATTTGTAAAAATAATTTTGTACAACTTTTTAGTATAAGAACTAACAGAATACATGAACGTAGACTCCTGAGCCAGTTTGCAGAATTTTGAAACCTTTCTTCTAGTCCCGGGAACAATTTTTACAATAATCAATGGCTATCGAGGATTTGATTACATAAACGTCAGTTAGTGTTTTGATATTTTGTTCAGAATGATAAATTATAAAGTTTAGCTTTAAGATATTTCAAAGTATTATTACATTATTATTTATGTACTTTTGCTACTGCAACTTATAAGAAACATAAATACCTACACAATTTTTGTTCTTAAATCCTTTATTTTTTCCTCTTGCTTCATTTTTGACTTTCTGAAAAAGAAAAAAAAACATTTCACAAAGTAAACGTCTCTTTTCAAGAATATCATTGAAAGTGAAATAAAAAATAGTGATCTTAATTTCCCGTCAAATAAAAAATTTTTAATTTTTTTTTTAACTTCATTTGAAGTGAATAGATATTTTTCTGAAAATTTAAAACATATTATTGTAATTGAAAATTTTGCATTAAAAAAATATTCAATGTTTTTTATCATAGAGATTAAATATCTTACCATTCTCCATGCCATAAATTATTCCTGTTCTCATTTATCAATCATTTAGAGCAACAAAGCTCTTTATTTGTTTAAAATTTATATTTTTTATCACCCACTACAAAGGTGAGCTTCTTGCTATCACACTTGATTCCAATTTTCAACTATTTACACTTGTGTGTCTGAATAATAAATTCACTCACCGTTGTTTAAAATTCTGCCGCGCTTTCGACAATATTTTTAAAACATGACACTTTTAATTTTAATATTTTTACTATTTTTTTAAAACTGACATTTGAAAACCTAACCTGTACCATATTTAAAATTAAATATGGACTGGTTTCACTATTACCAACCTAGAAAAAAGCGAACAGACATGCGCAAGACATGCACGACCTCTTTCGAGCTGGCGCGAATTTCAAAAAAACGCCTGAAAAAGATCTTTTCGAATAGCGAAAGTGCATGTTGGGCGGTATTTCGTATACTAAACTACTCCCAATTATATTCCCTATTCTGCAACCCACTCGTGCCCACCCTGTATAATATAATTGAAATAAAGATGTAAAAATCAAGAATTTAGCTGTGTAGGTTTTTTTATTGTAATGACATAGTAGAAATAAGGTTAAGGAAGATGAATACGGAAATATGAAAACATACATATCATTAAAAATAATTCGTTATTGTAAATCTTTTAATGTTAATTAATTGTTTTGTATAGATATTGTATAGGAAGAAATAAACTACTGTGATCAGCAATTAGAAAAAAATTTAATTAAGAGAGAGATAATTATAGGAAATGAAATTCGTTATTGAGAGGTTTTCGTTATAACTAGGCTGGTTAACGATTTTTTTAGATCAGAAATACAATGATATCTATGTTGTAATTATTTTTATCGTATTCCATGGAAGAGATAGTATTATCTTAAAGGAATAGAAAATTTCGAATAAAGTTAGGTGGCCTTTATGTTTGGTATAATCTTGAAAATAAGTAATTATTTAATTTATTGAAATTGTGGATGAATGTCGTTATTATTCTCGGATAATATTATAAACTTCAAATTAATTTTTATGGTCACAAGAACGTAGAAAATAATATAATAAATATCTTCAGTTCAAACATTTTAAAATGAAATGGTTAGATTGTAGTCAGGGTACATGTCACTTTCATTTCGTCCGATATTTTCAATTTGGAATGTTGTCTATTTCATTAGGCATTTTGAGTTTAGACAATACTAGATCCAACAATATCAATATCCTAAAGCTGGACATACACGTAGCTGGTTTAAACAGACGGTTGGATTTATTATGAATACATTGCACTATTTTAAGTAAATTCTATGCGCCATTCAATGATATTATGAATTTGAATAATTTGATCAAATAATCATTTGTCTCACATAGTAACATACAAAATAAAGCTAATTGCAGTATTACGACAGACTTAATGCAAAGGGAATTTGCAGTCATTTTAGTAAATATGATACGTGAATCAAATATTTTACTTCTTTGAGTAATTCGTTTTCTATGTATTTTATTGAAATAGTTATTAGTTCTTCCATGGGCTATTATTTATCGTTTTCTAAATGTTGGCCGATTTATTTCGATTTAAAATTTTATATATGGAGAAAAAAATCGATAACCAGTGACTGAATTTGTCACGTGACCTGCATGGCCTTAAACAATCCAAAATTTGTTTAATTTTACAGTTTTTTATTTGAAAATATTATATCTGGCATTTTAAAATTTTTACGATTCTAACATGTTATTTTTTTAAGGGTAAAAATATATGTTTTCAAAATGCATCTATTTCAAAGGTGTGCTGTCGATGAATTTGAATCAAGCTGTGTCAAGCAAAGAATGGTGCGTGTATTGAATGACAAAAGGTATAATTTTTTTGAAAGTTGTATTTTTCATACTAAACTCAAGAACAAGAAACTCGTGTCGAACACTGTACTTTATCCAATTACTCCACTGAAAAGCGTTGTGTTTTCAAGCCCGTTGAGGGAAAAGAAGATATATAATTTTCGATTTGTCAAGCAAGCGACTGACAGTTGCGTTGAATTTGTTCAAACAACTGACAGTTGCATTTAAATTTTTAGGGATAGTAACGGACCTTGTTTACTTTTCAGACCGTTGCTATAACTTTTCAGTCTATTGATACGACTTTTCAGGCCGTTGATATGACTTTTCAGGGCGTTGCTATGACTTTTCAGACTAGTCCCTCCTCATTTTCTCGAAACTTTTTAAGTTTTTCCAATACCTCCACTGAAATTCTTGTATTTCAAGCCCTTTTCGAGGAATGAAAGTTGCGAATTTCAGGCGGATGTAGAAAACATATAAAAGTTGCGAAAAAATGAGGAGGGACTAGTCTGGAAAGTCATAGCAAAGGTCTGAAAAGTCGTATCAATGGACTGAAAAGTTATAGCAACGGCCTGAAAAGTAAACAAGGTCCGTTACTCTCCCTAAAAATTGAAATGCAACTTTACAATGTCTATAAGTTTATAGATTCAAACTTCTTGCAAATGAAATTATTTAATAAAATGTACTAAAACAATTGGTGGTTCAGTGAATTACAGAAAATTTCACATTTCTTCTAATTTTTAACTTAGAAAAAAGCTTATCGTTAGAATGGTGAGAATTTAAAGATGAGGAATATAATATTTCTTAATATAAAATTTAAAGAAAATTGTATACTTCATATTTAAATCCTTATTGCGGACAAAGAAGCCCCGTTGGCAAAAGTCGGCGACAGCAGTTCAAACATCCATGGGCCGCGTGAGGGAAAACCACGGAGTGGAAGTAAAGTACGCAGGTAGCTGGCGATCCAATAAAATTTGCCCTTTTAACTATACTTGCAGTTTCGGCACCAATAAAGATAATTCTATTGTATTTCACTTTACCTTTGAATGCTGTTGAAACATTGTCAAATCTATAAAACCAGACAATTTGCGTTTACAAAAGTAGAATTTTTTAAATGTAAGCTCACTTATTATTTCTATATGAACATTTTTGGAATCTTTTTAAGAATTTTATGAAGGGTTATAGGGATGAAAAATGGCAAAACTGTTTGTTATTCAGAAGATCACGTTTAAATACGATTTTTATTTATAATCTATTCAATATTCTGTAAAAATTTCAGTAACTGTCTAATAAATTATATAATTAGAATGATTTATTTTCTTCGAAACATCTCAAAATGGATAAAATGTCGTAGACTTTATTTAAGGATACGATTTGGCATTTTAACGCTTTTTTCGTATCTGACATATTTTGATTAAAAAATGGAATTTTTTATTTTTAATAGCATTTTTCTAAATTTAAAAATCTGCCCGCTTTGCGGGCACATTCTCATAGCGCGCTTCGTGCGCAGCTCGCTTCGCTCGCAAGTTTGAGCGCGCCTATGGCGCGCGATTTGATCGTCGCGCTTCGCGCTCGGTCTTGTGCTCTTCGCATACGTTTAAGTTTATTTCTTATAATTTAATACTGAAGCTCAAACCAATTTAATGATATTAAAGATGATGTAAATTAGTCATTTTCTCAAATTCACTAAGTTTCTTTTTCAGTTTAAGTGAAACAAGGAAATTCAATTTACTTAAGGCTCTATCGGCCTTAAGGAACACATTCTCATCATGACACTCGCGCTCGATTTTCTGTATGCATTTTTGTAACTTTTTAATAAATTACATGATTATTGATAAATTTATTTTCTTCCAAATATCTCAAAAAGGAAAAACAATCGTAGACTTTATTTAAGGAAACGATTTTGCAGAACAAACGCTTATATCGTATCTCACATATTTTGGTGAAAAAAATCGAATTTTTACATTTTCATCATGGATGAGAAGGTATTGGTTTTATGTGAAAAATGACTATCGAAAATTTCATCAAATCTTTACGTTTTGAGACCCCCTGAGTCCGAAAAACGGGTTTTTACGAAAGTGTCTGTCTGTCTGTCTGTAGGTCGTGTGCGGCATAACTCTCGATAGAATTATCAGATTGAATTGAGCTTTGGTACACTTTATCGGAGCCAAAAAGTAAGGACAAGTTCGTTAACCAGCCACATCCAATCAAAATTGAGGGATTGAGCACTACTTTTGTGTTTTTGAAAATAATTTTTTGAAAAAATCAAAAATTTCAATACTGGTTTTAGATAGTGCTCATAAGTCTCTAAAAATTATCTTGATAACGTTTTTTGATTAAATCAAAATTAGATCTGTTACAGCATATTCAAATTCGAAAAAAGTCAATATCAAAATTCCATTTTCCAGTTAAATTATACGAGATACGAAAAAACGTTATGATACAATATTATTTTCTACATAAAGACCTACAAATTTGAATTGTAACATTTTTTCATAAGATGCATATTTTTTTTTTAATTCAAAAATAATCTATTGAAAATCCAAAATTCAATTTTTTAACAATAATATTCGAAATACGAAAAAAACGTAAGAATACAAAGTAGTTCGTTTCAAAAAGATCTACGTTTCACATAGTTTCTGATAAAACTTATATTTTTCGTTTCAATTCCAAAAAATACGATTAAAATTTAAAAATTCCATTTTTTAGACAAAATATGCGAGATACAAAAAAAGCATTTAGATAGAAAATTGTTTGCCTAAATGGGGTTTACAAATTCTCATTGAGACATTTTGGGACAGGATCTATATTTTATATTTTGATTTTTAATATTAAAAAAATTCGAATTTTTCACCAAAATATGTGAGATACGAAATAAGCGTTGTTCTGCAAAATCGTTTCCTTAAATAAAGTCTACGATTGTTTTTTCTTTTTGAGAGATTTGGAAGAATATAAATTATTTTAATCATGTAATTTATTAAAAAGTTACTGAAATGTATACAGAAAATCGAGCGCGAAGCGCGAGCGCCATGATGAGAATGTGTTCCTTAAGGCTGATAGAGCCTTAAGTAAATTGAATTTCCTGTTTCACTTAAATTCAAAAAGAAATTGAGTTACTTTGAGCAAATGTGTAATTTACATCATCTGTAATATTGTTATAAAATTGGTTTGAGCTTCAGTATCAAATTATAATAAATAAACTTAAATGTATGCAAAGAGCACAAGACCGAACGCGAAGCGCGACGATCAAATCGCGCGCCCTAGGCGCGCTCAAACTTGCGAGCTTAAGATTTGAAAACTAAATATATCAAAAACATTATTAATACATTAATGAAGCGATGTTTCAGGATCGAAAAGATCCCCTCTTCAGGCCAATTCCGAAATAAATGTAAAGGTCGAATACATAATATTAAAATCCAGTTAAATCAATAGTAATTTTGAAACATAATCAGTTAAGAATTTTCTTATGTCATTATTATTCAGAAACTTCATCTTTTCTCCTTTGTTTAAAGGTCGTGTGAAGAACCAAAAACACCCCTTCACATTTATTTTCAAATTGGCCTGAAGAGGGGATATTTTTGATCCTGAAACGTCGATTCAACATTATATTAAAAAGGTTTTCAATATATTTATTTTTCTAAACCTTAAATTTGTCCAGAGATCTGTCATTTACAACGTCTGCACTTGTACGTTAAGAAATTATTTCTCGATGATATTTAATCGATTTTATATTTCTTAAATTCGTAGATTTTTTTGTAGTAAAAAATTTTGTATCATAATAGCCTTTTAGTTTCTTCTCTAGTTTAACTGGAAATTGGATTTTGATATTGGCTTTTTTTCAGTCTTAAATTAATGTAACTTTTAAAATTTTGGTTTAATCGAAAAATACACTGAGAAAAAATATTATTGAATTTATAGCATTTTTTCTAAAAACATGTATATCATTGATTTAAATCAATATGTTGTAGAACTGGTAGAATATGTAACAGTTTTATTGGCATATTTTTTTGAATCAATAATATACATGCTTTTGATAGAAATGCTATAGATTCAATAGCATTTTCTTCTCAGTGTATTATAAGGATAATTGTTAAATATTTATAAGCAGTCTCAGAAAACATTGTTGTAATTTTTCCAAAAAGTTTTCTTCAAAAATATAAAAAATGCTCCTAATTTCACAATTTTGGTCAGATATGGCTGATTAACGAACTTGTCGTTACTTTTTCCAATACTTGTTTCTGATAGTGCTCTTAAAATCTCTACTGATTATCCTAATAACATTTTTCGATTAAACGAAAATTAGGAAAATTACATTATGTTAAAACTTTAAAAAATTCAATGTCTAAATTCTATTTTCCAATTAAATTATACGAAATACCAAGATAAAACGTATATTTATCATTTCAATTTTTTAAACAAAATATGTGACATACAAAAAAACGTTTGGATGGAAAATTATCTGTCTAAATGAGGTCTATAAATTCTCAGTGAGACAGTTTTTTGACAAGATGTATATTTCATGTTTCAATTTATAAAAATACGATTAGAATTCAGAAATTACATTTTGTAAGCAGAATATGTGAAATACGGTAAAAGCATTGGAATGCAAAATTGTTCACTTAAATAAACTCTACGATTGTTTTATTCTTTTAACTTAACTAGAAAATACTTTTAATAATTCATCAATTCAAATAAGAAAATAGTTGCAATAAACATTTTCACTAGGTTGCTTAGTTACAAATTTGCCACACATTTTTGAGTAAAAGATACTCTCCATTTAAAATTTTTCTCCTGTAATGTACGTATGCATCAGATGTTAACATTTTATTTGGCAAATTTTAAAATTGCAGCGCGAAATTAGCGATTACACACAATATCAAATGGTTCACGCTTGAACCTATTGGAACGTTTACTATCATATATTTAAAAATTTTACCGCACATGACTTTAAAAGGTTCTGTTTTATTCATTTCTGCATAAGAAATATATTTAGTTATGAAAAATTGTGGGTCAAGACATCAATGAAGACGCAAAACAACAAAAACTCTAAAATTTATCTTCTTACGACAAAATGAATGAGGCAACTTAGAAATTTTTTAGTTAGGATGAATATTTACTAACATTATTGCATAATTAATTTAGATGAATACAATACATACATTCGGAACAATAGTTTGTTAATCCATCCAAAGTTTAGTTGGGTTAAGCAAAAAATTTGTTCTATGCAACCAAAGATCATTTGTTTTATACGTTCTTGTTATATCAAAGAAATATTTTAGCTGATTAAATCAAATTTTGTGTCACTTAACCAAATATTTTGGTTGATTTAACAAAATGGTATGGTTATATCAATTAAATCTTTTGTCGGGTGTAGGGGCCTTACGGAAGTGTATTACAGAATTTTTGTTAGTAAAAATACTAAACTTTATAATAATGATATGAAACTTTAGTATAAACTATCGTAAAATTTGCTATGAACTATGTTAGAGTTTTATATCATTATTATAAATTTTAGTATTTCTACTAACAAAAATTCTCAGTGATACGTTTTTCCCTAAATTGAAAAATACTATAGTAAACATTGATATAAAAAGTTTCTCCGCGTAATAAATATTAACCATACTGTCTTACTTAAAGTAAACAAGTTTTTAGTGGTTAATATTACTATTAAGATTTTTCCCAGTGTACGTAAACATCAAAATTCTTTAAATAATTCCGACTAAGTTAGCAGTTGAAATAACTAAAAACCAATAACTTCTCATACGTGATGAGAATGTAAAACGTAATAAAAATGAACTCAGTTATTATACTTGTAGGAATACTCTGCTTACTTCCCGAAGGACTCTTTGTATTTTTATTTAGTTTTAATGAATAAAAATGTTGTATAATTACATGCATAAATGTATAACTGTATTATGGGCCAAAGATCTCATTCGTCAATAAATGTATGTAAAAAATGCTCAGTTACAAAATTCATTCTGATTTCAATAAGGGTATTTAACATCTGGGGAATACCCAAGTATTTTGAAACTTTGTAGATTTCTGGAGCAAATAGGGTTTTCCAAGCAAAGCTTATTTTCCCTTTCTTTAAAGTGGATAATTTTACTTTCTTAAGAAATTAGATGGGTACAAAAGTTTTTGTTTAGTATACTGAGACAATAAAGTAGTTTCCTAAACAAATGGGTGATTATCTGGTGATCAATCTCACCTCAGCTACATAAGTACTTTTCATTTATGTACTAGCTAGCACAAAGAGTTTCTCGTCACCTCCCTCATTTACCATATCATAATACAATGTTTACCCATACCTGCGGTTCAGTACGACCAAAAAGGGCACAAGGTACATTGGCCATAAGTATCCATTATGTTGTGGTAAAATTTATCTATCTATGTTATTTTCTGACTTAAAACGAAACATATATGTATTATAAAAAAACCTGCCCGCTTCGCGGGCACATTCTCATCGCGCCCTTTGCGCACAGCTCGCTTTGCTCTATTGCTTTACTCTATTTCTTTTTGAATTTAAGTGAAACAGGAGATTCAATTTACATAAGGCTCTATCAGCCTTAAGGAACACATTCTCATCATGACGCTCGCGCTTCGCGCTCGATTTTCTGTATACATTTCAGTAACTTTTTAATAAATTACATGATTAAAATAATTTATTTTCTTCCAAATCTCTCAAAAAGAAAACACAATCGTAGATTTTATTTAAGGAAACGATTTTGTAGAACAACGCTTATTTCGTATCTCACATATTTTGGTGAAAAATTCGAATTTTTTAATATTAAAAATCAAAATATAAAATATAGATCCTGTCTCAAAATGTCTCAATGAGGATTTGTAAACCTCATTTAGGCAAACAATTTTCCATATAAACGTTTTTTTTTGTATCTCACATATTTTGTATAAAAAATGGAATTTTTGAATTTTAATCGTATTTTTTGGAATTCACTCTAAAAACAAACACGTGAATCATAATAGTAACTTTTTAGGCATTTGAAGTGTGTATTTTTAACACACATTTTTGGTACAAAACGTTAAAGTGTTTGAAAATTAAACGTTACGTTTGTTATGTGTGTTAAAAACACACATGTAGATCTTTTTGAAACGAACAACTTTGTATTCTTAAGTTTATTTCGTATTTCACATATTATTGTTAAAAAATTGAATTTTGGATTTTCAATAGTTTTTTTTTAAATTAAAAAGAAAAATATGCATCTTATGAAAAAATGTTAAAATTAAAATTTGTAGGTCTTTATGTAGAAAATAATATTGTATCATAACGTTTTTTCGTATCTCGTATAATTTAACTGGAAAATGGAATTTTGATATTGACTATTTTCGAATTTGAATATGCTGGAAATATTTGCAACTGTTTACATTATAGGAGGATCACTACACTGTTAGAAATTTCTACCGTAATTTTCCGAAACACGTGACTGGAGTTTTATTCAGTTACAGTTTCGTAAAATTAAGATAGAATTTCAGAAAATTTAGATACTTTTTAGTAAATTTAAGAAGCAATTCCTCAATTTTCAGTTACAAAGTGTTGAATATTATGATACATGTATCTGGAAATTCTGAAACTTTTAATAAGAATAATTTAAAATTTTGGGTAACTGAAGTTTTATGCAGCTACATGTAACTGAAAATGTTGTTACAGTTTCGTAATTTTATGATAAATTTTATAAAAATTCTGTTATAGTTTGGTAGTTTTAAGATACATTTGATAAAAATGCAGTTGAGTTTCATAATATTAAAAAAAAATTCAGTACATTTTTCGCAATTTTCAGATACCTTAACACAAAAAGATCATAAAAATGGTCAAATTTTACGTCACTTTTACAACATAAAAAATTTGTAAATTTCCAAACACTTCTAACAGTGTAGTCAAGTTTCAAATAGGATACGTTCTTGACTAGTGAGCCTCCGATAATGTACAGTGGCAAAAATTTCGAACTCAACCATCTAATATGAATATAATAATATTATAAGGAGTAAAATTGAAAAAATCGAAATTTTCAATGATTTTTATCACAGTTTTTAAACATATAATAGAATTTGGAAGCTTCGTTTTTTTTTATAAAACAAGGAATGGCATATTATATAGATTAATATAATTATTTTAAATTCTCTGAAAAAAATTTAAATCTCTGATGTAACACATTAAGAGCTACTCAGAAAAAAAATTAAAACTGAAATTCTTTAGGTCAGGCGACCCTCAAACGCGGCAAAAACTGCACACACACGTATAAAAGCGAACTTAGAAGGTAAATTTTCATATAAAACGAGAAAAGTATATGGTTATATGAAAATTTACCGTCTAAGTCTATGTCCGTTTTTATACGTGTATGTATGAAGTTTTTGCCCCGTTTGAGGGCCGTTCGAGCTAAATAATTTTAGGTTTAATTTTTTTCTGAATAGCTCTTAATGTGTGTGTTTCTGGGCAGTGCCCATAATCTGTTATATTAAGAATATAGTGAAAGCGGTGATGTTTTAGTATTACTTGTTCTGTATATTATTATCGACCGAGCACATTGCGAAGTATCCAAATCAGAGATATAATATAGTTGAAATTAAGATGTAAAAATCCAGAATTTAACTGTCTAGGTTTTGTAATTGTAACTACCCTAGCGGACCCATGTGAGAGAACGGTCATAGAATACTCTGACCGTTCTCTGACCGTTCTATGACCGTTCTATAACCTCGCATTATTACGGCTAAGAACAGTAAAAAAGACATTAAAAGCATTGGAATTATGATTCTGTGGCGAAATTTGGATTAGAAGGTGTAGCAATAAATACAATTATCTTATTTTTCAGCGATAAAAACTAGAAAAACATAATACCTGTCACTGAAGGCGGCTTCAACTGCTCTCAGTAGCATTTTGCGCGCTAAATTTAAAAACAGAATTAAAGATTGAGAAATGCAAATGTGTAAGATAAATGAATTTAATAATGAACTTTACGTAATAAAAGTTGCTGAAATTAATTAAAGTTCTATGAATAATGTAGACAGTATTTTTTAAACCCTCTGATGTCATTCAATTCTAATTTTTTACTTTTGTACATGATGCGACTTTACCGACTGCCGTAAAAAATCAAACAAATCATTTGGATTAATACATACAATATATCATTCAATACGAGAATAGTTATGCTATTTTTATGTTTTTTTAGGAGATAATTGTGTTTATGGCATGGAGAATGGTAAGATTTTAAATCTCTATAATGAAAAATATTGAATATTTGTTTAATGTAAAATTTTCAATTACAATAATATGTTTTAAATTTTCAGAAAAATATCTACTCACTTCAAATGAAGTTAAAAAAAAAAAAAAATTTTTTTAATTTGATGGTAAATTCAGGTAAGTATTTTTTATTTCACTTTCAATGATATTCTTGAAAAGAGACGTTTACTTTGTGAAATGTTTTTTTTTATTTTTCAGAAAGAGTAAAAAATGAAGCAAGAGGAAAAAATATAGGATTTAGGAACTAAAATTGTGTAGGTATTTATGTTTCTTATAAGATTCAGTAGCAAAAGTACATACACAATAATGTAATAGTAGTTTGAAATATCTTAGAGTTAAACTTCATAATTTGTCATTTTAAAAAAATTTCAAAAACGCTCACTGATGTTTATGTAATCAAATCCTCGATAGTTTTTGATTATTGTAAAAATTGTTCCCGGGACTAGAATAAAGGTTTCAAAATTCTGCAAACTGGCTCAGGAGTCTACGTTCATGTATCCTATACTAAAAAGTTGTAAAAAATTATTTTTACAAATCGTCAATACCCATAGCGGCCGATCTAGAGTTGCTAAGTTCCAAATACACACAAAATATTACCTAAATCTTTGACTGTATCCAAAATAATGGCTATAAATTCTTCCAATTCAGTTCATAAGTAGCTATCACTGTCTCTCATCAGTTCCCAAAACTAAACTTTATAATAGGTCATTTTAAAAATTTTTTGAAGCATTAAATTGTGTTTTTGGAGTCAAATCATCGATAGCCATTGATTATTGTAAAAATTGTTTCCGGGACTAGAAAAAAGGTTTCAAAATTCTGTAAAGTGTCTTAGAAGTCTTAATTCT
The DNA here is from genome assembly GCA_030998225.1 of Diplolepis rosae. NCBI lineage: Eukaryota > Metazoa > Arthropoda > Insecta > Hymenoptera > Diplolepididae > Diplolepis > Diplolepis rosae. Next base: position 2,454,296 of record JAPYXD010000738.1, read on the forward strand.
CGTACTCTATCAGTCCTCGTAGTAAATTGTTCTGAACTATCATTAGTTTAAAACTTTAATGCTCATAGCGGGCGGTCTAGAGTGGCCAAGTTCCAACTAAACACAAAATATCACATAAATCCTTGACTGTAACTAAAATAATTGCTCCAAATTCTTCTAATTTGGTTCTCAGGTAGTTATTCCTGTCTCTCATCAGTTTCTAAAGCTGTACTTTATAATTTGTCATTTTAAAAAAATTTCATAAACCCTGACTGATGTTTATGTAATAAAATCCTCGATAACCAACGATTATTGTAAAAATTGTTCCCGGGACTAGAATAAAAGTTTCAAAATTCTGTAAAGTGCCTCAGAAGTCTCAATTCTCGTACTCTATCAGTTCTCGTAGCAAACAGTTCTGAAAAATCATTTTTTCAAAACTTCAATACTCATAGCTGCCGTTCTAGAGTGGCCAAATTGCAAATACACACAAAATATCACATAAATCCTTGACTGTAATTAAAATAATTGCTCCAAATTCTTCTATAGTAGCTATTCCTGTTCCTCATCAGTTGCTACAGCTAAATTTCATAATTAGTCATTTAAAAAAAGTTATGACAATGCCTACCTAGAATTTGATTACATAAACATCAGTGAGGGTTCATGAAATTTTTTTAAAATGACAAATTATAAAGTGCAGCTTTAGGAACTGATGATAGACAGGAATAACTACCTGAGAACCAAATTAGAAGAATATAGGGCAATTTTTTTAATTACAGTCAAGGATTTATGTGATATTTTGTGTGTATTTGGAACTTGACCACTCTAGAACGGCAGCTATGAGTATTGAAGTTTTGAAAAAATGATTTTTTAGAACTGTTTGCTACGAGAACTGATAGAGTACGAGAATTAAGACTTCTGAGGCACTTTACAGAATTTTGAAACTTTTATTCTAGTCCCGGGAACAATTTTTACAATAATCGTTGCACTGTTAGAAATTTCTGTATTAATTTTAATACAAATGTAATGGAAGTTTTTTGCAGCAACTTATATTAAATTTAATACATTTGTATGTTAGTAAATGCAAACATTGGATATTAAATTTAATACACATGTGTATTAATTTTAATAAAATGTATTTATATCTATGCACAGGTATATTAATTTTAATATAAGTCAATAAGCTGATGTCATTCACATGTAAATTAAATTTTAATACGTATGTCTATTAATATTACAACATGCTACATAATTTAATGTACTTGTATCTTAAATTAAATAAATTAGAGTTTAGGAATGTTTAAAAAAAATAAATAGAGAATAATTTTTAATTACAGTTTATTGAACACTTTAAACGTATACAAGTATATAGATATTTTATATATAATATCTGTAAACAAAAATTAAATCATAAATATCTACATTGTATGAAAAGATATTCTATGTCATTATAAAGTGGTTGGTGAATTTGCTGAGTTTTTCAGCGAGTTTATAAACTGAGGATTCAAATGATTTTGCTCACAGTTTTTTATTTCCTTGCTTTCCTCCTTTTGAGGGGTTGATTTGCATGAAAATTCTGTAACAAATCGGAAATATTAAAATACGAAATAGATATATCAGAAACTATGCACATGTATCAACATATGTATACATTTTTTCATTTTTACACTGGAACTTCGATTTTATGTTTTTTAATTTAGTGAGTTGGTTACGTTTAACACTATAGTGAGGTCTGGAAGTGGGGTGGGGAAAAAGTCTTTAAAGGCCAGTTGACCGATATGGACGTACACCGTAGCATTAGTTGTTTAGGATTTCACGCTACACTGACCTTCTTCGAAATAGTGAACCGATCTCCGAATAACTCACTGAATCGAGGTGATAGAAATAATGCGAGGTTATAGAACGGTCATAGAACGGTCAGAGAACGGTCAGAGTATTCTATGACCGTTCTCTCACATGGGTCCGCTAGGGTAGTTACAATTACAAAACCTAGACAGTTAAATTCTGGATTTTTACATCTTAATTTCAACTATATTATATCTCTGATTTGGATACTTCGCAATGTGCTCGGTCGATAATAATATACAGAACAAGTAATACTAAAACATCACCGCTTTCACTATATTCTTAATATAACAGATTATAAGCACTGCCCAGAAACACACACATTAAGAGCTATTCAGAAAAAAATTAAACCTAAAATTATTTAGCTCGAACGGCCCTCAAACGGGGCAAAAACTTCATACATACACGTATAAAAACGGACATAGACTTAGACGGTAAATTTTCATATAACCATATACTTTTCTCGTTTTATATGAAAATTTACCTTCTAATTTCGCTTTTATACGTGTGTGTGCAGTTTTTGCCGCGTTTGAGGGTCGCCTGACCTAAAGAATTTCAGTTTTAATTATTTTCTGAGTAGCTCTTAATGTGTTACATCAGAGATTAAAATTTTTTTCAAAGAATTTAAAATAATTATATTAATCTATATAATATGCCATTCCTTGTTTTATAAAAAAAACGAAGCTTCCAAATTCTATTATATGTTTAAAAACTGTGATAAAAATCATTGAAAATTTCGATTTTTTCAATTTTACTCCTTATAATATTATTATATTCATATTAGATGGTTGAGTTCGAAATTTTTGCCACTGTACATTATCGGAGGCTCACTAGTCAAGAACGTATCCTATTTGAAACTTGACTACACTGTTAGAAGTGTTTGGAAATTTACAAATTTTTTATGTTGTAAAAGTGACGTAAAATTTGACCATTTTTATGATCTTTTTGTGTTAAGGTATCTGAAAATTGCGAAAAATGTACTGAATTTTTTTTTAATATTATGAAACTCAACTGCATTTTTATCAAATGTATCTTAAAACTACCAAACTATAACAGAATTTTTATAAAATTTATCATAAAATTACGAAACTGTAACAACATTTTCAGTTACATGTAGCTGCATAAAACTTCAGTTACCCAAAATTTTAAATTATTCTTATTAAAAGTTTCAGAATTTCCAGATACATGTATCATAATATTCAACACTTTGTAACTGAAAATTGAGGAATTGCTTCTTAAATTTACTAAAAAGTATCTAAATTTTCTGAAATTCTATCTTAATTTTACGAAACTGTAACTGAATAAAACTCCAGTCACGTGTTTCGGAAAATTACGGTAGAAATTTCTAACAGTGTAGTGATCCTCCTATAATGTAAACAGTTGCAAATATTTCCAGCATATTCAAATTCGAAAATAGTCAATATCAAAATTCCATTTTCCAGTTAAATTATACGAGATACGAAAAAACGTTATGATACAATATTATTTTCTACATAAAGACCTACAAATTTTAATTTTAACATTTTTTCATAAGATGCATATTTTTCTTTTTAATTTAAAAAAAAACTATTGAAAATCCAAAATTCAATTTTTTAACAATAATATGTGAAATACGAAATAAACTTAAGAATACAAAGTTGTTCGTTTCAAAAAGATCTACATGTGTGTTTTTAACACACATTACAAACGTAACGTTTAATTTTCAAACACTTTAACGTTTTGTACCAAAAATATGTGTTAAAAATACACACTTCAAATGCCTAAAAAGTTGCTATCATGATTCACGTGTAGAAGTAACACACTTGTTTTTAGAGTGAATTCCAAAAAATACGATTAAAATTCAAAAATTCCATTTTTTATACAAAATATGTGAGATACAAAAAAAACGTTTATATGGAAAATTGTTTGCCTACATGAGGTTTACAAATTCTCATTGAGACATTTTGGGACAGGATCTATATTTTATATTTTGATTTTTAATATTAAAAAAATTCGAATTTTTCACCAAAATATGTGAGATACGAAATAAGCGTTGTTCTGCAAAATCGTTTCCTTAAATAAAATCTACGATTGTGTTTTCTTTTTGAGAGATTTGGAAGAAAATAAATTATTTTAATCATGTAATTTATTAAAAAGTTACTGAAATGTATACAGAAAATCGAGCGCGAGCGTCATGATGAGAATGTGTTCCTTAAGGCTGATACAGCCTTATATAAATTGAATCTCCTGTTTCACTTAAATTCAAAAAGAAATAGAGTAAAGCAATAGAGCAAAGCGAGCTGCGCGCAAAGGGCGCGATGAGAATGTGCCCGCGAAGCGGGCAGGTTTTTTTATAATACATATATGTTTCGTTTTAAGTCAGAAAATAACATAGATAGATAAATTTTACCACAACATAATGGATACTTTTTTTTGCTATTGACTTAATAATATCAATTCCCCAAGATTTTTCAACAATAATGAATTTTGTTATCTGAAAATTCAGAACATAAGAAAGGACAGATTAGCGGATGGCTGTAGACTTTAATTATTTTTGAACAATTAAATAAGTTTTAGTGTCAGTAAAACAGGAATTATTATTTTTTATTGTTTATAACTAATTAAAGTCTACAGCCATCCGCTAATGTGTCCTTTATTATGTTCTAAATTTTCAGATAACAAAATTCATTTTATGGGAAAATCCTGGGGGGAAACTGATATTATTGATTTAGTCAGCTCTACTGGTTGATGCATGATCTTAAGTTCTTCAAATTGGATATTTATCTGTATATTAGAGGTATTATCACATTAAATAATGCAAATACAAATTGTGACAAAATAAAAATATTGTTTCTCTTATTTTTCGTATTTGAATTACCCCCAATCATTTATCAACAGTTTTTAGAAACTGCTTTTTAGGATTTGTGACTGTGGTCCATGAATTCGCATCATGCATAAAAGTAAAAAATGACAATTGAATGACATCAGAGATTTTACATTATTCATGCAACTTTAATTAATATCAGCAACTTTTATTACGTAAATTTCAGTATTAAATTCATTTATTTTACACATTTGCATTTCATAATCCAAATGATTTGTTTGATTTTTTACGGCAGTCGGTAAAGTTGCATCATGTACAAAAGTAAAAAAATGACAATTGAATGACATCAGAGACTTTACATTATTCATGCAACTTTAATTAATATCAGTAACTTTTATTACGTAAAGTTCATTATTAAATTCATTTATTTTACACATTTGCATTTCTCAATCCAAATGATTTGTTTAATTAGTCACGGCGGTCGGTAAAGTCGCATCATGCACAAAAGAAAAAAATTAGAATTGAATGACATCAGAGGGTTTAAAAAATACTGTTTACATTATTCATAGAACTTTAATTAATTTCAGCTACTTTTATTACGTAAAATTCATTATTAAATTCATTTATCTTACACATTTGCATTTCTCAATCTCTAATTCTGTTTTTAAATTTAGCGCGCAAAATGCTATTGACAGCAGTTGAAGCCGCCATGAGTGACAGGTATTATGTTTTTCTAGTTTTTATCGCTGAAAAATAAGATAATTGTATTTATTGCTACACCTTCTAATCCAAATTTCGCCACAGAATTGTGATATTAAAATAATTTAATGATAGTTCTTCCTCATAAGATGGCTTTCTCTATTGATGGAACTTTACAATGTCTATAAGTTTATAGATTCAAACTTCTTGCAAATAAAATTATGTCATAAAATGTACTAAAACAATTGCTGGTTCAGTGAATTATAGAAAATTTCACATTTCTTCTAATTTTTAACTTAGAAAAAAACTTATCGTTAGAATCGTGTAAATTTAAAGATGAGAAATATAATATTTCTTAATATAAAATTTTTAAAAAATGGTATATTTCATATTTAAATCCTTATTGCGGACAAAGAAGCCCCGTTGGCAAAAGTCGGCGACAGCAGTTCAAACATCCATGGGCCGCGTGAGGGAAAACCACGCAGTGGAAGTAAAGTACGCAGGTAGCTGGCGATCCAATAAAATTTGCCCTTTTAACTATACTTGCAGTTTCGGCACCAATAAAGATAATTCTATTGTATTTCACTTTCCCTTTGAATGCTGTTGCAACATTGTCAAATCTATACAACCAGATAATTTGCGTTTACAAAAGTAGAATTTTTAAAATGTAAGCTCACTTATAATTTGTATATGAACATTTTTGGAATCTTTTTAAGAATTTTATGAATGGTTATAGGGATGAAAAATGGCAAAACTGTTTGTTATTCAGAAGATGATGTTTAAATGCGATTTTTATTTATAATCTATTCAATATTCTGTAAAAATTTCTGTAACTGCGTCTAATAAATTATATAATTAAAATGATTTATTTTCTTCGAAACATCTCAAAATGGATAAAACGTCGTAGACTTTATTTAACGATACGATTTGGCATTTTAACGCTTTTTTCGTATCTCACATATTATGATTAAAAAATGGAATTTTGTATTTTTAATAGCATTTTTCTAAATTAAAAAAAAAAAATATACATCTTATAAAAAATGTTGTGTTTCAAATTTGTAGATTTTTTTTTGTACGTATACAGACGTAGTAAATGACAAATTTTTGGACAAACTTAAGATTTGAAGAAATAAATATATCAAAAACATTATTAATGCATTAATGAAGCGATGTTTCAGGATCGAAAAGATCCCCATTTCAGGCCAATTCCGAAATAAATGTAAAGGTCGAATACATAATATTAAAATCCAGTTAAATAAATAGTAATTTTGAAACATAATTAGTTAAGAATTTTCTTATGTCAATATTATTCAGAAACTTCATCTTTTTCTCCTTTGTTTAAAGGTCGTGTGAAGAACCAAAAACACCCCTTCACATTTATTTTCAAATTGGCCTGAAGAGGGGATATTTTTGATCCTGAAACGTCGATTCAACATTATATTAAAAAGGTTTTCAATATATTTATTTTTCTAAACCTTAAATTTGTCCAGAGATCTGTCATTTACAACGTCTGCACTTGTACGTTAAGAAATTATTTCTCGATGATATTTAATCGATTTTATATTTCTTAAATTCGTAGATTTTTTTGTAGTAAAAAATTTTGTATCATAATAGCCTTTTAGTTTCTTCTCTAGTTTAACTGGAAATTGGATTTTGATATTGGCTTTTTTTCAGTCTTAAATTAATGTAACTTTTAAAATTTTGGTTTAATCGAAAAATACACTGAGAAAAAATATTATTGAATTTATAGCATTTTTTCTAAAAGCATGTATATTATAGATTCAAATCAATATGTTGTAGAACTGGTAGAATATGTAACAGTTTTATTGGCATATTTTTTTGAATCAATAATATACATGCTTTTGATAGAAATGCTATAGATTCAATAGCATTTTCTTCTCAGTGTATTATAAGGATAATTGTTAAATATTTATAAGCAGTCTCAGAAAACATTGTTGTAATTTTTCCAAAAAGTTTTCTTCAAAAATATAAAAAATGATCTCATTTTCACAATTTTGGTCAGATGTGGCTGGTTAACGAACTTGTCCTTACATTTTCGGCTCCGATAAAGTATGCCAAAGCTCAATTCAATCCGTTAATTTTATGTTTAAAATTGCGCAAATAAGAGCATTTTTTGTGTTTTAAAAAAAATCCAAAATTCCAATACTTGTTTCTGGTAGTGCTCATAAATCTCCACTGATTATCCTGATAACATTTTTCGATTGAACTAAAATTAGGAAAGTTATAGTATGTTAAAACTTTAAAAAAGTCAATGTCTAAATTCTATTTTCCAGTTAAAGTATACGAGATACCAAGATAAAACGTATATTAATCATTTCAATTTCAGAAAAGACGATCAAAATTAAAAAATTGCCTAAATGAGGTCTATAAATTCTCAGTGAGACATTTTTTGACAAGATGTTCAATTTCAAAAAATACGATTTGAATTTAAAAATTCCATTTTGTAAACAGAATATGCAAGATGAGGAAAAAGCGTTGGAATGCAAAATTTTTCACTTGAATAAACTCTACGTTTTTTTTTCCTCATTGAGATATTTGGAAGAAAATAAATTACTTTTATCATGTAATTTATTAGAAAGTTACAGAAATGTATACAGAAAATTGAGCGCAAAGAACGATTGTCATGATGAGAATATGTTCAAGGCTCTACAAATTTGGAGCACAACTTTTTTTCATGAGATGTATATTTTTCTTTTAAATTTAAAAAAATACTATTGAAAATCCAAAATTTAATTTTTTAACAATAATATGTCAAATACGGAAAAAACATAAGAATACAAAATAAGTTATTTTAATAAGATTTTCCAAGATAAAACGTATATTTATCATTTGAATATCAAAAAAGACGATTAAAACTTTAAAAATTCAATTTTTTAATCAAAAGTTGTGACATACAGAAAATGCGTCAGGATGGGAAATATTATCCGCCTAACTGAGGTCTACAAATTCTCAGTGAGAAATTTTTTGACATGATGTATATTTTATGGTTCAATTTCAAAAAATACGATTAGAATTTAAAAATTCCATTTTGTAAACAGAATATGTGAAATACGGAAAAAGCATTGGAATGCAAAATTGTTCACTTAAATAAACTCTACGATTGTTTTATTCTTTTAACTTAACTAGAAGATAATTTTAATAATTTATCAATTCAAATAAGAAAATATTTGCAATAAATATTTTCACAAGGTTGCTTAGTTACAAAGTTACCAGACATTTTTGAGAAAAAGATACTCTCGATCAGAAATTTTTCTCCTGTAATATACGTAGGCATCAAATGTACATATTTTATTTGTCAAATTTTACAATTGCAGCACGAAATTAGCGTTTAAACGTAATATCGAGTGGTTCACGCTTGAACCTAAAGGAAAGTTTATTATCATACATTTAAAATTTTTCTCCACACATGACTTTAAAATGTTGTGTTTTATTCATTTGTGCATAAGAAATATATTTAATTATGAAAAGTTGTTGGTCAAGACATCAATGAAGACACAAAACTTATAACTTTTTTTAGTTAGGATGAATGTTTACTAATAATATTGCATAATTAATTTAGATGAATACAATACATACATTCGGAAAAATAGTTGTTTACTACATCCAAAGTTTAGTTGGGTTAACCAAGAAATTTGCTTATCACACGATTGGACAAATTTTTGATTGATTCAACCAAAAAATTTGTTCTATGCAACCAAAGATGGTTTGTTTTATACGTTCTTGTTGAATCAAAGAAATAGTTTAGCTGACTGAATCAAATTTTGTGTCACTTAACCAAATATTTTGGTTGATCTAAGAAAATGGTATGATTAAATCAATTAAATCTTTTTTTGGGTGTAAAAGCCTCACGTAACTAAAAGGAATACTAGCCATAGCTGTATGTTCATTTTCACTATTTTTAAAATGATTTCAAATAAAAACTGAGTTAAAATAATTACACTGGAAGAAAATCCTACAGTAATTGCAGCTGAAATGTCCTAACTAAGTATTTATAGTAGAACCTACTAAAAACTTGATTAATATAATAAATATTAACCATACTGTCTTACGTAATGTAAACAAGTGCAGCGCCGCTCTGGTGAGAAAATATCGCACATAGAAACTATAATCACTAAGGAACCGCCATTTTGTTTTTACTCAGACAGGGCTGATGTAGACAGTAGCAGAAATTTTGAACTCAACCATCCAATTTGAACACAATAAAATTGTAAAAGGTAAAATTGAAAAAATCCAAACTTTCAACAATTTTTACGGTTTGTTGTAACTAACTGGACCCCGTAAGTGTAATTACATATAAAAAACTTGATTTGTTTATATACAGCTTATTTACGTATGAACAGGGTACAGTAGTTAATATATTATTCTACCAAATTATTAAAATCTATAGGTGGAAAAAAATTATTAACTGAGTACCGTAATCATAATCAAATGAGCATCCCTCGTTGTAACTAACTGGACCCCGTAAGTGTAATTACATATAAAAAACTTGATTTGTTTATATAAAGCTTATTTATGTATGGACAGGGTAGAGTAGTTAACATATTATTCTACCAAATTATTAAAATCTATAGGTGGGAAAAATGTATTAACTAAGAACCCTGATCATAATCAAATGAGCACGCCTCGTTGTAACTGACTGGACCCCGTAAGTGTAATTACATACAAAAAACTTGATTTGTTCATATACAGCTTATTTACGTATGGACAGGGTGCAATAGCTAATATATTATTCTACGACATTATTTAAATCTATACGTGGAAAAAATTTATTAACTGAGTACCCTAATGATAATCAAATGAGCACGCCTCGTAATGTGTTACTGTACCCCGTAAGTGTAATTACATATACAAAACTTATTTTTGTTTATATACAGCTTATTTGCGTATCTACAGGGTACAGTAGCTAATATATTATTCTACGACATTATTTAAATCTATACGTGGAAAAAATTTATTAACTATGTACCCTAATCATAATCAAATGAGCACGCCTAGTTGTAACTATCTGGGCCCCGTAAGTGTAATTACATATAAAAAACTTATTTTTGTTTATATACAGCTTTATTTACGTATGGGCAGGGTACAGTAGTTAATATATTATTCTACCACATTATTAAAATCGATACGTGAAGAAAAATTTATCACATTAGTACCCTAATCATAATAAAATGAACACGCCTTGTTGCACCCATCTGGACCCCGTAAGTGTAATTAAATATAAAAAAACTTAATTTGTTTATATACAGGGTATTTGCGTATGGGCAAGGTACAGTAGCTAATATATTATTTTACCACATTATTAACATCGATACGTGAAAAAAAATTTATCACATTAGTACCCTAATCATAATAAAATGAGCACGCTTAGTTGTACTCATCTGGACCCCGTAAGTGTAATTAAATATAAAAAACTTAATTTGTTTATATATAGCCTATTTTGGTATAAAAATTCAAACCATTGCATATACACGCATATATAACACCATGAGAATCTAAATATGCAAAAAAAAGCATACTTTTGGTTGGACCCCCTAATGATAATTAGACATATATATATATATATATTTTTGTACCAAATACATGTGCCTTTTTTGTAAATATGTATATTGCTATAATTTTGAGAAATGTATTATTTAAGATTATAATTTCATATAAAGTTGAGCGATTATTTATTTGAATATTTAATAGAATTATATTTTCATTGCATTATTTTATTTCCCAATAAAAAAGTACAAATTTTAATTATTGTTATGAAGAAATAAAAATAATTAATCGATTCAAATTATATTATTATTAATTTCTCTTTAGTTATTTACAAACAAAATGTTATATTTAGCTTTTTTCAATTTTCATACACAATTGATAACTAAAAACAAATAATCTAAGATAACGCTCAATAAACGGAAATTGTAAATTTACAATGAATTCATGTCAAAATAAAATACCCCGTGTAGAATCCGCCCAAAATGTTATTACACATAGTAAAGCCAAACAACATAATCAGCCGCAAAAATCGTGGATCAGAATCAAATAGATTCCTTGAAACTAAAAAGATCAGGTAAAATCAAAGAAAATTTAGACGATAATCAATACAAAGATATTTCAAACCCTTTCCATCTAAACAAGAATTAGATGACACTCTCCAGCTGGATGATTCAAGTTTAGACAAGGCTCTAATTAATAATCGAAGCACATCAAATGAAAATTCCGTTAAAACTAGCGGGTTTCATCCAAGTTTCTGTCCAGATTTAAGCAATGCAGCAGAACCTAGTAATCAAGATCTAACTATATCGAAGGAATTCTTATTTTGACGAATCTAATTTTCTAAACTGAACAGTAATACCAATAAACAATAAAAGTTTGAATGAGAAATTAAAAACCTCATTGGCACGCGACTCTAATTAGTAACAACGACAGCGACGATGACAAAAGCGACACAGAACTCATAAATCAAGATAATCTTGTAATAGTAAATAATGAATAAATGGCCGTGGTCAGGCCCAGCAGCCAGCAGGTATCCTTGTGCGATGCGCTAGATAGCCCTTTTGTTCAACGGAAGTAACGTCCCATTGTTACACTTTATTGAGTGTTGCATGGAAGCGAAGGTAATGCTGCCGACACCTGCTGCCCAAGAAAACCTTGCACTTCTGTTGAGAGGTAAATTGTCTGGTGAGGCTCGAAAATGTATTTTTGGGTCAACTTATACAACAATAGAGGAATATGGAATATTCGAAAACTGACGAACCAATTAATAATGAAAATAGTATGTACAATTACAATAATTTTCCAAATAACAATTTATTTGAAAATAAAAATTATCATTTAAATAATAATATAAATGACAAAAATTTCAAACTCAACTAATTAATTTGAAATCATTTACAGCCGCAAGGCTGAGCCACTAGGCGATATAAGGAGATCTTCCTGTGGAGGAGGAGATGTCGGACGCCTGTGTAGCTCAGTGGTCAGAGCAGTCGACCGGCAATCGAAAGACCTGGGCTCGAATCCCAGCGCAGTCGAAAGCGTTATTTTTTCCACAGAAAGATTTTCAAATTCTTTAAATATTGAATTTATTTGCATTATTTGCGATATAAGAGTTTTAAATTGTCTACGAGGACACCTGTCGACAACGTATCCTATCTGATACGCGACTAGTGATCCTCCGATAATGTAGGCAGTGACAAAAATTTCAAACTCAACTAATTAATTTGAAATAATAATAATACTCATTTTTTACAAAACAGAAATAACAATTATAGAAATAATAATAATAATTTTTTACAACAAAGATAAAACAATAAGAGTAATTTTTCTAGAAATCTGCGCAATAAATTTTTTTTTTTTCAGGAAGAGAGTAATGCTTTATGCACCTTCAAGCAAGCCTCGTTCCCCCCTGGTGTGTGAGACTCTGCTGCTCATGCAGCCCTACCCACTAAAACTCCCTCCCTGTCTCTAGTCCATGTGTTCCCACCCCGGAACTGCCGTTAAGCATTACTTCTTGGACTCTTTCGTCCAGCTCAGCTCTTTTCTGGCGACTTTTAACGGCCTCCTCTTGGGGACTGCTTCCCGAAAAGCCGCGCAGCGTATTTTCCCCGGGACATGATCGATCCGGGGCTTCTCCTCTCTTGCGGTGCATAGGTAGCACCAGGGATTCCTTGTGCAGGCTCCCGCGGTGTGTCCCTCCTCGCCGCATCTCCAAAAACTCCTGCTGTGGTCTGGCCCGCAACGGTCAGCTCCTATGTGGCCAAAACCAAGGCAGGGATAGCACCGATTCAGCTCCTTTTTCATGCGCACCCTGCAGGATGCCCACCCAATGTTGATTTGAGCGGCGTTAACTAATTTTCAAGCCCTTGCCTCCTCTAAATGCACAAATGCTTTTCTGTTCCCCCTATAGGGTGTTTTGATTAGGGAGGCCCTAAACTCCATCTCCGGTTCTTGCTCGAAGAAGCCTCTTACAGGCTCCTTGACGTATTCGGCTTCAATGCTTGGTTCTAGATTAGCGATCTCAATCTCGATCCGGGGGATCAACTGCCTTTTTGAAGGCGGTGTCCAGCTGCTCTATGTCTTTTTTAGAAGATTTCAGTTTTACTAACACGTCCTTGCATCGGGTCTCCCTAATTCCCTGAACTGTGACGCCCAGTTCATCAGGGTTGACGCGCTTCTTGAGCTTGCGCAGGATGAAAGCGTCGCTCATTCCCTCTACCGGTTTCATGAGCACCGCTTCTGCACGCGGATGGCTAGGTCTCTTCGGCGTTCTTTCAGCTTTCTTCCTTTTCTTCTTTTGGAGGTTCTTCCTGGCCGAACCTTCACCCACTTCTCTTCTTTGTTGGAGGCTTTTGGCCTCTTCTCCACTGGTTTCGTCGCCGCAGATACCTTCGGACTCACAGTCGGCTGTCTTAGCCGCTTGCGTGTGGCTGGTGTGGATCACGCTGCCGACTACAGAAGGGTTTGGCTACCCTTATCCACGACTTCCATGTCTTTAGGTGGTCTCACCTCTTTCATCTTCTGTACCATCCTACCTCTCAAGAGGTACTCGAAGGAGTCGAGATATCAGACAGTATCCTCCATATTATATCGCAGCGCCTTCAGCTCCTTAAGCGCCTCCTGGATCCTATCCCTAATAGGGAGATGCATATTCTTCTTGGTCCTCGAAAAGCTATCCATTTTCTCCAGGGCCAACTCTACTCGATTTTCTTTCACATTTTCTGAATGTATAATATTTTGAAAGTATTCTCTGAATCGACGATTCTATGTATGTATAAATTTCAAAACGATACAGATATTTTTTCACGTCGTTTTCAACTTTTGGAACTTTAAACGCGTTTTTCTCAGAACAGCGTTTTCAAAGTCCGTGGTCATTAGAACTCTGGATAGGATTATCCGATCATTACCAAATTTTAACCAGTTATTTGAGATATTGTTTCCATAGTGGACGAAGGATTTTTTTTCAACAAATACTTTTTATTTTACAACCAAAAAACGACCATTTTTTAAGTGGAAAAACCCAATTTTTTGTTCAAAAGTACGCCATTTTGTAAACACTCAATATTTTCATATTTCCTACGTCCATTAGCCCATAAATGTTGTTTACTAAAAAAACCGCCTGATTTTTTTTTCAGATAATCCAGTACTGCGATCTGATGACCACCGAAAATTGACTTTATTTTTTGACTCTTCAGAGATTGACTACAGCTCGCTTATTTATGGATATTTTATCACAAAATTTTTTTTGTAACTTCCTTCAATATGTATTATTCAAATGTCATAACAAGTATTACAAAATAAATAAACACAGCTTCAAGAGAAACTCGCAAAAAATCGTTTCTTTTTTAACGATAGACATGTTCCCTTAAGATCTCTAGCTTCCTTTCGTCCAGCTGTCCTCCGAAAATCTCCTCATACATACTTCTATTTCGATTTGAATTCTCTATATTCATCCCACGAGTAGCTAGGGAAGTATTCAGTCCGCCCCTTCAGAGCCCAGTATGCAGGGGTGAGGCCTCAATACTCTAGAAGGTGGCCTGGTTTTCTAGAGACACCGTGAAGGTCGCCACTTCTTGGTGCCATGCAGCCCTCGGCACGGTAATTAACACCTTGGCCATTATTGTAAAAAGCCTTGTCATTTAGTACGAGACTGCAAGTTAAGACCAAATAACCAATTACAAACACCTCATCAGGAAAACTCCAAAGCTCTCCTCAGCACGGGTGCACTGACGAAAGCATAAATCGAGAACCACTGGCACTTCTAGCAATCATAAAACAACAACAATAAATATTTCAAAATCTACTACAATCCCATCAATTATAATATCAACGGAAGTTTTAAAACATCTAACACACATGATGATTGATACTGGTGCCGCTCGAAATTTAATTAAACAAAAGGTTTTCAACCTTGAAGTACCAACAAAAAGCCAAAACGTATTAAATCAGAATCAGAAATTTTTTCAAGATAATAATGAAAATATAAATTATTCCTCAAAATACATAGAAATTGAAAACCACTGTTACCCTTTTAAATTTACAGGTGCATTCACCATTCCAGGTCAAACAGTCACAACATTTTATGTTCAAATGAAAAATACAGAAAGAAGTGAGGGTTATATACTTCAATTACATATCCAAGATGGCGTTTACTTAGGAGACGCAGTTGTAAAAAATCACAAAGAAAAACTTTATTTAAAATTTGCAAACACAAATGAAATACCAATAACATTATCAGTCCCAATAATTAATTTAGAAGACCTTGAAGAACCACAATGTTATGAATCAATTGAAAATTTAAATAATTTTAATGAAAAAAAATAACGAAGATTTATCAAATTAAATATTCGATAACTTTTTAAGAACGGACAATTATCTAATTAACTCATGCCTATTTTATAATCTAAAAGACGAAGAAAGAGTAGAAGTATTAAAAATCTTCTTCGATTAGACCACTTAAATCAAGATGAATATGAACATGTAGAAAAATTAATTAAAAATAATGCGGACAGATTTCAAATCCCAGGAGAACCACTTAAAGCTACTAATATATTATAACATTCTCCTTATTTTTTTCAAAAATAATTTTGGAAAGAAAATTAACGGCCGCACTTGGAGAGAAACTCCAAAATATGTTTAAAATTAAAAATGAAGCTCAAATAATCTTTTCAATCTAAAACCATTGCCTTCAGCGTAAAGCTGATGAAAAAATGTTTCTAAGACCTCCATAAAAAAATTAATTTGGATAACTTTTGTAGAAGTTATGGTTAATTGAGTATCAGCGTGCGCGGTAAAGGGTTAAAAATTCGAGCCCCTTTATACTCACGACCCGTCGTACTAGAGACGTTCTTTTAGGGGAATTAAAAGAGGTTAACTAGGACAATAATTTCGCGGACTTTCGAGGAAATCGGAGACAAAAAGTTTTTAGGCGGGTACACTTGACGAATTGTTCCCCATATATAAGAATTTATTGCCGTGTTATTTTTATTATTCATTTATGTAAAATCACTGAGGATACTTCTGGACAACGTGGGATCTGAAAGAAATATGAGGGCCTGTTTAGGAGGTTTGCTGTGGCCGAACCAATTACACTCACCAAGCCGGTCATCTTTCGAGTTAACCGCCTAATTTCGACCCATCACCACCATCGTCAACCCTTGCACTGGGCACCAGTGATCCCAGATCGTGGGAGCTGGCGGCCCCCACTACGCTCCCATGTGGGAGCACACACAATCAAGCGCGCCGTGTCGGTGTGTCCCCCACTTCCTCGCTTCGATTTCACGCTTTCGTCTGTTGAGCCAAGATCGAAAATTATGTTTCTGTCGACTTCGTGTCAAAGTGGCGCGAAGCAGACGACAAATTTAAAATCACCAAATTTATCATTTAGGATATTACCTTTCTTTCTTTGATATTTCCAAAAACATTCACTTAAAATGAATATCTAAACATTTTATTTTAAATTTTAGGATGATTTAAAGACTCAAGAGATGATTTTCTATTAAAATTTAAACTCAATAAATTTTCAAAGTTTCAAAACAAAATAATATCAATTTCAATATTTTTTAGCTGTGCAAATCAAATAGTTCAATTAGAAAATTATGTAGAGAATATTATATATTAAAGAATGGTAAAATATGATATTGCAGTTTAAAAAATAAAATATTAAAATACTCAAGTAATACATAAATTATATCTAGTTATACACTCGAAATTACACGATAGAGTTTCTTCTTTGGTATGAGGCAACATTGAAAGAAATTTCATTCAAATAAAATACTCAGAAAACTTTTTAAAATACGTAATATTATTCACATATGAATTTTATTATAAAACTGTGAATAAAAGGTTTCAGTATTCAAAAAACCAAAATCACATCTAAATTTGCATACGAAATTACACTTTACGATTTCTCTTATATAAAATACAAATATTTATTTCAAATAAAATAGTTTTTAAAAAATTTTGTAGTACGTGAATCAACTATATCAATTAAAAAATTAAATGGAAAATAGATTTCAAATTAATTAGGAGCAGTCGACCGGCAATCGAAAGACCTGGGCTCAAATTCCAGCGCAGTTGAAAGCGTCTTTTTTTCCATAGAAAGATTTACAAATTCTTTAATATATAAATGGAAAATATATATTTTTTTTAAATAAGAAATTAAGGTTAAAAATCTACATTCCTAATTACATGGTGATAGTAGATGAAAATTCTATACGATGTTGTTGTTAATAATTGGCTTTAGGGTCCAGAAATGATATCTCAGGAAGTCACATACTTTCAAACATTCCAAATCTAATCGGAGTCCTCATCAGTGATCTTTATTTCTAATATTTTAAAACAGTGGATAAAATATTGCACATCCCTTTTTTGGAATAAACTTAAAAATGTAAAATATCCTGAGAAAATTTACATAAAATTGTACAGAAAACATTGGCAAATTATCTAAAAACTTCCTTAGGAATAAAAAAAAATTTCTAGCACATAACTCTGATGTAAATCAACTAAAAAGTAGTATATATTTGTGTCGAAATGCTACTGATGATATAGATGTAAGTACATATGTAGTATAAAATTACAAAGAATTATTTATGAAAATTAGCTTAGAATTGCTAATACGAATTCTACACTGTTAGAATTTTCTACCGCAATTTCTGTTACTTTTTAGGAAATTTATAAAAACAATTTTTTTTATTAAACTTCAGTTCCAAAGTGTTGCATATTCTATATATGTTTACCTGGAAATACTGATACTTGTAATAGGAATAATTTTACGTTTTGGTAACTGAAGTTCAATGCACTCACATGCAACTGAAAATTCATCCACATGCAATTGAAACTCAGTTACAGTTACACAATTTTATGATAATTTTATAAAAGTTCTGTTACAGTTTGGTAGTTTTTAAGATATATTTTTTGAAAATTCAGTTGAGCTCTATAATATTAAGAAAACTTTGTTTTTATGTTTATATAAAGCTTCAGTACATTTTTTCCAATTTCAAGTTCTCATTTTACGTTTTAGTGGCTTATACGATAGACTTTTTAATGAAAAAAAGAAATGCTTTACACAAAGGCAAAATTTTCTAATTGATGCAGTTGATCAAATTTTCAAACCCAAAATATGTTTTAATTAATATATTAATTTAAGTCTTCAAATATTTATTGACTTTGAATTTTACTGAGAATTTTCCAAGAATTTGACATAATCTTAAAAATGTTTTTATTAGGCGAATGTTTTTACAAATATCAATAAAATTCCACAGTCAATAAATGTTTAAAATTTCAAGTTGAGGTATTGATTGTAAATTCAGTAGCTTTGTTAGTTAACTATTTTATTCAGAAAATTCTTCATTTTCGTAGATTTTTCAATTTTTTAATTAAAAATTTATGCATAGGCCACAAAAACGTGAAGTGAAAATTTTGAATCACCAGTTACAATTTCTAGGCAACAAAAATGTTAATTCGATTGTGTAGGGTCCTAGCTGTTCGATAAAATCGATTAAAAAAATTTTTAGAAGTACAGGGGTTTGAACTCGCATTTGCTGCATATCAGCCAATTACCTTGATCATTCTAATACGATCGTTATTGAATACTATTAATTTACGGACATTATATAATTAGGACGACATGTTTTTCCAAATTTCTGAAAAAAGATTATTTATACATGGCATTCAAAGAAATATTTTTTAGATTTGGCTACAATCTTGCATACAATGTTATATATTATATAATTAGAACTATTTTTTTTCGCTTTCGTCTTATTGCATATTTTTGAAAAAATGGATCAGCACCTGATTACTGACAGGGCAAAACAGCTAGGGCCCTACCACAATCGAATTAAATTTTCTGTTGCCTAGAAATTGTGGCTGATGATTCCAAATTTTCACCTCACGTTTTTGTAGCCTATGCATAAATTTTTAATTAAAAAGTTGAAAAAATCTACGAAAATGAAGAATTTTCTGATTAAAATAGTTAATTAAAAAGCAACTAAACTCCCAATCAATACCTTAACTTGAAACTTTAAACATTTATTGACTACGGAATTTTATTGATATATCTGAAAAGCATTCGCCTAATATAAACATTTTTGAGATTATGTGAAATTCTTGGAAAATTCCAAGTAAAATTTTAAGTTAATAAATCTTTGAAGCTTTAAATTAATATATTAATTGAAGCATGTTTCGGTTTTATAAATTTGATCAACTGCATCAATTAGAAAATTTTGCTTATGTGTTTGCTTTTTTTGATTGATTGAAATGAGAACATTTTTATCTACTATCACCATGTAATTAAGAAAGTAGATTTTTAACCTTAATTTCTTATTACTTATTTTTTTTAAATAAAATATTTTCCATTTAATTTTTTAATTGATATAGTTGATTCACGTACTACAAAATTTTTTAAAAACTATTTTATTTGAAATAAATATTTGTATTTTATATAAGAGAAATCGTAAAGTGTAATTTCGTATGCAAATTTAGATGTGATTTTGGTTTTTTGAATACTGAAACCTTTTATTCACAGTTTTATAATAAAATTCATATGTGAATAATATTACGTATTTTAAAAAGTTTTCTGAGTATTTTATTTGAATGAAATTTTTTTCAATGTTGCCTCATACCAAAGAAGAAACTCTATCGTGTAATTTCGAGTGTATAACTAGATATAATTTATGTATTACTTAAGTATTTTAATATTTTATTTTTTAAACTGCAATATCATATTTTACCATTCCTTAATATATAATATTCTCTACATAATTTTCTAATTGAACTATTTGATTTGCACAGCTAAAAAATATTGAAATTGATATTATTTTGTTTTGAAACTTTGAAAATTTATTGAGTTTAAATTTTAATAGAAAATCATCTCTTGAGTCTTTAAATCATCCTAAAATTTAAAATAAAATGTTTAGATATTCATTTTAAGTGAATGTTTTTGGAAATATCAAAGAAAGAAAGGTAATATCCTAAATGATAAATTTGGTGATTTTAAATTTGTCGTCTGCTTCGCGCCACTTTGACACGAAGTCGACAGAAACATAATTTTCGATCTTGGCTCAACAGACGAAAGCGTGAAATCGAAGCGAGGAAGTGGGGGACACACCGACACGGCGCGCTTGATTGTGTGTGCTCCCACATGGGAGCGTGGTGGGGGCCGCCAGCTCCCACGATCTGGGATCACTGCTGGGCACCCTACGAAGATGCTCCCACGGCCTGCGCTGCGTTTTCTGCCACAAGGATTTTGGACGACTCCTCCGCCTGGTGTGGAACTTTGTAAACCTAGTCGTGGGCAACTCTAGGCTTGACCTACAGTTTCACTATAGAGGCCCCTATAGCCGAGGCCCGTGATATGCCACTCTTCTTCTTGGCTCCCCGCAAGACTCCTAGTTGTTACGGATGAGCGTGGGAGGCCCAAATTTTGTTATTAATATGGAATTTGACGGAGGGGAAGGAGAGTCGAGCAACATCTGCTGATGGCCCAGGTCGAGAACCCCAGAAATCAGGGAAGGGAATAAGGACGTTGGGGTACTTCAGGATCCACGTTTATACGTCCCTGGCATACCTTTGCGCTCCAACATCAGAGAGGCGAGCCACCAGCCAATCAGCGCGAGGAACCGGCGGTAGGATAGGTAACCGCAAGGCATGAGCCACCGGCAAGCGAAAAACATGAAACTACTCTGTCAGCAGCCTCTGAAGATCCCGGATCCCATGTCAGGAATAAAGTGTCCCGTTCATGTTTATTTGTGAGTTTGTGTTGGACTTTAAGGACCTTAGTCAGGTGAGAGTTTCCTCTATTTTGAGACTCTTACCAGAAATCCCACCGTACATGACGACTCCCCCCCACCCTTATTATCGTTCAATTGCATAACCTCGCTTGTGCCTGAGATAGCTTTCCCGGGGCGAGTCGGATTTCTAGATCGGGCCTTCTTTTAATTATTTATTGTGTTCTATATTGTCGGGTTTGTACCGGACTATTGTTATCGATTCTTTCACCCCCTTTTTTGTGCTTTTAACGAATTTCCGACTCAGTCACAGAGAACCGTACAGAGTGGTCTAACCTCACGGGTTAGCACTCCCGTTTTTTCCGTCTCCAATTTCGTGTTTTAAGGCCACAATTGTCTCTGGATGGTTAGCTTAACACTCATCATTAACGGCTCCTCACAATAAATCCTCCAATGGGGTCAAATCATAGCTCCGAGGCTGTGAATTAGAACTATTTAACCTTTGTAGGCCTTCATACCAAGGTTTTTGTGCAAACTTCTCAGAGTAGTGCGAAAAATGTTCAGTTCCTAAGGACGATGATGAGTTGATGTTAATGGATGTCCAAGCGCACTCTGGGCAACAGAAGCAATATTTTTGGCTAAGCGCACTGCAAGAGAACGTGAACGAGTTTTTTTGTCCAATAACGATCCAGTTTTACGAACTCGCTTCACAAATTGATCCACAGACTACGATGATGGCACTTCTTTTTTGCCAAATTTTTTCGTAAATTTCTCAAAGTTTTGATAGGAGACTCACCACTTTGGAAGTAAGTTTTCAATATTTCCCAATTTTATTCAAGCGTAAAGCGCCCCATTCCGTAAATATCAAGCAGAAAATTAATTTTCTGTCAATTCGTGAATGTCATTATACCTTTCCAACTCAAAATAACCGGTAGTTTAAATTGCAAATATTAGATGGCCCACCTTGTATATGTACTATTATTTACATATGATGCTATACTACCACTATAAAATACACAAATAATAATAAATAAAAATCCATACATCGCATATGTTATGAGTACTGATGAGATAGCCCCTCCCTTGGCCCTTAAGTGTATAAGCACAAACTCGCCGCAGCGACAGGCAGTTCTGTTCTAACGTCGAAACTGAATACTTGTGAAATAAAGAAGCTGAGCACCGATTCGTAACTCAGCAGTAATCTGAAAAGTACTATAGTAGTTTTCTTATTTCAACGCATAACATTTTGGTGATCCAACCGGGATACCGCAAACTTCTCGAATTATAATTCCACGGAATCCTCAAGAAACAATTCACATAGAAGCGGGACAAAACCTGGAATAAAGTTGAAAAAACAAGAACATATAAATATCTACGTATATTAAAGACAGAACTCCGAACTCTCTGCGGAAGTTCGCATTGAATATCGAATAACACTAGATCCTGAACCTAGTAGGGACTATACGACGTAAATTTGATAATCTTGGAAATTGAAAGGGTACGCAACAAACCGCGATAATATCCCTACGAGACCCGCAATCAGGCAGAAGACGCAACGGCGTGATCACAGTCTAGCAACAGGAGAAAGCAACAAGTTACATCACCAACTATGGCGGAAACTCAAGGACATAATACACCGTAAGTTAAAAATAAAGGGAAAGCTTGTAAAAATTCATCGAAACTTTCCTTGGCCATTGAGAATAAATCTCATTTGCCTTCGTTGAACGGGGCCTGTACGCTACGGTTACAGGTTTAGTAAAGTTGTGGAAGGAAAGGGTGAGGCATACTTCTGGTGATCCAAAGCACTACCTCTCCTCAACAAAATAAATAACACTACTTTGAAATCTGCCTTATTGTCTTAGAACGATAAAGTTGAATTCCACTGTAATAAAAACTTAAATTTGTATCGCGACATGCACTCGATAACTCAAACAGAGTACAAGGTACAAATTGCAAGGTACACAGTACTCATATCACACTGGCATTCCACCAATATAGAGATAGGAGAGACGCTAGATACGAGACAGACGAAACGAGGAGTGACTCATCTCTTTCTCCCGAACAACAAACGTACATAAGAGCAATGACCTCTCGCCCAGGGCACAATCTCCGACAAGAACCCAATCTCACAGTCACTTGACTACGGATGAACTATTAACAAGAGTACTATCTCAAATTGGAACAATCACCAATGCTTTCAATTCTCTAAAAAAGGAAAATGATAACCGTATAGAGGAAATATCAGAGTTGGCTAAGAAAATAGGATGCTCAGCGGAAGTAGAGACAGATAAAGAAGCACCACAATTAGAAATAACAAAAGATACCACCGACGGAGAACAAGAAGACGGAAGAGTTAACCCAAAAAAAAATATGAACCGATCAAAATGTTGTACACAACCAGCTTACGAAAGCGAAGACCGCATCAATGCTACTATAGCTCTAGAAACTATAAAAACTTGGAATGGACAAGACGGCATAGGAGTAGAAGATTTTGTGAAGTCAGTAAAAGGAGCTAGAATGAAAACATCACAACCAAATTTATTATTAGATTTGATTATAGCGAAGAAAATTCAGGGATTAGCAGAAAAGTCAATCAGGTATCAGCAGATCAACTCTTCATCAACTTCGATCAACTCGAAGAACAGGAAGCGGTAAATAGGTACCCACTTAATTTAAAAAAAAAATCAGAATACAAATTAGATTATTGAAACCACCCACCATCACCGAAGCCCAAGCACATGCAGCTCAAACAGAAATGTGGATGAGAGAAAGCCCGCCAACACGAATAACCACGCCTGAAACTGTTATAACAACTAAATTTATCAAACCACAGGTATTTAGACCAAGTGCAAACACAACTAGTAACAAAATACCCAATGAAAGTCTGCCGTTACTAGATAGAACAAAAATGAACAGTAACAAGTGTGGCAGAATAGGACATCTGGCCAACGAATGTTATAAACAGGGTTTTCAGGTTGGTTAAAATATAAAAAGACTCCCACAGCCAGTAAGAATAATACAAGAAGAGGAGACAGAGAAAGAATGGATGACCCAGGAAGAAATACAAAAGCAATCAACGTACCAGGAATCAGCAGAATATCAGCTGTTAGCGGATGACTTAGGTCAATCCGTGCAAAAAGAAGAACCGGAAAATACCGACTATTAGTTGATACAGGAGCAGCAATAAATATAATACAAGAAAAAACTCTGGACATAACGGATGAGAGAAAAGAATGCGAGAAAACTTTTTCTATGGGAAAAGATGTACAAATATCAAAACAAAAAACCACTCTAAACTTTTTTAATAGGGAAAAAGCTTTTCATATAGTACCAGATGATTTTCCATTACCTGAGAAAGGAATAATCGGAAGAAATTTCCTCTCAATACGATAGATACTCTATAACACCAGAATATCTGATAATATATCAAATAATACTACCAATATACGAAGATGGGGAATTCGTTTCGCCAAACTCAGAAAAAATATGTAGAATAAAAATAAAAGAAGAAGTGAATCAGGACATCCTCATTTTGGATCAGGAAAATATCGCTGATGGTATTTACAGAGTTAATGAAGGATTTGTAAAAATCCCAATAGGAAATAATAATGAAGACATACACCAGAGAACATTACAAATATTGCAATCATCAAAACTAATTCATTTAGAACCAGAACAAAGAGAAATTATCGAGAAATTAATAGCGCAATACCAAGAAGTATTCTCGATCGATACTGAGCCCTTACCCTGTACAGATCTGACTGAACATGAAATAACATTAAAATCTGGAGAAATCATAAATTTAACATTGGTAACATAGGTTACCAGATAAACACAGAGAATTCTTGCTGGAAGAAACTAATAAATTATTGAAAAAGGAAATCATTAGAGAATCACAGTCACCATATACCAGGGGTGATAGTTGAAATTTGCCGGTTTTACTCATAGATGTCGCTAGAGATATGCATAAATTTCTTTGATTTGGAATCTATGTCATATTTTTCTATGGACAATAACCTTCAAAAATACACAATTACATTCTGCCAAAATAATAGCATCATACTTGTTTACCTCAGTGAATATGTCGAGTTTCGTTCCAAGTAAATCGCATTTGCGGCATTCGTTGCTTATCTTATTTCATTAAAAGAAAAAAGCAGTTGAAGCTCATCAATTGCTGGTAGAAACTTATGGTGAACATGCTCCAGTGATTAGAGATACATCGTAAAAAGAACTCTTAGCAATAATTTGGGCGATGAAAAGACTGAGACAATATTTATTGGGTGATAAATTCAAGATACAAACTGACCACAAAGCCCTCATATGGTTACATAATGTTAAGGACCCAAGCTCAAGACTTTTAAGATGGAGATTACGTATGGAGGAATACGACTACGATATTGAATACGTGAAAGGAGAGGAGAATAAAGTAGCAGATTGTCTCTCAATTATTTCCAATAAACGATAACGATATCCTTAGACACGCAATAGCAAACGCAGAATTAAACTTAGACAGCGGGAAAACGAGTAAAGAAATGCTGGAAGACATAGAAAGCAATTTACAAGAAATAAAATTTACAGGAAATCGCAACTCAACGGTAGATAGAAGAAGAAACCCCGTCAACGAGCCATACCAGTAATTCCGTATACAGCGATTTCATAGAATGGAGACTACACCCATCCTATGGGAGAGTCAAAACAAAACGAAATACCGTAGGCAAACTATGGAAAGAGATAAACAAGAAAGATATGCCGCCATATAACGAAGAAGAATGGTTGCCAAAACTCACCTGGTTTATAGAAGAAATAGAATAGAATTAATTTCCCAAGAAGGGAAACAAATACTTACTAAGCATTCAGGATAGACTAACACGTTACACCGTGCTAATACTACTACAAGACGAAATATCGAATACTATAGTAGAAGCACTTTTAGACCACTACATTTACACATTCGGAGCGCCTAAGAATATTTTAACAGATCAAGGAACCAATTTCTTATCGGAACTGGTAACACAATTTGAAGAAGCTTTGAACATGAAGCATATAAAAACTACATCATGCCATCCACAATGAAACCGCAATTTAGAACGAATGCCGTCCACGTTATTAAACCTTATAAAAACAAGTATAGCTGAAAATAATAGAGAATGGGACGATAACATAAAAATAATAAATTTTACTATAAATACTACGCCAAATCAAACTACGAAATTCACACCATACGAGTTAACATTTGGAAGAAATCCCAATGCACCTTACTATCCTGCCCAGTCCACTTTGAATTTTCACTTCCACCTGAAAAAAAAAATATATAAAGGGTTTTCCAATAGGGACATAACAATTTCGTATCTTTATATTAACGCACCCTTAAACTTTATTAATGAACAGTCAATGTCAAACTCGATAGTTTAAGTCAACATTTTCATCATGGTAAAGTTCACGAACCAGCAACGTTTGGGAATTATTAAAAATTACTACCGAAATAATAATAATAATAATCGCAGCCGTAAGTGCACCGATTCAAAATGAGCCAAATCAGTTGATTCCACGTCGTTCTCAGGAATTTGTCATCGCTCAAACCGAGCGTATTTTTTCGTTGATGAAACGACCGCAATGTTAACGTCAATGGAGAGCACTATCATGCTATGTTGGAAGATTATTTGCGGCCAGAATTGGATGAACTTGACATCAACGATATTTGGTTTTAACAAGACGGTGCCACTAGCTACCCAGCACTCGTCACAATTGATTTATTGAAAGGCAAATTATGTGAACGTGTTATCTCGAGAAATGGTCCGGTCGAATGACCGCCTCGTTCATGCGATCTAACGCCATTGGATTTCTTTTTATGGGGCCATATCAAGTCACTGGTCTAAGCCAATAAGCCAGCAACTTTAGACGACCTCAAAGACAACATCCAACGTGAAATTGCCAACGTTCCGGTCGAAATTTGTGCCAGTGGTGGAAAATTAGGTCCAAAGAATCGACCGCTGTAAACGGGCTCGTGGTGGTCATATGACCGATATTGAATTTCATTCATAAAAATGTAATGCTTGCACTACACCCACAATAAATTTGAACTCAATATCTCAGATATTTCTGTGTTTTAATTATAGATAAAATTTTTATGTCCCTAGTTCGTAAATACGAATTAAATTAATTCGTAAATACAAATCCTGAAATTATTTTTCACGCCGTACCGAAATTAAATACTCTTATTTAAACTTACCCGTACGATTTGTCCTTCTAGAAGTTTTCACCTCATGCTACTGAAAACAAAAGGACTTCTTAAATTATTAGAATAAGGTCTTATCCAATTGTCTCTTTATCCAATGATTGTGTGACCATACCAGAAGAAGACAAAGCATATCGCCCTCCATCTTAGGAAAAATCCTCTTTGATCGCCAACCATCCATCATCCACCTAATTCTGGCCGGATCCAACTGAATAAAAACAAAATATTGATATAAAATACTCAATATTCATACGCACTACTGTTTCTGCTAAAATCAAATCCTGCGTCTTCTAATTCAGTTATTATAGCACGAATCTTATTTTTGTCCTTATCATTTTGGGCGCCACTCGAAATATCCAATTCTTCAACTAAACTATTATAATCACTCCTGTCCGTAAAATCCTCAACTCTCATTTTTTCAATTAATTTGTATAAGTCTATATCAATATCTTCTACACTATTATCAATACTACCTGACTCGACAAAACTAAAATCTACTTCAAAAATTCAAAAATTTCCTTCATTTCGGTTGCACATAACTGTTTTTAACTTGCAAGAAACTTATAAGACTCAATCATTACTATCCCCTATATATTCTCACAGTGATCCAAAAATTGGAAAGGGCCTAGCCGGGTTTCCATGTGAAAACGGCCACCCAACCCAAATGACATTTAGTATCAAGCATTCGAAGGCATTTGCCTCGGGATTTTTTTGGGCAAATTTTCAACCCGATAGCCGCCATATTGGATGAGTTATCGCTGATTATGCAAATTTCATTTTTTGCATTTTTCACCTCAACTAACAGTTGGGAAAATATTTCTAATAAAATATTTATGAAGAAATTGCATGCAGAAGTTTGTGCTATCTTATCTAACACGAATTTTGGACAGAAAGGTTCGCGAATAAATCAACGTAGATGTCTCTTAATAAATCGGAGTTCAATCTTCCACATTTTTACAATTAGCAGTTCCACTAAAACATGCGAAAGACAGAACTTGCATAACACAGGCCCACAAAAAAAAGTGGAATGAACTTTACATGTGACTACAATACCTCTATGGATTTTGAGCCGCTGAATCCAAATCCGGTCTCAGAACTTCCCCTGGAGTTCCCAGTTTTCCCCTATCCTAGGGGGAATGCGTAAAATCTTGGAAATTTCAGTATGTGTGAAAGTAATTTTGATGTACGCAATATTAAATAAAACGATAATTTTTTCACGTATATCGAGTCGCTTAGTTCGAACCTCACTGTAGAATTTCCCTAGAGTACCTCAGAATTCGTCTAGCCTAGGGGAAAAAGTGTTAAGCTCAGCAAAACTTGCGACTTCTGGCAGGTTCTATTTTTGCGCAAGAAAGCTTATATATTTTCGTATTTTGAGTTCCTGAATTCATAGCTGACGTGAAAAATGTTCCACAGTACTTCAAGATTTCCCTACCCTAGGAAAAACGTAGAAACTTGTGCAAAAATCAAAGTCTCATTCAGGCCTTTTTCGTACAGAAAAGCTGATATCTTTCCGTCTTCTGACTTGCCGTGTTCATTTCTGTCATCAGAATTTTTATCCAGCTCCTTACAATTGCCCTAGCTTACAAAAAATTTTATGATATTAGTTTGTTCGTCTTGTCCGTGTTCTTTTATCGTCAAACGTCCGACGGAATGGATTTCTCTTTCTTTTTTTGCTTTCACCTGCAATATCCCTCTTCATCAACCAGAAAAAATCTGCCATCATGTGTTTATCCCATCTTCCCTAATAATTTCGCTTCATTTTTTTGATATCTTGATGGAAACGTTCTCCTTGTTCCTCACTGTTATCACCAAGATTTTGAGGGAAGTGTTCGAGATGGGATTGAAGGAAGTATAATTTTACGCTCATGAGGCAACCTTGTTCTTTGAATTTTTGCAATATGTTTTTCACTATTTTCTTATAGTTGTCGCTTTTAAAGTTACCTAAGAAATTTTCGGCAACTTGTTTGAAACTGATCGAAACAGTTTTCTCTCTATCATTCATACTATCAGTAAATTTGCCATAATTTAACAATATACGAAATTGAGGACTATCGAAAATTTCTAACTTCAATTTGGCGTCAGATATACTCGGAAATTTATTTTCTAAGTATCTGAAATAATCTCCTTCTTTGTTCAGTGATTTAACAAACTGTTTTATCAAGACAAGTTTAATATAGAGAGGGGGGAAAAGAATTTTCGTAGGATCTACCAAAGGTTTTTGCAGTATATTTTTTGAACCAGGTTTGAATTAACTTCTCTCAGGCCATTTCTGTTTTTTGTAATGATTCTTGCGATCTCTGCTGTTCCACAAGCATAAAAAGCATGGATGTTTGGTGAAGCCTGATTGTTGCCCTAACAGTATTGTTACAATTTTGAGATCCCCACATATCATCCATAGCTTTCCTTCAATATGGTAGTGTGCTATTGGTATAGATGCAAATTTGTTGGTATTGTGGATCAACACTGCTTTAAGACTGCGCTGAGAGGAATCAATGAAAAGTCTCCACTCCTCATCTTTATAAACATTCGGAGAAAAGAAATTTAAAAACACTTTTTCTCTGGTTCGATAAACAGTGGATTGAGTTCCTTTCATTACCAAGTTTCTTTCTTTCAAATTTGAAGCTAAATTTTCAGCAGCATCTTTGGGTAACCCTAAATCTCTGATGAGGTCATTCAATGATTCTTGAGTGTAAAACTCAGGTTTCTTTTGTTGGCCTGGAGGAATCGTCATCGTTATCGTCAGAGTTGCTCGCACTGCTGTCGCTTGCGTATTCTTCGTATTCCACTTTTCGATTGCGATTTCCTTCAGAGCTGAAACGACATTTTTATCGACAACCTCGGTATTCTCAGAAGTCTTGATATTTTCGACATGTTCATCGCAACAAAGAGTCGGCTTAGTTACGCTAGAAACATTTGCATACTTGATTTTTTGTGTGTTCGAATTTTTAAAGCCAACGATGTTTGTCATGCAAAAGTAGCAATCTTTTTTATCTTTAGGCTGGTTCCAAAGCGTACGTGAAGTGAATTTGATTTTTTTGTCTGCTGTTCTGCGGCGTAGCATGTTATAACAAAGACCACATATGACATGTAGTACTCAACCACTCTGTTGATATTCAATTTCAATATGGAAATATTCTTTGTAAAGTTTTTTGATTAAAATTGTAATCTTTCTTTGACATTTTTGAGTAACAAATTCACCGCAAACATAACAGAAAGCGTTAGCGTTCCCGCTGCTTTGGTGACTATGCCTAGATTTTTGTTTGTTTTTGAAAATCCATATTTGTTAGTGAAACCCACACGTTAAGGATCCCGGCCCGACTGCAGGTAAGTCCGCCGTCCTGTGGGTGATATCCCTCATACCTCCCTAGGCCTAAGTATGAGGGCTTTCCGACTTTGACGAGGACCATGTTAACTCATCGTCGGACACACTACGTTATCATCCTTACTCCTTAACGCCCAGCTTCAGGCCAGCGCGCCTTCGCCGGCTTCGTTACCTTGACAAATCTGAGTACGCATCATTTTACACATCACCTTTCGGGGCAGTTGTCACCGTCCCAGTATCTACCAAGGTAGCAGGATTTTGCAGTTTGTTAATAACAATCATGGTTGGCCGTTGAAATATGGTTGCATATGCAATACAGGCCCACTTTAAATTAAGAGAGTCGAAAATATTTCGTAGCCTATGTGTGGATCAATTATGCTACTAATTTAAAAATACATAAGTTCGACCCACATTGAAACTGTAGTTTTTCTCAGTTATAACTTTTCTTTCAAATGCTAGAAAGTAAATGTGATATACAAAACAGAAAAAACGAGGACAAATTTTAGTTCTGTCCCTCACAATGCTTGAACACATGGTATATGCTCGTCAGGTTTTTCATGTAAAAATCAAGTCACCGTAAAACCCACGTACTACACTTTTCACCTTAGACTAAGAAAATTTCTAGGATCTGTAGAAGAAGTCTAATATCAGATATGAATTCAGCTACTCAAAAGACGGGAAGACATAAGCTTCTCCGTATAAAAAAAGGTTACGTGAAATTGTAAGCTTCCCTTATCTTCGCACATTTTCCCTAGGCTTGGGGAAATTTGAAGTACTGTGGAACATTTTTCACGTCAGGTATGAATTCAGGATCTCAAAATACTAAAATATATAAGCTTTCTTGCGAAAAAATAGAACCTGCCAAAAATCGCAAGTCTTGCACAGCTTAACACTTTTTCCTCTAGGCTAGCCGAATTCTGAGGTACTCTAGGGAAATACTACAGTGAGATTCAAAGTAAGCGACTCTAGATACGTGAAAACATTGTCGTTTTATTTAATATTGCGTGGATAAAAATTGCTTTTACAGATACTGAATTTTCTAAGATTTCACGCTGGGGGGTGTAGAACAAATTCTGAGACCGGATTCGAATTCAGTGGCTCAAAATCCATAGGGCTAGTATACTCACATGTAAAGTTAATTTCACTTTTTTGTGGGCCTGTGTAATCAGCGAATACTGACTCAATGATTTTGGACATTATCGATTTTTTAAGTGTCGTCCACATTTTTTAAAAATCTGAAGAAATTATAACATACGCGTTTTTAGTAGGCATATTATTGACGAAAAACTCTACTTTGTTCTCAAATTTTTTCATCAGAAAAATTGCATGGGAAAATTTTTGCAATTTTTTTCTTTGCGAATTTTACGCGAGAAAATCCGCGAAAAATTTACAGAAGTTCCTCTTGATAATACTAGATGCTGTGAATTATTTCAGATTCTCCCAACTATTAGTTGAGGTGAAAAATGCAAAACACGAAATTTGCATAATCAGCGGTAACTCATCCAATATGGCGGACATCGGGTTAAAAATTTGCACAAAACAATCCTGGGATAAATGCCTTCGTATAATTGATACTAGATCTCATTCGGGTTGTGGGCCGTTATTTCATGGAAACGCGGGTAGGGCCTTTTCCAAATAATAACTAAAATACTTTTTTTATATTATAAAATGACGTTATAATATACCATGACAGATTTAACGTACTAAAACAAAGTAATATAATAAATGATGAAAATTAGGAGACTGTTAATAGTTTGAATTTTATTACAGGAAAGTCAACGAGCTGAAACATATAAGTGTTGCTATAATATCAGACTGTCTGAGTTATGATACAATTGCAGTTTACGAATTTCAAACAATTTTAATAGTTTGTTTGAATAAAAACTTTCAGCCAAAGAAAGTCATTTATTTTACTGATGGATTAGACCAACACTTTAAGAATAAGTATAATTTCATCAATGTGCTCCACTATGAAATGGATTTTGTTATTTCTGCTGACTAGAACTTTCACGCAACAGCCCATGGAAAAGGCCCGTGTGATGGCATCGGTGGTAAATTGAAAAAACTCGCCGCTCATGCTAGTCTTTAGGCATCATCAAAAGATCCAGTTTTAACTGTAGATGCCCTTTATTGGTGGACGAAAAGAAATCTAGTTGAAACCTTGGTATTCTTCAGGCATAAAGAAAATCACGAAACAACTACTGTAGACCTTCTAAGAAGATTTGCATCACCAAAAACGGTGCCTGGAGCACAGATTTACCACTCTTCGGTGCCCTCTATCCTGATTAAAGTTTAACACTGAGAAAATATTCATAATCTGCACAGTTTGACGTTTTCCCCCAAAAAAACTGTACGACAAAGAAGAAAAAGAAGTGTACGTGTAATGGAATAAGCACTTTGCTCAATCATTGATGTGAGAGGCGAGGAGACTCACATCTGAAAGCATCCCGAATAAATTGAATTTTAAATTGACATTCAGTTTCGAATAATTCAGAAGAAAATGAATGAAAAACAATTTAAAACAATTTAAAACAATAGAACTTTTTAAAAATAAATGTAAAAACTTTTTAAGAATGTTAGAAAAATGTACAATAACTAGAGTTATTTTATAATAATATTATTGGATACAATGCACAATAAGACCTATGAAGTGCTTACTTACACTGTATAGAGGATCGTACGGGGCAGCCGAGCACAAGAATCCTCCCATAAGTTTAATAGAAATTTTCGCACTACTTTCTAGATAGGATGGTTTTTAAGGGAAAGAAGGAAGCTTTTCATTCAAAAATTTCGTCATGTCCCGCGATTCCATCCACGCAGTTACAAACAGATCAAGAAACCAATTAAGGCGCCAAGAGAACATTATCGTGTATGTGTAGCTTATTACGGTGATCATTGACTATTGATCATATCCAAAAATGTTTCAGACAAAAGTTTTAGTATTCGAGAAGGCCGTCATACGAGGTCAGTCCGGAAAGTAACAGGCCTACCTTTATATCTCCGCGCTCGTGTTATTCTTCATCATTGGTCGGGTGGTATCCTTCAAAGTAATCCTTACTTGATTGAATAACACGGTTCCAGCGATGTTTCCACTTCTCGAAATAGTCTTGGAACTCATTTTTAGGGAAGGCCTTGAGTACGCTCGTCGCATTATCTGACCTCAAGGTTAACTGTAGTCATTGAATAATCATTTTATTTTATTTTAAGTTGTACACATATTTTTCTGAAATGAAATAATTTTGTCAAATCAGGAAGGGATCTAACCTTAAAGCTTACATGAATAATTAAATAATTATTTCATTTTAAATTTGATAAATCTTTTTAAACTTCTCTATTTCTCTTAATTTTGTTTGAATTGCGGTAAAATAAAACAAGTTTATCGAATCACGCAGGGATTAGACCTGGAGGCTAAACTAAGTGATCAAACGACTTATTTTATTCACAATTTCATTATCTGAATTTCTGAAAGTACAGCGATTACATAGGATCCTGTGCTTGAGTCATGCCTGTCTAATCTCGTACTTCTTTAATTCTAAAATGTTAACTACGTTTTAATTCGAGTTAAAACTAGAAAAAAAGCACACGACACTACAAGTCCTTTTTAAATTCGTTGTGCGGTCACCGTTGATTATGAAAAATTGGGTAAGGCAAAATTCAAAGTACTGTATTAGTGGGGCGCTAGCCAGGACCAGGACAGCACTCGTCGACACAGTTTGGTATCCTGAGACTATTCTTAGAAACACACTTCTCTGTGCCGAGAACAGCTTCTTCTGGATAGCATGGTTCTTAAGGGCACTTGTCCAGACCAGAGCTGCACAGAGAAGCTTCGAATTTACTACGCTCCACACCAGTCTTTTTTCTCCTTCTCTGGGACCACCAATGTTGGGCATGAGCCGATTCAAGGCTGCTCCACATTGAATTGCATTGGCAGTCGTGATCTGCAGGTGTTCTCCGAAGCTCAGCCTTCGACCCAACTGCACACCCAGGTACTTAATGCTTTTTTTCCACTCAACCTCATTTTCGCCGAGAACAATCCTCGGGTACTGGAAGGATCTCCTGTCCGTGACCAGTAAAACCTCGGTCTTTTCAGTGGCCATTTTCAGGCAACTGCTATTTAACCAATGCTTTGTTCGCAACAGACTTTTATTTATCCTCAGCTCCAGGATTCTGAAGTCAGCGGCGCACACTACAAGTGCGTCGCCCGCGAAGTCGATGATGCTCGTTGTAGCAGGTAGGTCCATGCGCAGGAAATCGTCGTAAATGAGGTTCCAGACGAGTAGACCTACCCACGACCCTTGAGTGGCGCTACATACCATCTGTTCTTTAAGAAAACATTTATCGCCCTCGAATATCACCCACCTGTCGCTCAAATAGTCATCTATTATTCGCAACAGCTAGTCTGGAACCTATTTTTGCATCATCGCCTCGATGCAGACGTCCCACCTCGCCATATTGAACACATTTCGTATGTCAATGCTGATCAGCGCGCGAAGTCCCTTACGTTTACCAGTTCCTCTTCTTGCCTTAGTGGCTCTCTTCAGTTCCTGGAGAGTGAAAAACTCTTCGTGACGGACCATGCAAGAACTTCGGTCCTGTCTTGGGAATGAATCTACATGCGGGAAGAAACTTTTCACGATGTACTTGACTTGATCGGGATTATCCAGGCCGGGGCCTTTCTGCTCGTCACCAATCTTTGAGTGGGTGAATCTCCATCGCGCTGTGAGGCATTTCCGATGCAGGACAGAAAACTGGTCATTCCACTAGTACATCGAGACCCCATTACGCCCATGCCCGCGATACGGAATCGAGTGGTCACATGCTGCGACCACTTCCCGCCCTGCCGCCCGCACAGTGTCCTCTAACGACCCAGCAGACTTTGCCCAACCAAGCTTGTCTATAAGCCTGGTTTCTACGAGATTTTTTCGAAGCTTGCCTCTGCTGAGTCGTCTTGTGTCCCAGGTGGGGGGCTTCTTCCTTTACCGCACCTTCCCGCATTCACTGGGTGACTGCTCCTCTATGCTGAACTCGATGCACTGGTGGTCGCTCAAGATTATTACCTCAAGGACGAACCAGTCGCCTATCCTTGAGGCAAGGCGGGGTACGGTAATCGTGAAGTCGATAAGAGACCCCCACTCCTCGTCTGAACGTAAAATCCCTGCCCTGGTTTAATACAATCAGGTAATTTCTAGCAACCATCTCACCGACCAGGATTCTCCTCCTGTCCAGACGGGCTTCTCCCCACTTGGGCGACTTACTATTTTAATCGCCTGCAAAAAGGGATCACCCAATACCCTCTTTGAGGCTTTTCACAAGGAAGAGAATCTGGGTTAAACCAGGGCTACTAACCACGGCCCAAAAACCACGGCCATTATGCCGAAAAGCGCCCTCATTCCAGGAGAATTCTTGCACCCAGTTGGCATGAGAGGAGGGCTTGGATTTCCCCTCACGGAGGAATCCAAGATGCGGCCATGGGCCGTCCGTATTGCTCCGGGCGGGAGCACGCACCCATTCCCAAAAATTAGTCACGAAACTAAAAAGGTTGAAAACTTGATATTTGTAAAATGGATAATGTGCCTATTATAATTTCTGAATAACAATTTTTGAAATAACGTCCCTTAAATTTTTTTTGTGAATGTAGTTTTATATTAATCAAACTTTTCGCCGACAAAGTATTGCATACGTCATATTGAGAGTTTTTCCTAGCGAAATACTAAAATCTGAAAACTATGTGATAATTTACTACAGATTATATCAGGCTTTACTATAATCTGTACTAAAGTTTGATATAAGTTTTCAAATCTTTGGTATTTTGACTGCGAGGAATTTCCAGTTCGCTGGGAATAAATAACATTGCACCTCGATTTTCCTCAGATCCCTGATATTTTTTCTTTTGAATTGTAATTATAAAATAGAACGGTGCGTTGTCGGAAAAACTTGGCTCTAAGGTCC
This sequence comes from Diplolepis rosae, assembly GCA_030998225.1. Taxonomy (NCBI): domain Eukaryota; kingdom Metazoa; phylum Arthropoda; class Insecta; order Hymenoptera; family Diplolepididae; genus Diplolepis; species Diplolepis rosae. Next base: position 2,490,859 of record JAPYXD010000738.1, read on the forward strand.
AAAAATGATTGTCAATTTGATCAGACTTTTCGATTCACAATTTACCTTCGAGTTAGAACATGATAAAAGAACAAACTTTTTAGATATGACTCTAATCAGAAGTAATAATATGATTATCTCTAATTGGTTTCGTACACAAATATCGCCTGACAGAGTTATTAACTATTCTTTAAATCATCCAGTTCAACAACAGAAAAATATCTAATAAAGACATAAACACAGAATTTTTTTTGGTAACTTACCCTCTTGTCTATGGACACTGACGTCGATCCTTCAGCTGATAACCCAGCATCAGGAGGACGGACTTTACGGGTGCGGATGATTCTACGGCTGTCTGAATGGAATTTATAAAAAGAATCCTGTAAAAACACCTCACTGGAACTCCAAAAGAACTCACCACCGTTGGACTGGTTGTAACTTTTAACTCGCGTGCGACTGAGATATTGCTAAGCACTGAGTACTGAGAGAATATCATGCAGCTATAGGACTCAGGATTAAACGAATGTCCCCTTCCTTCCCCCATTCCGTCCGCGCTACAGGTGATAAGGGAAGAATGTGTAACACTCTCAAGTTACTGACCATGAGAGCATGCTGTAGCCAAGGGATGTACACTCGCGCAAATAATGTACGCTAGCACGAATGGCGTACAGTCAAGCGAATAAAATTAATAAGATTAAGGGGTCGGTTAAAGAACCTAGGAAGTTGTGAAATATTCTTAAATCTAAAAATTCATATATATTCTTATGCTCATATAAGGACATATATAACTGGTTGATATTGCATATGTGAATACATGTATTATGTATGCATGTGTTGTATGTATATGTGTATACCCTGTCTATTATATGTAATATATTAGTTCATCATTTTTATTATTATATTAATTGTATTATTGTATTATGTATGTATATATACGTATATGTATATATAATTATATTATATATAGTATAATAATAATATATAAGTATAATAATAATAAGTACAATAATTATATATAGTATATTATATAACAAATGAAGGAAATGAGGGAATAGAAGAACGATGCGCACAGGTGGGTAGGATAAGGACGGAGAAAAAAGGGGAAGAAAGGAAAAGGGAAAGAATCAAACCATTTCACGAGCACACACGTGAGCCAAAACTTGATGGTTGTGAGCGCGCGTAAACCCTTGCGGCGACGCCATGATAACCTTACGTCTGCCGTAAGCAGCTTACGCTCATCCGTACGCACCTACTCGGGCGATTCCTGGGCACGTTGAAATCTATTCTGTAAGTTCTTTGGTCGCTGACATCGATGTTATATGCTAAATAATATCTTTTATGTTATTACCCCTACCTGAAATCCACTAAATACCCTTTCTGTAAATCCAAATTGTTTTAAAACTTGGACAACGAAATATCGTTAGCCAGTGAGTGATATGTTGACATGAAATCTGAACCAACATTTTTCTGAAAATATAAAAAATTGTTAAGGTATCAGATCCTAAATTAAAAGTTCCAAAGGTCGATTTAAGATTCCGAAATTGATATACGACTTATAAAATTCTGCAATTATTATAGAACGATCCAGGACTTGTCATAAATTGGTAAAATGGCCAAGTCAACAAAATTTCTCACTTGGCAACAGACGAAAGAAATTTCAAAGCTACCAACTATTTGGCGAGTTCAGTGTCAGCACAAATTCCTTTCCCATGGAAATCACGCCACTTAGAAATAATTCATAGTCATCACTATTCCGCACCTGAATAACATCGATGCGAGTCAACGAGGTAAGTTAATTCGGAATCAAAATCGCAGTCCGACGAGCTTCTTACTCCGGGTAAGAACTCTAGGGAGTAAAACACGGATCTTTGCTTTTGACCGTCCGCGGTTCGGAACAAACGTGTTGTTAGGAATCGACAAAGTTGGATAAAGTACACACACTTGGGCGGACGTAAATAATTTCCAAATCTTTCCTCCGACGGAAGCCGTTCACGGGGTTGTCGCAACCACGTGTAACCGGTGAAAAGAACGAACAAGAGTGACTAGTTTTAGACACGCCTCGCCTATTTTTGAAGCTTAGTTGGGTCAGAAAATTAAGGGTGACGTCGAAGACAGCCTTCTTCTTCAGCCCTTATTTTACCAACTGGTAGAATTAATGACAACGATTGGTAAGCCGTATCGTTACAATTTTACGAGACTATTTTGTTTATAATAAGTGTAAGTAAAACATTTCGATGAAAATTCTCTAAATAGGAATTTTCACCAAAATAAATTTCAGCAAATTTACTTTCTCTTGTTAGCGAATTAAAAGTGGAAAAACACCGGAAAGCGATCCTGCTTTAAAATAAAAATGGGGACACAAAAGTGTACCACAGTTTGTGAGCCTCCATGTGCAATTTCTCATCTTTTAAATAAATATTAAATTATTGTGAATGATATTTAATTGCCTAGAAATTTAGAGAATAGCACTAAAATCCATGCATTTTTGCAAAAGTTATTACCGTTTCCACAAAACTTTGCTTGTGAGATTACAAAAAATCCGCGTTTGTACGCTTGAAGAAAAAATTTAATTTTCCGAAACCCCCACTTTAAGAGCGAAAAAAATACGTGTCTCCTAAAATAGTCCAAAGAAGCATTCCTGATGATATTGAAGCAAAACAAATTTCTAACCAAAATTTAAGATGGATTGACCAAAAAGAATTTACTGAAAAACTTAAAAGAGTATATTTCCCTGCAAAAAGTTCGTATCAATTACAAGGAGAATTAGAAATATCTATATGTGGGAAAAAGGAAACTTATTTTCCTATTTAGCTAGAATTAAGGATATTACCGACAGAATCGAAGATGCTCATAGATTTAACAATAAGGGACAATTAGATAATACTTTCAAACAGAACCTTCAAAGAGACATACCACCTTGATCATAAAGTTTTAGGACTCGTCACCGTGTGGCGCTCTCGTTCGGCCGATTTCAATTCTTTTTTTTTGTTGTGTTGGTAGAAGTGTCCTTGAAATTGTGTCAGATTTTCAGCTTGATAGCTTGACATTTGTTGAAGTGACGCTGTATTGTGTACATCTATCTTTTGTGTGGTTTCGATTTTTCACAGAAAAAAAATGTCATTGACTTTGAAGCAATGAGTTTGCATTAAATTTTGTGATAAAAATGGATTTAACGGTGCGCAGACTTTTGAAATGTCGGAGAAATGTTTCTGCAACGATACTCTAACGAGATCGAACGTTGTCTGCTGGTACGAACACTTCAGAAGTGGTCGTGAGTCAGTCGAGGATGACGAACGCAGTGGCAAGCCGTCGACAGTGGAAACTGATTAAAACATCAACAAAATCAAAGGATGGATGACCGTAAGCCGCAAATTGACCATTAGAGAGATTGCAGAGGAGTTGGAAATTGCTTACGGATCCGCTTAAGACATTTTGGTTAATGATTTGGGCTTCAGACGTGTCGCTGCAAAGCTGCTGCCGAATGATCTGAATTTTATGCAAAAAAGGGATCACGTTGATGTTGCAAAAGACATGCTTTCCATGGTTGACTCCGACCCATAATTCATCAAACGGATAATTACTGGCGACGAGGCGTGGATTTATGAGTATGACACGCACTCCAGACATCAAGCGATTGAATGGCGTTCATCGAATGAGCCGCGACCGAAAAAACCACGTCGTTTTCAGTCGAAAAAGAAGGTGATGCTTACGGTTTTCATGGATTACAGAGGTGCTGTGCATCATGAATTCCTTCCAGAAGGTCAGACCGTCAACAAGGTGTATTATTTGGGCGTTATGAGACGTTTGCGTGAAGCGATTCGCCAAAAAAGACCGGATTTGTGGTCAAACAACTCGTAGATTTTGCACCACGTTAACGCACCGTCGCACAATGCCATCGTTATCCGTGAACATTTGGATAAAAACGAAACGAATACCATCCAACAACCACCGAATTCACCTGATTTGGCTCCCTGCGACTTTTTCCTATTCGGTCGAATCAAGAAATATTTTATCATCTACTGGCAATTCGGGATTCACATCATTTTGTTTCATTAAGTTTTCACCTACATCGGTATCTATCATCATGCGAGCAGGACTTTCAAAGCTTTTCACGCATATCATTATCGATGGAATTGTGCTAGGTTTGGAAACGCTTATCTTTGTAGCCGGTAGATCGTTAGAAGTGGATGCTTCTGGTTTTTGCTTTATGCTTTCCTTAGTGCATCCGTACTGGAGAGGGTGATTGAGTTTTCCGGATGCTAAAATTGTTATTTATAATAATGAAACAGGACTTATATCAACCCTTATTATTAATATTCGAAAATTGTTGATGTTCTTAGTTGGCTTTAGGGTCCAGAAAAAATGTAACTCAAAGTTTCATATTTTCAAACGTTTCGACTCAGATTGGAGTCCTCATCAGTGAGAATTTATTTCTATAAAAATACAAAGGAAGAAACTTAAAAAATAGCACGTGTGACCGATGAGCATTGTTGTAAAAAATGATATAAAAGAATTGCGAGTGTGAAACTATAAAATTAGTCTGAATAACTGAATTTGCATAAAGAAATGAAACTGTAACAAACCAAATATTTCTGTAAAAATACTGAGGGGAGAAAATTGAAGAATTGCGCGTGTGACGGATAAGAATTGTGTTAAAAAACGGTATAAATGAATTGTACATGTGAAACTATAAAAAATTGGTCTAACTAACTAAATTTACAGGAAAATAAAAAACTGCGCAAACATTTTTTCAGTAGAATTACTGAGGGGAAAAAAACTTAAAAAATAGAACGTGTGACGGATGAAACATTGTGATAAAGCAATATAAATGAATTATACATGTGATATACTATAAAATAAAAAAATGTACGTGTAACGGATAACCATTGTAGAAAACAATATGAGTCAATTTCACATGTGAAAAAGTAAAATTGTTCTAAAAAAAACTAGATTCAATGAAATAAAAGTCAAACAAAATGTGAACTCATCACAATAAAATATCACCGAAACATAAAACTGGCCTGTTGTTTGTTTTAGTAAAAAAACCATGTAAAAAGTATGAATAAAGGGTCTAAAAAATATGAACTCATCACAATAAAATATCACCAAAAAACAATAAAAATTGACCTGTTATTCGTTTAAGTAAGAGACGATATAAATTAATTGTACATGTGATATACTATAAAATTGGTCTAAACTAGATTTATATAAAAATAAGAACTGTACAGAAAAATTTTAACTATGAGAATCCAAAAAAAAGAAGAAAAGAGACTTAAAAAATTGCACGTGTGAAGGATAACCATTGTGGAAAACGATATAAATCAATTAAACATGTGAAAACTGTATGAATGTTCTAAAAGATAACGGAATTTAACGAAATAGGAACAGAAAATAAAAAGTTTTAAAAGGTGTAAAAAAACCCGTGAACTCATCACAATAAAAAATCAACAAAAACAAGAACTAACCTGTTGTTAGATTAAATGGACGGACAATCGTTGGTGAAACAAAATTGAAATGACAGAATCACAAATATTCCTTTTTTTTCTTTCTGTTATATAGTCGCGAACGAGGTGACCACATAAGTTTTGTAGATACAAACTAGTCACTACAGAATTTCCTTCAAAACTAAGTTGCATTTGTCAACAGACTTGGAAAAAGCTTCGTAAAGTAAAGTGGAGGGTGAGGATTTGTTTCTAGGAGAGTCTCGGTTAAAGGGAAAGGAGAGAAAAAAATGTGTAAAGATGTCCACAAGATGACCAGGATGCTGTGACAAAAGGGGCTATGATATTTGAGGCGTGTCATAAACAGTCTGCATATGACTTAGAAATTTCTGTCGCAATCTTGAATGTTCTGATACCTATATCTGGAAATTGTTAAACTTTTAGTAGGAATAAGTTTACGTTTTTTTGGAGTTTTTGAGAGGCAGATACAAAGTGTTGAATGTTCTGATACCCGTATATGGTATTATAACACTAGTAAAAGAAATAAATTTACGTTTTTGGGTGAATGGAATTTGGTGCAGTTGTATGTATCGCAACATTGTAAAATTTTCTGAAAAATTGACAAGAGAAGTATATTTTCGAACTCCATAAAAAATGCATTTTTTAAAGGAGATTGAAGTTAATTACTTAAGAGGGGGAGGTAAAAGACAGACAGGTTCTCAGTGTCTGTTCTCTGATTAACAACATGAGGTTTGCTGGCTACATGAGTCATTTCCAGTATCATTCGTTTTTTGTAGTTACTAGATCTGTCAACTATGTTAACTGCATTAAAATCGAATTTATGGTCTTGGTTCCAGGCATGTTTAATTAAAGCAGTCCATTTGTCAGGGGGGTTGAAGACATATTTTTTGTGTTCAGTAATCCTAGTTTTTAATGGACGTTTGGTTGTACCTATGTAGGAAGCCGTACAACCTGTGCAGGGGATGTTGAAAACGACGTCAGCGGTATCTAGCTTTGAAATGTTATCTTTTGCTGATTTAAAAAAATTGGACAAGTTATTTTCATTACGTGGGGCAATTTTGATATTAAAGGGTTTAAGAATGCCTGACAGTTTTTCAGAAAGCCCTTGTACATATGGCAACGGTATATATTATGGGTTTTGACCTGCGGGGTGTAAGTGTGTTGTGTGTGAGTTTGTGCTGCCTTTGGATGGATGCTGTGTACAGGTATTCTTTTTTTGAAGATGGTTTATTCTGTTTTTTATTACACGATTGATGAAATTAATCGGGTAATTTTTGTTGAGTAAGATAGTTTTTATTTGTTGGATGTTTTCCTTGTGAAAAGTCATATGTGCTAAAGTAATTCCTCTATCCACCAGATGGTTGATCACATTAATTTTGTAGCTCAGTGGATGATGTGAATAGAAATTCAGAAGACGACCAGAGCAAGTTGGTTTTTGCTACCAGTTAGTCTTAATTTTTTCCCCATTCCGTTCACATTTTTTAGACCTTTTATTCATACTTTTTACATCGTTTTTTACTAAAACAAACAACAGGTCAGTTTTATGTTTCGGTGATATTTTATTGTGATGAGTTCACATTTTGTTTGACTTTTATTTCATTGAATCTAGTTTTTTTTAGAACAATTTTACTTTTTCACATGTGAAATTGACTCATATTGTTTTCTACAATGGTTATCCGTTACACGTACATTTTTTTATTTTATAGTATATCACATGTATAATTCATTTATATTGCTTTATCACAATGTTTCATCCGTCACACGTTCTATTTTTTAAGTTTTTTTCCCCTCAGTAATTCTACTGAAAAAATGTTTGCGCAGTTTTTTATTTTCCTGTAAATTTAGTTAGTTAGACCAATTTTTTATAGTTTCACATGTACAATTCATTTATACCGTTTTTTAACACAATTCTTATCCGTCACACGCGCAATTCTTCAATTTTCTCCCCTCAGTATTTTTACAGAAATATTTGGTTTGTTACAGTTTCATTTCTTTATGCAAATTCAGTTATTTAGACTAATTTTATAGTTTCAGACTCGCAATTCTTTTATATCATTTTTTACAATAATGCTCATCGGTCACGCGTGCTATTTTTTAAGTTTCTTCCTTTCTATTTTTATAGAAATAAATTCTCACTGATGAGGACTCCAATCTGAGTCGAAACGTTTGAAAATATGAAACTTTGAGTTACATTTTTTCTGGACCCTAAAGCCAACTAAGAACATCAACAATATTTGAATATCAATAATAAGGGTCGATATAAGTCCTGTTTCATTATTATAAATAACAATTTTAGCATCCGGAAAACTCAATCACTCTCTCCAGTACGGATGCACTAAGGAAAGCATAAAGCAAAAACCAGAAGCATCCACTTCTAACGATCTACCGGCTACAAAGATAAGCGTTTCCAAACCTAGCACAATTCCATCGATAATGATATGCGTGAAAAGCTTTGAAAGTCCTGCTCGCATGATGATAGATACCGATGTAGGTGAAAACTTAATGAAACGTAATGATGTGAATCCGGAATTGCCAGTAGATGAAAAGATATTGTTAAAACTTACAGGAATGAATGATTCACCGCTTTTAACAATGGGACAAGTACAAATAAACATTCTACGATATCCAACAATACTGAATATAATTCCTAATGAAGTTTCAATCGATAAAGACGCAGTTCAAGGTTCAGAATTTTTTCAAGAAAATAAAGGTAATATAAATTACGTATCAAAATGTCTGGGAATACAAAATGATGTTTTGCAACATTCGATTCCATCTATAGATAATTTTCCAATGTTTTCAAGACAATATAGATATTCACAGTAGATTTTCCTTGATGTCTTTTCTCCATAGTGGCAATTTCTTGACGAAATCACTCACCCTGTTCTTGCTGACGGCTCCTAGATTTGGTGAAAAAAATCTAAATGAAAATCCAGAGAATGAATTTTCAGACATGTTGCACCCCAATGCTTTATAAGCAATCAGCAATTCCTTGCTAATCTTTTTATACTCAGGATCCTTTTCATTAACTAGAAAGCCTGTAAAAACTGCTTGGAAAGCATTCCCAGCTCTCTTTTTTTTGTTGATCCAATGCACTTTTGAAGTTGCAATCTTCAAGCATAGCTCTTATTTATGGTCCATTGAGTACATATGGCAAAATCAAGGCTTGTATTTCTTCATGGCTTTTATTAAGTTTTTTTTAAGCCTAAGTTGATGTGGAGCAGCGGTAAAATGATTTTTCAGTATCTGCAATAGGTTTGTGGATAACATTATGCTGCCCTATAGAAAATGCATTGCCAACAGGCTAGTCTTTTTTTCACATAATGAATATTTCTAGCACGGCTGTCCCATTCATATAAGAAACTACCATGTTTCGTAAAACCGAATTGTAACCCACTGAAAAGAGCAACAAATTTGAAGTCTGTACATATGTACCAATTGTGTTTCGAATACTTTATTTTCTGCAAAACAATTTTCATATTCTCATAGGTTTCTTTCATGACTCACGAATATGCCACTGGAACTGAAGGATATTCATTACCGTTATGTAGGAGTACAGCTTTCAATCCCGATTTGGAAGAATCTATGAATAGCCTCCAATTCTCTAGCTTGTATTTTATTCGCAGAGCTTCCATCAAACCCGAAATGTCTTCACAATAGTACAAGTCATCATCTTCACGGAATAACTAAGAAAATTCTTTTTGGCGATGTTTAAGGAAAGATTCTAAGTCTAAGTCCCTGCAATGATATTTTAAATCGTTTTGACCTATCAACTTTGGCTTCATTGAATCTAAAAGTTCAGATACTTCAATAATACTTCAATTGTAAATACAAAAAAAACAAGAAGAAGTAAATAGATGAAATTTACAAAATACGAAAAATTTTAATTAACAATTCGAATTAAACTTAAGTAAAATTTACCGGATAGAGCTTTTAATAAAAGTGAATATAAGAAACTAAGCTTATTTTAAATCAATCTTGTGAAAGTTGAAGTGAATATGAGGACTCCCAGTATAAACCAAACATCCCTCAGCTTTCTTTGTCTTACTCATAGGACTTGTAGAATCGAAACCATACAAATAGTTGACGAATTTTGAACGAGTTCAGTTAGACATGGGCTTTCGTCTTACATTAAGTTCGACTTGGGCTTTCGTCCCATTTCGAGTTCAGCTTGGGTTTTAGTCCCAATTTGTGAAAACGTTCATTTCTTTTAAGTTTTCGGCATACAGTTTCGTTTCAATTTTCAATTCATTTAAATAAAATCTCTTTTATTATCAAACTATTTCAACTATTCAATAATACTGAATACTGATTCAATTTTTTAATTTGATCAAACTGAATCCTTTTGTTATCAAGTTCATCAGCTGCTACCCCAAAAAACATTGTCAAAGTCCACGGTATCGATTTGTCTGACAGGCAAATGAAAGTATGTGAATCAGCAGAGACCTTGGAAATCTCAATTAATTGGGTATATTTCATTTTGCATCAGGACATGCAAGTTCAAGAACTATGTCCTTTGTAATAATAGACGAAACTTGGTGCCACCAATATACGCTAGAAACAAAAGAGTAGACGAAACAGTAGACTGGGCATGGAAATTCGGCTCCGGAAAAGGCGGAAAGCGTTCCATTTGCTGGCAAGATGATGGCGTCAGTTTTCTGGGACGCGAAAGGAATTATCAATATTGATTATATTAAAATAGAGGGAAACCATCACTGGGGAGCACTGCGCATCTCTTTTGGGAAAATTAAAGTCAGCAGTTATGCAAAAACGTCCGAGAATGGCCAAGGAAAGGAAGTTGTTCAACCACGAAAATGCGCCGGTCAATTGAGTCAATGTCGCTCGGACAAAATTTACCAAACTGCGCTTCAAGCTGCTTCCTAGGTCAGCCTATTCACCCTATCTAGCTCCTTTGTACTTACATCTGTTTCGAAAACTCAAAACTTTTCTAGCTGGACAAAATTTGTGTACCGTAAAGAAGCTATCCAGGTGCCTAACGACTTTTTCGAGGGCTTTAAAAAAACCGCTTCAAGGAAGTAAATGGAAGCCTGGAGGAACGTTGAGCCAAGTGCGTTGAACTTCAATAAGAATATGTTAAAAATAAGGTGAGCAAAATAAGATCTCCATAGAAGGGCAGAAAAGCTGCTTCCAGAATTTCTGAAGTTGCAATGATGTGTTCACTATTGACAGTGTCGCTGTGTTGCAAGCTAAAGCACATCAACGTAACTTGCACCAGCTCTTCCCTTGATTCCACACGATTATTTGCTTAAAATATTTGAGTTGTACAAGATCTATCTTCGTATGTTCCGATTTTTTGGACATTCGAAGTCCCCCTAGGGCACCAGGCTAAAGTATTTTGATTGTAAACATGAATACTTCTACTACAAAAAGATTTACATCCCTACAATAACATATGTGGGAAGAACAATAAGTATACACCCCTGCATCCAGCTAATCTAAATTGCTCAAACTTTGGGCATCCCACCCCGGAACAACTACTTCTGGAGTGGTAAGGGAAACCTTCACGTGGATAGCATCTCCTGGTACAACCCAGCTAAGCTATACAACCCGGATGCAAAAGTATGGCCTGCTTTAGCGAGAATTTACTGAAATCTGCAGAATAAGGTCCACTATTATTACCCCTACTATGATTTTAGCTACAGGGAGCGTAAAAGTGAAGTGATTGAATCTTCTGAAAGACCTAAGCGTATTCAAAGTACTTGCAACACCTCACAACTCAATAATTATCTCATCCTGTGATTATAATTTTGGTATTAAAATGTTTATAAAGTCTTTCTCCATAGCATGAACTACAGTAGTTTTGGAATATCAAAACCTCACTTTTATAAACAATGCAATGCAAAAAATTTCGCTCAGATCGATTTTCTTACTTTGAAATCGCGCTGTTTCGTTGAAGTCAATCTTTTTTACAACTGTCGTTCATATCATAAAGACAGGTTCTAAACATTTTAGAATCGGAACCATATTGATCAGATGAGTAGGGACTGTTGAAGTAGATAAAATGTGCTACCGAGAAAAACGTGATGAAAGTTTTGCGGACGCAATTTAAAAATCTTATATGTAGAGCAAGTCTTATGAATGTAACTTTGATGGTTTCTTCAGAATAAATTCTTAAAACAAACGACTTTGAAATCCAACAAAGTAGAAAACAGTTTCTATTTCCATTTTATACTATAAAAATTTTCCATTTTTGTGTGTTATTAGGTGTCCAGAGCTGCAGGCATGTATAAGTGCGGACCTCTGGTGTGACGGCGTTCACCACTGCCCTTCTGGATATGATGAAAAAGAGGAAAACTGTTCTTATCGATTTGGTGTGACTTTGCTGTACGTTGCTATCGGCGTTGGTGCATTAGGTATATTTCTCGTTGTATTACTGGCCACTGGATGCCTAAAATACTGCCTGTATAGTCGAAAAGCGCGCAAGAAAAAAAAGAAGGGAGCTCTCAGCATTGATAATCCACATGTAAATCATAACAACCATGATAATAGACTAACTGGAACTCATCTCAGCGGACGACACAATCTCGGAACAGCCCAAGAAATGTATATGGATGATTATAGAAAAGCTAGTATCTGTTGACATTACACCACAACCAATATTAAGAGTATTCTGTGAATAACTTTGTCTTTTTAACGTCTAGCTCCCTTCAACCTCACTGTGCTGCCGCACTTCACTCCACTTTCATTATAGAATAACAGCACAAGTATCATTAATTATAAATAATGATCTTAAATGTAATAAAATTTCATAAAGAATTAGTAATGTTCGAGAGTTTTCAAAGATTATGACGATTGCACAAGATTTAACAGATTGTATATTAAATATTTGTATAATTTTTAATGATAACTAGTTTTTAGATTTAGATAAGTGACTTTTCCAAATTTAGAAATCGAAGAAGAAAGCGCAAAGGAAATTACTGCACAGAGGGACGAAACTGCATTTTCTTGGACAAATCAATCTATTGGTCACAATTTTTATCCGATTTGAACATTTTTCCAGAAATAAAGCTGATTAAATTTTGCAAAGACCTCAACAGGCGGGTTCTTCAATTCTTGTTCATACAACAAATTTTGTAGAGAAAAAAAGTGGAACAGAAGTATTTTTAACAATAGTATATTACGTGCCTAGGCACACAATGAGGGTTATTGCGTGAGGAGCGACAATGTTCGCAGGAGATCGAAGCCAAGGCGTAGTCGAGGCGTAAGTGAGGCGTAGCCGAGACGTAGCTGAGGCAAAGCCGAGACAAAGCCGAGACGAAGCCGAGGCACGATCAGTCCTGCGAGCATTGTCGCGAGTCTCGTAATTTCCCGAATTGTGTGCATTGGTACGTATGCTATTTTATGTGACTTTGGTGCGTATACGAGTTTTTATGCGTACACTCGAATACAATCTATCATTTTCTTCCATTACACTTGATAATTCGCGACTAGTCCCGGCCATTTTGATTTTATCGATCTTGTGTGCATGCGCAGTTCAAATGTACAAGGATTTGTCAGTAGGATGCTAATGCTGTACGAAGAAGAAGAAGAATAAGAAGAAGATTGTGCTCCGCTGTATGGCTATAGGCACGTGCGCAGTTCAATTTTTACATTTCGTTCCTCTGTAGCGCAATACACAACATTGCTATACTCTTAACTGTAGCGAAAAAACAAGTTTACGCACAAGAGGCACATAAAAAGTAATGGTATAGCCCTAGAATTAATCAAAATGAATACTTATTCCTAAAGGGGGTAAACCACAGACCGCGCGTGCTTTCACTTCTCATACGTAGTTGCTTCTTACGTTACTTCAGAGCGGGAAACACTGCGTCGAGAATAATTTTAAAAAACTTCAATCTTGCATTCATTTATACCAAAATAATAAGTTTTGAAATCTTGTGACGTCAAATTTGGAAATCTGGAAGTTTGGAAATTGTATTTCGGGAATTGAGTCTCTGCAAATGTAACGTTTCGGAATTTATGATTTTCAAATTTGTAAACTTAATTTTTTTCGATGGTGGGAGTTTGGGAATTTTATAATTTTAAATTGTTAGCTTTCTACATTAGAAATTAAGTATTCGCAAATTGTGAATTTTGGAATTTATATTTTTGAAATTCAAAAACTTGCACTTTTTGAATTTTGATATTCCCTGAATTTCATAATAAAAAGTTAAAATCTAAAGAAGTAGTATTTGTTAATTTTTAAAGATTCAAATTAAAAATTTATAGATGCCAGCTGGAAATCTAAATTTTCTGAATTGTAATACAAAAATTCAAATAACTGCCCTTTTGAAATTAAAAATAAAAGATTAAATACTAAGAATGTCAAATTTGGAAATTTTATAATTTCCAAATTCAAAATTTTTAGATTCCAGCAGGAAATTAAGTATTTGCAAATCTAAAATTTGTAATTGTTTGATTTATTTTTTTAAAAGCTTCGACTTTTTTTATTCTAAAATTCTCTGAATTTTTCGGAAACTTCTAGTCAAATTTTTAAATTAGCAAACTTTCAACTTCAAAATTTTGAGACTTGGACGTTGGAAATTGAGTATTTGGAAATCACATACTATTTCAACTTTTTCCTGAAGGAATATGACAACTACAGAGTAATAAAAACTACCGTAGACTCAGGTTGACTTGGTACATACGTGCTTGCCTTTCGAGATCTCGTACTCTTCACTGGTTCGACGCAGCTCGCCGCACTCTTCTCGCGATTGTATTTTTCTCTGCCAATTTTTACTGTGCAGAGATGAAACTTTTAACCAAATGTTCGGAAAACTATGCTAAAAATAATTCATATGCATGCAAGAAACATTACTTAGCGTGAAAATATCTATGAAAGCAAGAATTTGAGTGGCACTCATCTCACGGAACAATTGTTTACGCACAAATGACGCGCGTGCAACGCGGTTTCGATATTATCGATCTATATACAACTCCACTATACCATAAGTTTCAACATAACAAAAATAAATGGCGAATCAATGCAATATTTTCGCTCTGAACGTCGAATTTTTTTGCACAATTCAGAAATGCTTAAAAGTCATTTACAGAGAAAATTAGAGTCACTCCCTTTTGGACGCAAGACATTCATATATGTTTAGTTCCCCCTCTACTTGAAACCATCCTGTGGTCTTACAGCAAAACTTTCATTTTGAACGGCAGTGTCTCCAGAACGTGGGATTTTTCGGCCCCCACCACGTTCCCATCTGGGAGAAACACATGCAAACGTGGCGTGTCAGTGTGTCGGCTCTGCTACACGCTGCGGTCACCAGCTTCGTGTAAAGCCGAAGGTGCACGAAGGCGGACTTCGTTACAATGCTTGAGTTTTCAAGTTATTTTTAGATTTCACGCTTACGTTTATCGAGTCGAAATTAAGAATTGTATTTTTCTCGAGTACCTGCAAAAGAGGCGCGAAGCAGACGACGAATTTGAATTTATGAAGTATATAGTTCAAGAAATAACACTCTTCTTCAATTTCTAGAAGAAAGTCTGCATGAAATAAACATCAGTATGATCTTGGAAAATTTCATGAGGATTTCAACACTTCAAAAATAAGCTTTCAGTGAAATTTAGTGACAATAAATGTATAAAATTTGAATCAATATATAATTTTCCATTCAAATTTATATACTTCTTACTAATTTTGTACATTTAACAATTTTTCAATTAGAACAATATTTTCTATCAAGATAAAATGAACATAAAATTCAAGTTCATAATTTATATTTTCAGTTATATGTTAGAAATATTTTCATCTCACATTTTTGTAGCCTAAGCACAAACTTTTCATTCCAAAACTTAAAATCTCTACGGAAATGGAAAATTGTCTAATAGCAGTAAATAAATTAAAAAGCTAAAATATGTGTTTATTGGTATTTCCATATTAACATATAAATATCAATCAACTTTAAATTTTACATAAAAATGTTCGTTTGAAGTGTTCAAATCTTGTTACAATTTGACAAGATTTTATGGAGGAGTGCAATCTTTTGGATGAAATATTTTGTAGTTCTTAATTTGTCTGTCCGTCTGAAATCGTAGTAAGATTTGAACAGTAAACAACAAATTTTCCAATAGAATTCAGGATCAATAATAATTGATTCAGGAAATACTTCAACTCTGTAGAGCATTTTTGTGTTTCGAATTCAAAATGTGTGCTTAAGCCACAAAAAAGTAAGCTGAAAATGTAGATATAAAACTAATTATGTCATGTTTATGTCTTCTTAATGGAAAATACTTTGCATATAATTCTCTAATTCGATATTTTTTTAATGTATGAACATTCAAGAAATTGATAAATATTCCATCTTTTTATAGGAACTAAAAATTTCCGGATAATGCTTTGATTGAGAAAGCAAAAAATTTGTCAAATATTGATATAAATTGCAATTTTACAATTGCATTATTTTTCAAATATTTTAACATCTCTTCAATCTTGATAATTCTTACAGAAGTTTATTTCATGTGAGTGACTTTTTCTTTTTCTAATGAAAGATTTCGTAATTCTAAATTCGACCCAATTCGTAACATTGTAAAAAGATTTTAAAACTTCATAAAAATTTTTTTTCTGTTTCATTCAAAGTCAATAAATATTCAATGTTTAGAATCGAAATATTAAGTAAATTGATTTTTAATTTCTGGGAATAAACTGCTTTAATAAGACAATCTTTCTTCTTTGTGAGAAATCTCAATTTTAAAATTAAAATTCTACGCATAGGATACTGTCACGTCCTGTGACCTTTTAATTATAAATATAATGAATGTTAATATTTATATTATGTAAAACTTGAATATAACTTTTACCATTAATGTATGTAACTAAATTGTTTAAGGAAAAAATAAGAATCGACTGGAAAAAATCTACAGAGAGGAAAAATCAAAATACTGTAAGAGAAAACGAAGAAGTAAACACAGAAGATAGTATTCAGAATCGCCAAGTAAGAAATCAATATCTCCACCCTCACCGGAAATGGAGATACACAACAGAAGATGCACCGCGGGATGTCATCGCACCCCAATTTTACGAGGGTCATTCAGAAGCAACAAGTAGACTTCAGGAATGCGGGAAGTATTGATCCAAAATACACAACCGATTGTCCCAAAATTCCGACGCAGGCTCAGTAAAGGTTAAAAGCCTAGACGCAGACTCCATGGGTGATCCCTACTATTTAACACTGCGTGGGAGGCACTACACAAATAAGGCTATAAAAATGCTATAAAAAGGGCCGTAAAGGAAAATTGAATTTGGGGACTAACAAAATTAGGCAGCAGAATTGGTAATAAACCGAAATGGAAATTCTTATACACACTGAAGCCGAATCAATGAATCATGTCATATACACGGATTGACAGCACGTCTACTCAGAAGAAAAAGAACTAAACTGACAAGAAATGAAATTTATTGAAATTAGAAAATATCAAAGGGGGCGAGTTCGAGAAAAACAAAATCATAAAATAGGGTGAAATGACCAACCCCCAGGATATTTAAGGAGCCCGATTCTAAGGACGAGCTCAGTAGTCTCAGTAGTCTCAGTAGTCTGAGTAGTCTCAGTAGTCTCAGTAGTCTGAGTAGTCTCAGTAGTCTCAGTAGTAGTCAGTTAGTCAGTCAGCAGTTAGCAGTTGTCAGTTGGCAGTTGGCCAGTTCTTCAGTTCCAGTTCGACTTGTGACCCGGAAGGTCCAACACATCGTCAGTTCCCATCGTCAAGTTCTGTTGTCAGTTAAGTTCCACATCGAGTGACAATCGACGTCGAGGTGTTCATCGTTGAAGTTGTTCTCCAGTTTCCACTTCCAGTACGAGAATTCAGCAGAAAGGGATTATCAGTGGCTCCAGCCTTCGGTTCCAGTCGGTTCAGAATTAACTAAGGTTAGTCATATTCAAGTTAGGGAATTTCCACTTGTAATTTTCAATAAAGGACCATTATATTAATATTTCCTTCAATTTTATTATTGGTTATCCTCGTCCCTGATTCAGTTTAGAAATCGTTCAGATTTCTTTATTGATCAAAAACGGGGAAACTCAATTATAAGTTATTATAGGTATGTGACTGGGACGTTACATATCTATTTAATAATTTTTTGGTGCATCGGCCGGGAAACTTATAAACCAATAATAAAATTTTTTTATTTATATAATAAAAGGAAATAAAAAAAAAATGAAATTGTAATTGCTATTTAAAAAAAAAAAAAAAAAGAGAATTAATTGAATGTATTTAATAACTTTTTGAACATTTTTTCAATATTTTATTACATGAAATACGTGGAAATCCTTTGCTTATTAGAAATTAAGAAGTGTATAAAACATAAGTGACTAAATAATTTTGTGTTTAATATTCGTTGGTATACTTCGCGTGATCGCAAGCTCTGCCATCGTTAATAAAATAAATCGGTACCCTGAAATAACCTTGTATGTATTCTTTGTAGCAAGATTGTACAAGTGAGGGGTTTAAATAAAATAATAAATAGAAAGAAAATAAATTAAAAATTTTTCAAAATTTTAATCAAAATTTTTCTCGCAAATTTTTACAACACTTGACATTTTTTCGAATTTCTGCAAGTATATAGATTATTCAGGGCTTGTGCTTGAGTCATCCTTGTCTAATCTGGTACTGCAAGAATTCATTATTTGTTAACTAGGACCAAATTCAAGTTTTAAACAGAAAATAATTAAGCACCTAGAGACTATAAGTCCTTTTTAGATACGTCGAACGGTCACCAACACTTGGGTAAGGCAAAATTCGAAGTGCTTACATTTTACGGTTTTTAACTTCTATTTTTTCCCTGTTTACAAAAACTGACATTTTCAACTTTGACGATTATCAGAATTCTGTAAGTACCTGAATTAAGCAGGAAATTTGTGCTTGAGTCGAGCCTAATTAATTTGGTACTACAATAATTCTGATTTTCGACTATCGTGATTTCTGTGAATGACATAATTACCCAAGATTCTGTGCTTGAGTCTAGCTTGGCTAATTTTTCATCACTGAAATACCGAATTGTTGAACATACCAAAAAAGGATATCAAAAATAAAATTTATTTTTTAATTAATTTCAACCCTGCGATTGAGATTTGTAGAGGACCATAACCCCTCATAGCGTAACCAGTCGCTCGAGGAGGATTATATTGAACAAGGGCCAGCAGTAAAACGCACAGCCGTCCTCAAATTACAATCTCGAAAGTAGATTTGGAAGTAATTTAATAAATTTCATCCTAAAACTTCAATTACTGAAATTTAAAAGATTTGTTTGAGGATTTAGCCCCTCATAGCGTAACCAGTCGCTCGAGGAGAGTTATATTGAATAGGGCTGGCGGTAACATGTTTAGCCATCCTCAAATTAGAATTTTTTGAATCAGAATTGAAATTTATCCTACACAAATATAAAACACAGACACAAACAAATAAGATATAATTTATTTTTAATTAATTTCAACCCTGCGATTGAGATTTGTAGAGGACCATAACCCCTCATAGCGTAACCAGTCGCTCGAGGAGGATTATATTGAACAAGGGCCAGCAGTAAAACGTACAGCCGTCCTCAAATTACAATCTCGAAAGTAGATTTGGAAGTAATTTAATAAATTTCATCCTAAAACTTCAATTACTGAAATTTAAAAGATTTGTTTGAGGATTTAACCCCTCATAGCGTAACCAGTCGCTCGAGGAGGGTTATATTGAATAGGGCTAGTTGTAACACGCTCAGCCATCCTCAAACTAGAATTTTTTGAATCAGAATTGAAATTTATCCCAAATCAAACATTTATTATCATTGTTTATTCCATAATAATAATAATTTTGAAACAAAAATTTTTATCACTATTTCTTATTTTTAATTTCATTTCCGAGTTTTTTGAAAATAAACATTTAAGTCAAATTGAATCAAACCATAGCTAAAATAAGAATAAACGTAACAAAAAATTCAGTCGGTTTGTAAGTAAAAGTATATTTAGTTATATTTTATTAACAACGAGAAACACATGCCTTTACCATCTCGAAAACGTACTTTCAAACGCCCTCGAGCAAGGAAAATTAAGCCGGAAACATCTGCCCAAGAAATAAAAATTAAAGAAATTAAAAGCGATATCGAATTTTCCAATTTTTTCGAACGATTGTTGGAAAAGACAGAAAAATTAATTTCAAAATCTGCCCATAAGGTTGAAAAAGATCAAACTGAAAAAACTATAACCAAACCAGAACCAGAAAACTCTGAATCGAAAAATCCCGAATCTAAATCAATATTAACCGAAAATAAAATTTCTGAATATCTACCCCCAATTATCGAAATTTTAAATATATCCTCTGACTCAGAATCTGAAGTGAACTTAAGTGACTTTATTCCTGACTATAATAAAATTCCACAAAATCTATCCCCAATTATCGAAATTTTGAATATATCTTCTAACTCGGAACACGAAGTGAACGTTAGTGATTTTATCCCTGATAAGGTAAATCACTCAAATATCGAAATTTTCAATATATCATCAGATTCAGGATCTGAAACGGAAACAGAGGAACCCACTGTTGCGTACAATACTCATAAAAATTGTTTGCCAAAAATAGTAGAAATTCGTAGTTTAGGGAAAAATAAAGTTAAATTAGTCAAAGATCACTAGAAAAACTTATAGGATCAAACCCTAGTAAATCATTTTTCAAGAAAAAAATATAATATGAAAAGTATCGATGTCGATTCCGCCACGAGACACCAGTAAAAAGGGCACTGTAACTCGTAGTCGAGCAAAAAATAATCCAATTTTAGCGAAAGAAATCGAAGAGAATTCGCAAGGCCCACCCAAACCAAAACAAAACACTCGAGAAATCTCTGATAAAAATTCACAATATTCAGAAACGTCAACCAATTTAAACCAAACTGATCTTTTAGATATCAGTGTAGGAAGTATTTTTGATCCCGAAACAAGTACTGCAAATAAATCAATTATCGAAGTAAAAAATCCAAAGGAGTCCATTTTTCGATAAGTTGAAAACTTTTATTAAGCCGAATAATAGTATAATTATTGCCGGAGATAAGTATAACGATACCCCACAATTTAACCGTTCATTTGAAGATACAGTAGGGGATATAACACTAAGAGAAAAATCAATATTTGAAAGTGTTACAGCAAACTCTACCTTGTGCGATAGAACCTTGTGCCCACAAGAAAACTCTAGTGATACATCAAATGATAAAATTTTTGCCCCATCTCAACAAAGATACGAATTAGTAGATCCATTTGCAACTAAGTCACAATTAAATAGAACCCCAGAACCTTTCACCCAATCAGCGATATCAAACTATCAATTTTTAGAATCGGAACAAGTCCAAGAAAATTTACCTGAAGAAATAAATCAAATTACGCTAAACAACTCTGCAAATATTGAACAGGCTCTTGATTCATTAAAATTTTCGCATCCATATTCAACTTCTAGAAAACTCAATAAAAAAAATCCAACAAATAATTCACCCAGCGAAACAGTAATTAATATTTTACAAGATAATAATCTGCCAACACAACCTACCGAAATGAATTTACCAACAAACCAACAAGTATCTTTACGAGATGCTTTAGAGATAGTTCCCTATTTCGACGGATCAAGTAAGGTACCGCTAACTATTTTTATTGAAGCCTGCAAAGAAGCCAAAGAAATGGTTCCAAATGCAGAAGGAAATTTGGTAAAATTATTAAGAAGCAAACTCACAGGAGAAGCAAGAAGATGCATAATCGGAAATTATTACAATAATTTAGAAGACTTTATTTCAAAATTAAAAACAATTTTTGCCCCTTCAAAAACTGTATACCAACTACAGGGTGATTTAGGTAGAATATATATGTGGGAAAATGAAAGTATTTTATCCTACGCAACACGCATACAGGAAATTGCAGCAGAAATCCTCGAATGCCATATACAAAATAATAATGGTAAAGAAGCCGCTGAATTTAGAGGAAATCTGGAAAGAGATGTGATTGATTGTTTTCTTCGAGGTTTAAAACCGGAATTAGAAATACGAATAGGAAGAGCTGATAAATTTGACGAAATAGTAGAAAGGGCGATACGAGAAGAAAGAAATTTAACAGCAAGAAATGAACTGAGAAGAGGAAATAAATAACACTCACTATTCCAAGAACCTGAAAAATCACCATATAGTAATCGAGAATTTGCAAAAACTAATAAAATTAACTTAGCACAAGAAGAACCAATAAAATGTCAAATTTGTCAAAAAACAGGTCATACAGCAGCAGCCTGTTTTCGAATTCTTCAACAATTACCGAATGCAAATCTACAAGAAAATCAGTTTAGAAATAACTGGACCAGACCAAGTAATCAATACGAGATGAAAAGGCTAGGTCAGGGAACTCAAGGGAGATCTTCACAAAGATACCAAATGCAAGGTCTAAATCAACAAGGAAGTAGGAATGATTATAGAAACGTAAATAGTTTCCCAACCCACCCTAATTTTCCCCAAGGAAATAGATTCAACCAAAATTCAAACTTTAATCGGAATAATCGAAATATGTATCGTAATGCTAATCAAAATAATCAAAATGGAAACTTTAATCCAAATCCGAATTTTAACAGAAATTTTAATCCAAATTCAAATTTCAATCAAAGTCAAAATATCAACCAAAACAGAAATTTCAATCAAAATCCTTATTTCAACCAAAGACCAAATTATAATATGAATTACAATCAAAATAGAAATCAGAATCCAAATTTTAATCAGAATCCAAATCCAGGTCAAAATTTTGAAGTTATTTGTTATTCATGTAATACACCAGGACACACATCTAGAAATTGTAATAAACAGGTGAATACTAATCAACAATTCCCACCACAACAACAATTGACACAACAACAACAACAACAACAACAACAACAACAACAACAACAACAACAAAGTCAAGAATTTAATAAACAGGAAAACTCCAACGCCCTTCCTGGAACGGGTGCACAAAGGAGGGCTTGAATCAACAATTGAATGCACCTGATTTGATGGAAAATAAAACTGAAAAGGTGAACTTAAGTACAAACAATGCAATTCCTCATATAATTTTATCTGCAGAAGGATTAAAAAACCCCATACAAATGATGATAGACACAGGAGCAGGATCAAATTTAATTAAACAAAAAGCGGTCAAAACAAATGTGAAAATAAATAAATTTGAATGTCTAAAATTAACAGGTATAAATGAACACCCTGTATTCACACTCGGTCAAATAACGATCAATATTTTCGGCTACTTGACCACCCTCAACATAATACCTAACGAAGTACCCATTGAACATGATGGTATACTAGGTTCAGAATTTTTTAGAAACAACAACGCAAGAATTAATTATGCAGAAAAACAACTCGAAATTAATAATGAAATTTATCCTTTTGAAATAGAAGAAACAATATTGATACCAGCAAGAACAATTTCAGATTTTTATGTAAGAATTAAAAATAGGAAACAAAAACAAGGATTTATTCCAAGGTTACATTTATGCAACGGAGTTTATTTAGGAAATGCAATTGTTTCTAATAACAATAATAAAGCGTATATGAAAATATTTAACACAAATACACAACCGCAAAAGTTAACCATACCAACTGTTGAATTGATCGATTTTGAAGAAATATCAATACACAAAGAAAATCAAACTGACACAAAAAGAAATTTAGAAGACACTAGAGAATTCAATTTTTCACAACACGTTTTCAACGATTTCATTAGCCAGATTCCAAAGGTACAGGATTCTTATCAATCTTTCAACATTTCAAATAAAAATCGGGAAAATTATATCAAAGAATTATTAAGATTGGATCATTTAAATAATGAAGAAAAACAACATGTTGAGAATTTGATTAAAAAATATGCAGATCAATTCCACATACCAGGAGAACCTTTAGGAGCAACAACTGTTTTACAACACAACATTCCAACAACAGATGATCAACCTATTTTTTCAAAACAATATAGATTCCCTCCAATACATAAAGAAGAGATTTCACGCCAAGTAAATGAATTGATCGATAATAAAATTATCAAACCCTCCCAATCACCATATAATACGCCTGTTTGGATAGTACCTCAAAAATTGGATTCCCATGGAAATAAAAAATGGCGAATGGTGCTCGATTTTCGCAAACTTAACGAAAAAACAATTGGAGATTCATATCCTCTACCAAATATTATTGATATTTTGGACCAGTTAGGATCAGCTCAATATTTTTCTGTATTCGACCTTGCTTCAGGATTTCATCAAATAAAAATGAGTCCGGAAGACTCACATAAAACAGCTTTTTCAACTCCTTACGGCCATTATGAATTTGATCGTATGCCATTTGGTTTAAAAAATGCACCAGCTACCTTTCAGCGATTAATGGATTTAGTTTTAACAGGTCTTCAAGGAACTGAGTTATTTGTCTACCTAGATGACATTGTTTTATACGCAAATTCTTTGGAAGAACACGAAGAAAAATTCAACAAATTAATGGAAAGATTAAGTGCAGCAAATCTAAAATTACAGCCAGATAAATGTGAATTTTTACGTCCAGAAGTTGCTTATTTAGGTCATTTAATAGACAAGGAAGGAGTTAGACCAGACCCTCAAAAACTGGAAGCTGTAAAACATTTTCCAATACCCAAAAACCCTAAAAATATAAAACAATTTTTAGGACTTGCCGGTTACTACAGAAGATTTATAGAAGGATTTTCTAAAATTGCAACACCATTGAATCAACTTTTAAAAAAGGACATGAAATTTAACTGGACGAATAAACAACAAGAAGCATTTGACACTCTGAAGGAAAAATTGTGCGAAGAACCACTCCTGCAAAGACCAGATTTTTCCAAACCTTTTATTTTAACAACAGATGCATCAGGATATGCAATAGGTGGAATTCTCTCCCAAGGAAAAATTGGAAAAGATAAACCCATAGCCTATGCTTCACGATCTTTAAATGAGAATGAGAAAAAATACGATACATACGAAAAAGAAGCCCTAGCTATTGTCTACTGTATAACTTATTTCCGCCCCTATCTTTATGGACGAAAATTCACCTTAGTTACCGATCATAAGCCATTAGTATGGTTTCAAAATTCAAAAGATCCCTGTTCAAGAGTGACAAGATGGAAATTGAAACTGGCAGAATACGACTTTGACGTCATATATAAAGCAGGCAAAACAAATGTTAATGCTGATGCTTTATCAAGGAATCCTATTGATATTGAAAATATTAATGATAATGACAATAACGAGGAAGTAAATACCTCCCAAGTAAAATTAAACAAAGAAGACAATATATCAAGAGGATCAAAAACTGATGATGATGAAGAAGAAGCATCTCATATGAACTTTTATTGTAATGAAGAATTAAATGAAGAAGAAATTGACAATATTAAATTTGTAAATGATTCTGAAGATTTTAAAATATATGAGAAAAAACCTCAATCAAGGAAAATTGACGAGAACAATCCAAGGGAAACTGAACAAACAATGAACGGGATAAATTTAATTAAAAATAAGGATAATCAAGGAAATTATTATAAATTTAAATATAAGATTAATGATAATGAAAATATTGATATTGGTAATTTTAAAGGGAACAAACAAATACCGACAAAGGAGGGACATTTTTTCAAAAATAATAAGAGTGAAAAGTGTAAAAGTGGCATGAATTATGGAGATATAAAAAAAGAGAAAACTTATGAAAATTATAAGGGAACTGATCAATTGAACAAAGGAACTTTATATAGAAATACTGAAAATAAAAAAAGCTATTATGACGATATTAATGAAAGAAAAATCGATAGAACTGAAGAAACTAAACAATTTTTAAACGAAGAATATTTATTAAAAAATAATGATGATAATGATGAAGAATGTTGTACTGAATTAGATTTTAAGGATTTAAAGAAGGAAACAATTTATGGAGATAATGACGAAACTACTGAAAAATTAAATGAAGGAACTATATTTGACAATATTGATGATAAAAAACGCTATTATGATAATACTTATGAAGAAGAAATTGACGGAACTGAGGAAACTATTGAACAATTGAACGAAGAAGATTTATTTAATATTACTAATAAAAGGTTAATTAATATGATAACGAATAAAATGAAAAATGAAGAAAATGGAAACGCTCTTTATAAACTTATTGGAAGAAAAAACATTTCGGAAACATTTGTTTCCCAAATCTTAAAATATGTAATGGATTCAATTCCAGGTTTATTAAAAAATAAAGATAATTGCTACGCTGTGCAAACAAGGAGTAAATTAAAAAATTCAAGGAATATAAATATGGATGAGAATGAAGATAATATAAAAAATAAATTATTAAGAAATGTTGAAGCATTAAATAAAGTGCAAAAGAAGCGTGGAAGGCCACGAAAAATTATTCGAGAAGTAAAATTACAGGAGCCAATTAAAAAGAGAGGTAGACCCCGAAAAGTTATAAATAAATCACATGAAAATGATAAAAAACGTAAATTTATGGAATCAGAAGACGAATCCGATTCTGATATAGATTATGATGTTAAGCGAAAGCCTAAGGGAAATAAGAAGAAGAAGTATTTTAAAGAAAATAAAGACGAAGAATTAAACGAAGAAATTTATTCTGAATCAAATTCTGACTTATCAAGTGAAGATGAAAAAGAAAAAGAAATTAAGGAAAATTTCCAGAACAAAGAAAATGAAAGTGAAAACGAGCAATTTGATGAATTAGAAATAGAGAATTCTGAAAACTCCGATGAATACGATTTTAGAGAAGAACGTCCACCCCCAGAACCACCCCCAGATTTACCTTCAACATCCGGATTGTCTAAGCCACAGAAAAATGTAATTGAATGCAGAGACCAATTGACTATGAGAAAAGATAACTATGCATATTTCATCACTACAAATGGAGAACCTCGCGATATAGGAGCTAAACTTTTAGAAAAATGCAACAAACTCCCTAAATTTGAAAATCTTCAAAAAGGTCTAGTCAAAGAAATTCGTAAAGGACAACAATATCACTTAGCACTCCCAATTGAACCTGAAAATAGAGAAAGCCTAGGAGAAACAACAAGAAATATTAAATTAGCAATTTACTCCCTTCATTCAACCGCGGAAAAATTAAACTTAAAATCGATTAGTATCGCTAAATCACCACATGTAAATCATGTTTTATGGGAAGAAATATTAGCCACATTAAAAATAGCATTTCTGAACTCTTCAATAAAAATAATAATTTGTATTGGAATGACACAATACCCTATGAAAGAAGAAATAAATCAATTGATTGAAGAAGCTCATTCATCCGCTATAGGAGGACATAAAGGAGTCACGAAGACCTACAGTAGAATTAGACAACGATATTATTGGATCAATATGAAGTTAGATATACAAAAATATATACAACAATGTCTCCAATGCCAACTTAAAAAACTAGTTCGAGTCAAAACTAAAAATCCAAGATAATTTTACTAAATATTCTCTAGCAATTCCCCTTCCAAATCATCAAGCAAGTACGATAGCAGACGCTTTTGTCAAAAAATTTATATGTATCTATGGCTCTCCAAAAGCAGTACTAACAGATCAAGGAACAGATTTCCTAAGCAATTTAATGAGAAAAATGGCCAAACGATTTCGAATACGTCAATTCAAGACTACAGCTTATCATCCCCAATCAAATGGATCATTAGAAAGATCACACCACGTGTTAAAGGAATATTTAAAACAATTTATTGAGAAAAATACAGAGTGGGACGATTGGATCGAATTAGCAATGTTCTCTTATAATACAAGCGTTCACGAAGGTACCAAATGTACACCCTACGAATTAGTATTTGGTAAACTAGCACGATTACCTTCTAGCATTCCCCCTCCAGAACACGAAAAATTAGAAACATATGATATGTATATGACAAAACTAATAACAAAATTACACCAAATGCGCAGTATAGCAAGAAATAATTTAATAGCAGCCAAAGAAAAATCAAAAGTCTACTACGACAAGAAGATTAACCCACAAAACTTCAAAATAGGAGATTACGTATTTCTATTAGAAGGAGGAGAGTTAAAGAAATTTGAAAATCAATATTCTGGACCCTACGAAGTGCTCGAAATAATTGGTAAAGGAAATATCAAAATATTAGTCAAGAACAAACCTAAAATAGTGAATATAAATAGACTAAGGCTTTCTCATATAACTCCTACAGAAACGAATAAAAGGACAAGGAACTAGAAAAAAAAATATAATAATAAAATAAATAAAATAAAATTTTATTTCAGATTACAATGGAACCTAAACATCGCCAAAGTATCGACACACATTGCGCACTAATAGTCCGACAAATCGATATACAAGCCTTATGGCCATATCTATTCATAAATGGTATATACAACTATGACGATTACAACGTACAAAAATGGACCAAAAGTTTAACAAATCCCAAAACAATAAAGGAAATAATTTTAACAATAAAAACAAGAGGACCTTACGCTTTTTACGAATTATTAAGGAGCCTAGAACAATCAAATCAAAAATTCCTAGCTGATATCCTCACATTGCCTAACTAAGTAAATCCTATTCACCTAAATGAATTATTTTTTATTCAAAAATTTATAAGCAGTTGCAAACTGCTGACCAAGACATTTTCTGATTGCTTTTCAGATAATGAAACACGTAATCAAGAACATCTTCAGAATTCTTTGTCTACTTTCATGGGGAACTACAGTACACGCAATCATCGGGTATGACTGTGGATCAAACCACCTAAACATTACAACATTATCGTTATTAGAAGTAGGAGAATGCGACATACCAGAACCTCACGTACAAGTAGATAAGGTATATGTCCAACTCTTACAATTAAGCAGCTTTACTTTAACAAAAATAATTCAATGCAAAATAGAAGTAGACCGGGTTATTGAATATTGTGGAATGCACTCACACACATCAACCGTCACCAACGGATTTCGAGAATATATCCAAGAAATTTCACGAGAACAATGCAATTCAATGCATAACACAGGAATCTTTATGGTATCACCGAATATACAAATAAGCGGATTAAAAGTAAATAGAACTTCATCTCACTCAGTAATCTTAGCAGGATCAACACAGACAAATGGACAATGCGCAGGATCTCAATATTCAGATTTATTCGGAACATGGGAAAATGTAATAGTTCACGGGAAATATCGCATAACTTTACAAGAATATTATGCCACAATTAACTTAAACACAGATAAAATTCAATTAAAATCCGGAATAATATGCCCACTTTCTGAAACTCAATGTACGGATGAATTAGGAGGAGGCCAAACATTTTGGAATGCACTACCAAACGATAATTGCAATTTTCAGAAGTATTCTGTATTATACGAGGGACCTGCTAATAGAACTTATGATAATAGCACTCTAAATCCAGAAATTATCTATTCTTTAACAACAGATGATATTACCTTTGTCTTAGCACAAAAAGCAATACAACCAGTATGTAACTTCGTTTTAATACGAACAGAACATCCTAAATTACTAATATACGAAACTACTCGGGGAAATACATTCATAGAAAATAAAAATGTTCTTATAGAAAATATGGACCTATTCACATATGTAAATTCTAAATTTGTTTACGTCGAAAAACATCTAAGAAAAGAAATGAACAGATTATACTACGACCTTTTAAATCACAAATGTCGGTTGGAACAACAAGTATTCAAAAATTCATTAATAATAGCAACTCAATCACCCGACGAATTCGCATACCATTTAATGAAAGGACCAGGATATATGTCTATCATTGCCGGAGAAGTGGCACATATAATCAAATGCATACCTGTCGAAGTAAAATTCAGACAGACAGAAGAATGTTATTTACAAATCCCAGTCACTAGAGGAAACGACACATCCTTTCTCACCCCACGAACACACATTTTAATGAATAAAGGAACCCAAACAACTTGTAACATCTTCCTCCCCCTAATGTACTATTTAAACGATGCTTGGTATAAACTATCCCCTAGACCGATTGAATCTTTACCACCCTCAATAATGAAACCTACTACCAAACCTACATGGAAATATACTAACCCAGCCTCATTGGCAACAAGTGGAATTTACACGCAATCCGACTTAGATAAATTAAGAGACCACATAATGTTCCCCGCGGAAAAACCAGCTATACTAAACTCCCTAGCACGCGAAATACTGGGACAATCTAATATAAATCATAAAATCTCACTAATGAACCTTTTAGACGAAGAAACTTTAGACAAAATAGCACAGTCAGCTTGGGGTAGATTTTGGACAATATTCTCTAATTTCGGTACAGCAAGTGCAGGATTCATTGGAATAATAATAATTATTAGAACAATAAAATTAATAGCGGATACCATAATACATGGTTATGCGCTATACAGCGTATTCGGATGGTCCATACACCTAATTGGAGCAATATGGGATTCACTTACTAATCTTTTATTACATTTAGGAAAACGAGAACCTCCTCAGGACCCGAACAGAAGGAACCTCTTTAGAACCCCTGGAAGGAAATCAACCAATAAAGACTTACACCGAAATAAATTCCTCAGGTAAAATAGAAACACATACAAATTCAACCATTTACCCAAAATTAAATAGCATTCAAGAAAATCAAAACTATAATATTCACCTATAATAATAACATTAAATTATGTCTATCCTCTCTCTCTCAAATGACAAAACACAAAAAGACCCTGTAACGCTATTAGAAGAACTCGCCTTGCAACAAAAAACACCAGCTCCAAATTAACAATTAGAAATACAAAGAGATTTCGATAGCAAATTATACTTCAAAATAACGTTAAAACACCAAGGTCACACTATTATAAGCACTGCAGATAAGGAAGGAACTGCAATGCAAAATGCAGCTCAGCAATTATATTATCTCTTAACAGGAAATTATTCACCCACTTCGCCCACTTTTCCACACGAAATAATTCAAGAATTAAATAAATTTTGCACGTATCACAATATTGATCAACCAACATTTTCAATCCTTAAAATAAAAACATCACCAGATGAACTTGTTTATATAGCAATATGTAAGGTACACAATTTGTCGTTTAACGGAACTTCAAATACTTACCCAGCAGCAAAAATTTATGCAGCCATTAAGGCTCTACAAAAATTAAAAATAGAGAATGTTTTACATTTACCTTCAAAAGCTAAAAGAACTTATGACCCAACAGAAAACGAGATATTTATAGATTTAACAGAAGAAAAATTCGTAATACCACAGAACACACCCCATAGACCAGTCATCGACCCTACAACTTTAAATCACAAGTAGAAAATACGATGAAATCCCCAAACTCTATCAACAATCAACCCAGCCAATCTTGTAGAGAGTGTGATAAACAGAACCATAACGAACAAAATAAACTAAACAAACAACCCTTCATTTTTCAGGATGTCTCAGCAGGAATTACCAGCAGTCCTAAGAAGGACAATACGACTGTTGAACATTTATGAGGAAAATCAAAAACGAAAGGAAAAACCGATTGCCATAGGAATCATTAATTACAAAAGGAAGTTAGACAATTACGCAAAAGAAAACAAATTAACACAACCAACATACACTAACACAATGAAAGCAGATATGAACACAGTAACAATTCAATTCAACGGACTAAAGGAAACGAAATCGGGAAAATATAAAATTATAGCGGAAAATGAGGCAGCCCTAGAAATATTAACCAAATTAGAAGAAATAAAAATAGAAAATTAATAAATACAATTAAAATTTCCTCTCCCTATATAATAATAATAGTCTATCTATATAACAATATACAATAGCCTTGAAATAAAAAACATATTATACGAACAAATGTTATTCTTTTTTTTTATTATTATCTCTATCCTCACCATACACTAATATAATATATTTTTTCTTTCAGAAAACATCTAAGAGAAGCAGAATTTTAAGAAAAATACCCAATGTAATAACACTTTTTCTTATACTTCCAAACTTAGTAACAGTAGATACAGAAAAATATTTGAATACAATATTTGAAAACTCGCCAGGAATTTACTTCGAACCCATAAGAAACCTTAAATTCACAGAAAATAAATACCACTTAGTAAGTTTCATAAAAATAGAAGACACTATACTCATATACACTTCTATTTCACAAATGTATAAAACAGCTGTCCTAAATTGTAAAAATAAAAATATTCACTTTTGTTTACAAATTACGAACAATGATAGATTTGAAAATCAAAAAGTCATAATCACTAAACTTATTCAAGAAATTAAATTTTATCTGCAACATACAATTAACATCTTCCCAGAATCAACACCAAAATTAATCGAAAATTTCGAATTCAAACAAATAACACTTTCTTCAAAATTCAATTGTACAAAGAAAGATATTTTTATTTTTCCGCATTCTATAATTGAAACCACCCAAAACTTTTTTCAAAAAATAATAGATCTAGAAAACCATAAACATTGGATATTAAAAGGAACAAACGAAAAACCAACAGAAATCAATACAATACACATCAAACGATGGTTAGATTCTATACACGAAACACTTGATTTTTATGTACTAACCCTTCAAAATATTTTAACCTTACTAATTTATGCAGAAAACATGAACTGGCATCCAGAACATTTTCCACTAACAGCAGTAGATCTTTATCAACAAGTTTTACAGAAAAATTTTATGAATTATACAATTTCACTCATGAAACATCTATCAAAAATAGAATACTTTTCATTTGGTAATCAATTAATGTTTACATTAAACACACCGGTAATAAGTGAAGAAAAGTTTCAATTATTTAAAACACATAAATTACCAATTAGCCACAACATCCAAATAAATAAATCTATTAACATCCTTATAGAATCTAATATTAATCACATCATTCTCTCTCACGATTATAGTAAGTATCACATCATAAAAGATTCATTTTTTGAAAAATGTATTTCCATTGCTAATACCGAAATATGTAATATACAACCACTACTGCAGAACTCAAAAGAAAATATGATTTGTGAAATATCATTACTAACACAACCTCAACCATATCAATGCAACTATCGAATAAACTTTGATGATTTCCCCTTAATTACACCGCTAGAATCTTATTATGGATGGCTATATGCAACAAATACGGTAAAACAAGTAGAATTTCAATGCGAAAATGACTCAACATTCGCAACAACAATCTTTAACAAAGGAATTTTACAACTTCACCCATCATGTAGAATCAAAAGGCACAACTTTTCAAATCAAACGAAACCACTAAAATATCTAGAGCCAAACATATCAAAGCCACCATTTGATATTTCTCTCAAATTGATAGCCCCTTTCTTTAATCAATTTATAACTGAAAAGCCCCTAGAATTACACAAAATAATAGAAAATTACAAAAATAAGAAAATCTCATTACAAGAACTAGAATACGAAATAAAAATTTCAGAAAAAATAAACACTGCATTAAAAGAAAACTTTGAGTCAAAAAATTAATTGTTTTTATAATAATATAACTAAATTGATAGCAGCTGTAGCAGTAACTTGCCTCATAATATTAATACTTTTTATTCTTTTCATAACAAAAATGTATCAATATTACCAAATAATCAAAAAAATATCAAAGGAAAACACGCATATAAACCTAGACCCATTACAACCATACGACAACTTAGAAACTAACGACAGAGGACTCTTCGAAACACCTTTCGAAAGAAGTATTAGCACTCAAACAGCCATATTCTTAGGAAAAACACCATTCGAATCAAACATATTTGTGTAATGATAAATAACCTTAAACTACTCAACTCACAAAATAAAAGAAACAAACTAACACACGACATACAATTGACGAGACATAAGTACGTTCCCTAATCCAGATTTTCCAACAAAATTCCAAAGCATGTTTTATCCAAAGTTACTACATTTTGATTTATCCAACTATCAATTTTATTATTATTGATTAAACCATAAAAGAAATCCATTCAAAACATGATAACCATCCCACCTATTACTATCCATTAAAAGAAGTCCATTATAATTTAACTTAACGCATTTGTTACTTTTTTTACAATCTCAATCACTAACATCCACTTTTCCTTATTCCATACTTTATTTTATTATCAATCTCAAAATTATTAAGCTAATTCGATGCAAAATTTCAATCAAAATTTCAATATATTGCAAAAAGAATAGTTCAAAGATAGTTTTTTAAAATCATGAATAAACTAGAATCAATTAACAAACTAAGCATAATTGGAATCGTTTCTTTCTTTTTTGTTCAAGAAATGATTCCAACGGCAAAAGTACCAGACACTAACAATGCCAAACACATCGATGGAGTATTACCACAACACTTTCCTACAACTTACTACAAACTACTTAGATATACTTGCTATTCATTCAATGAAGGTATAATAACTGTATACACTCATAGAGTAATAGGCTGGCGAATTTGTACACAATGCTATTTCACTTTACCCAACAGTTATCAGTTATATTATAATGTAGGAAATGAAGGACATTATATGATTGTACCAGAAACAGCAAACACGACCTGCGGACTATGTAATAAAATTTTATTAAAACCAAATAAACCAGCCTGCGAATGTCTCGATTGCATTGAAGAATATCTAAATCATCCATTAGCTACAAATTTGAGTTTAGAATTAGAAGTAAGAAATCATCTATTTGACAGTCTATAATAACAATTATATTAAAATGGAACGAGATATAACTAAAAGCCGTAGCCCAATGCAAACATTAAATGAAATCTGTATAGAATATAACTTTTCCGAGCCAATATACGATGTCTCATTTCAGAATTCAAAAAAACCATTTCTCGCTAAAGGCACAATCGCAAGAGAAGGAAAAGCATATGTTTGTCTAGGTGAAAGCTCGTACAAAAAGAAAGAATCCAAACAAAATGTAGCGCAAAAACTCTTAGAATTAATAAATGAAAAATACACTTTTTCCGAAGAAAAATTATCAGAAATAAAACAAAACCCAAGTGAAAACTACTCTGATAAAGAGAAACTGTATAAATGGACAGGCGCATGCGAAAGATGCTACGAAAGAGGGCACCTATCGAATAATTGCAGAAGGCCCAAAAGAAATAAAAACTTCCAAGAAATCTAATAAAATACATTATTCAAAAATCATATCCGACTAGTTTTCATTTGATATGCTAATATAAAAGTTTGAACATGGTCATTCCATTCCCATGTCCAAACTTAAGGGGCGAGGTGTCACGTCCCGTAACTTTACCAATATCTTTGAAAAATAAATGAATCTGATCGAAGTTAATTTTTCTCTTATATGTAATCATATGACCTGCATGAGGGCGTATTCGAAACTCAATTTAATCACTATTTAAGGAAATATTCGCAAAAAGTTTAAATACTATATCAATGTGTGAACAAGTAATAAATGTATTAAATGTTGCATATGAGTGTTTGTACCATCAGAGAAATAATAATAATAAAACAATGTACAAAAAAAATTTCCTTTTTCTCTCTCGGAACAATAATAGAAAAAAGGTATGATGTACCTCTATATTTGAATTGTGTGCTAATTGATATCTCAAAGATGTATGTAGACAAATTTGATAGGATAATTTTGCTCCGTGCGATAAAAATTGGAAAAAGATAAGTGAAAGTTTAATTAGAAATATGTGAATTGCTCGATATAAATGGATTAATGTATCTGCATGTATACAGATTACTTATAGAAATGTTGATGAAACGAATTATAGAAAAATAATAAAACTTTAAGCGCGTAATAAATATTCCCCTCTGTTCCTCAAGATAAAGTTCAATTTAAGGGGATTACATTCACATACATTAATACATCCATTCATTAGTATGTACGTATTTACCGTTTTATGGAAAAGGATAAACATTAATTATGATAAATAATATAGGCGTTACTATGAAAAATTCAGTCAAAATAAGATAAAATGAAAAAAATCTTCAATAATGTATGTGCGTAATTAATGTCTGAATACTGTATTTGAAAAAGTAAGCGTAGTTTTCAATTTATATTCAGCTATGACACGTAGGTGTATATTGCGTTACGAATAGGTATTATCTGAAATAAGTTCATTGTATTAACAAATAAGGTGAAAGAAAAAATAATAAAAATAAATAAATAAATAAAATATTTTAAAGGGTAAGAAGATTGAAATCGACATTTTGGATTATATTTTTTGGATTTCGTATAACGCACCAATAGGTCTTATAACTACGTAACCGTTTAGTAACAATTGTGCGACAATTATGTAACAAATACGTAACATTTATAAATCAGCTTCAGCATTCGATTAATGAACACTGTATGGCAATGTTATCAGTATCGCTTCTATGAACCTACTATTGCGAATGTTTGATGTAGTCAAGTTTATGTAAGAATGGAAACATGATTATTAACCGTGAAAATTTTTATGATTAATCTGTAAGAAAAACAAAATTTAATGTCCGCGAAAAAGTTTGTACATGGTCATTTCATCCCCATGTCCAAACTTAAGGGGCGAGGTGTCACGTCCTGTGACCTTTTAATTATAAATATAATGAATGTTAATATTTATATTATGTAAAACTTGAATATAACTTTTACCATTAATGTATGTAACTAAATTGTTTAAGGAAAAAATAAGAATCGACTGGAAAAAATCTACAGAGAGGAAAAATAAAAATACTGTAAGAGAAAACGAAGAAGTAAACACAGAAGATAGTATTCAGAATCGCCAAGTAAGAAATCAATATCTCCACCCTCACCGGAAATGGAGATACACAACAGAAGATGCACCGCGGGATGTCATCGCACCCCAATTTTACGAGGGTCATTCAGAAGCAACAAGTAGACTTCAGGAATGCGGGAAGTATTGATCCAAAATACACAACCGATTGTCCCAAAATTCCGACGCAGGCTCAGTAAAGGTTAAAAGCCTAGACGCAGACTCCATGGGTGATCCCTACTATTTAACACTGCGTGGGAGGCACTACACAAATAAGGCTATAAAAATGCTATAAAAAGGGCCGTAAAGGAAAATTGAATTTGGGGACTAACAAAATTAGGCAGCAGAATTGGTAATAAACCGAAATGGAAATTCTTATACACACTGAAGCCGAATCAATGAATCATGTCATATACACGGATTGACAGCACGTCTACTCAGAAGAAAAAGAACTAAACTGACAAGAAATGAAATTTATTGAAATTAGAAAATATCAAAGGGGGCGAGTTCGAGAAAAACAAAATCATAAAATAGGGTGAAATGACCAACCCCCAGGATATTTAAGGAGCCCGATTCTAAGGACGAGCTCAGTAGTCCAGTAGTCTCAGTAGTCTGAGTAGTCTCAGTAGTCTCAGTAGTCTGAGTAGTCTCAGTAGTCTTAGTAGTAGTCAGTTAGTCAGTCAGCAGTTAGCAGTTGTCAGTTGGCAGTTGGCCAGTTCTTCAGTTCCAGTTCGACTTGTGACCCGGAAGGTCCAACACATCGTCAGTTCCCATCGTCAAGTTCTGTTGTCAGTTAAGTTCCACATCGAGTGACAATCGACGTCGAGGTGTTCATCGTTGAAGTTGTTCTCCAGTTTCCACTTCCAGTACGAGAATTCAGCAGAAAGGGATTATCAGTGGCTCCAGCCTTCGGTTCCAGTCGGTTCAGAATTAACTAAGGTTAGTCATATTCAAGTTAGGGAATTTCCACTTGTAATTTTCAATAAAGGACCATTATATTAATATTTCCTTCAATTTTATTATTGGTTATCCTCGTCCCTGATTCAGTTTAGAAATCGTTCAGATTTCTTTATTGATCAAAAACGGGGAAACTCAATTATAAGTTATTATAGGTATGTGACTGGGACGTTACAATACAAAAACATAATATGAAAATACTTTTATTACCGAATTTTGAAATATACAAGTTGACCAATTTTTAATCGAGAAAATCGGCTACTTTAAGCAAAAAATTATGTTAAAAATATTTTATCAAAAAAAATAAGACACATTAAATTACGGTTTAAAATCCACATTCATAGATTGATGGTAAGAGTAGTTTAAAGATTTTTAATCGTACGTTTTAGTGACGTATGCACAGACTTTTAGTCAGATAAATGAAATGCTTTATAGAAAGTCAAAATTTTCTTATTACTGCACTTAATCAAATTTATAAAGTAAAAATATTTTCAATTGATGCTTTCACTCAATTCTTTAAACATCCATTAATTGAAAGTTGTACTCAAAATTTAATCTTGCAGCGTTCCAATATTCCCACAATGTTACAAAATCTTATTAATCATTATTTTAGTCGAATTATTTTCAAAATATTTAAAAAATAAATGTAAATATTTTGATTAAATACTCTGTCAAATTTTGCATTTGACTGATCTTGCAAAATTGTTGAAAGTTTTGAATACCGATAGAAGAAACTTTAAATGAAATTTTATGTCCATAAATGCTTAAAGTTCTATATAGAAATATCAACTACAACATTCTCAAATTTTATAAATAAACTACTAAATTCAAAAAGTTTCGGATTTTTTTAAAAACTGTACAAATTTCAAATATGAATCAGTCGAAATCTACTGATTATCAGTGAAATTTGACTGATTTAAATAACTAAAAACAGGTTACTGTGAATCAGTCAAATTTCACTGATTACTTCAGTGAAAAGTAACTGATTTAACAGTGAAAAATATTGTTTCCACTGATGATTCAGTGAAAAGGCAAATCACTGATTCAATCAGTGAAAATTTGACTGATTCAGATTTAGAGTGTATACAAATTTCCAAATACAAAAATTGTATCTTTAAATGTACAGGATAATTAATTATAAAAATCGTTCGAATTTGAATTTCAAGGACTTGTACACACTTTCAAGGCACATCGTTTTTCCTTTTGCAAAAATTTTTAAAACTTCTAATTTTTCAAGTAATTGGGAGAAGTACATTTAAAAACAAAATTGTTTTCTCTACTTCCACTCGCCCTAGCTTAACAAATTTTCAGAATTTTACGATTTTATTAATATTGTATTAAGTGTCTACATTTTCTGAAACTATCTACAGGAGAAAAATTTTAATACTTTAGTAAAGAAAGTTTTCTGAAAAGTTGTAGCTCAATCAGATTAATAGCCAAAAAGTTACCAATGTTTTAAATCGCAAACGAACGGTATAGAAGTCAAATTGGAGACGAAAACAAATAATAATAGCAACCTTCTTTTGTTTTCTTCTAAGATATACTTGATTCTCGCTTTATGCGTTATTTGAGAAGGCAAGAGTGTGGATTCTTCATATTTTTATCGTAATTCCTTATTGGAAACGGCAAAAGTAAGAATATTATATTATTATTTGGTGATACGTGAGTGCTCTTACGTACGTTATTGTTTGATGCTTGTGGGTAAGTTTATTTTGTGAAACTTAATTTGTGTGCAGATTACAAATTATTCACATTCGCTCAATTTTATCGACTTTTCATCTTATTAATTCTTTTCAAATAATTCTGTTTTCCTTCGTCGTATAATTTATTGTTTACAATGAGTAATTCGGTTGACCCAAATTCGAGTGTTTTGAAGGACAGCCAGGTTCAAACGAAGGTTGACCACCGTTTGAACTCTGGTTCAAACGAATGTCAACCCGATAGAAAAGTCATGAAAAATGCAAAAATTTTCAGTTGGGATGGTTTGAGGAATTTCCGTCGTGGAGAGAGTGGGTGGTTACATTAGCAGATGAAACAAGATTTCATTGCAAAATTTGCAATAAAACGTTGCTATGTGGCAAATCGGAAATTGAAAAGCATGAAGCATCTTTATCACACAGAAAGAAGCAAGAGTTTTCAAATAAATTAGAATGTTATGGAGTAGTAAGTGAAAATTCTTCTAATGTAACTGCCAATTCTTACAGTGTTGAACCTTGTGTAGCAAGTTCTTCTGCTTCAGAATTCACAAATTCCACGATTCCGGAAAGTGTTACTTTCAAACAGAAAGTACAAGAAGCAGAGATTAGGATTAGTACATTTTTCGTAGAGCATAATTTACCATTCGCGATTTCATCAGAATTGATAGGACTTTTCCAAGATATGGAACCTTCGGTTTTAAAAGACGTTAGATTGAGCCACACTAAAATGGTCCTAGTTGTAAATAACGTCGTATGTGCTGCTGAAACTGATCGCATGGCAAATATTTTGCGTAAGCGAACATTTTCAGTGTACGAAGACGAAACGACAGACAGGACTCTAGAAAAGTGGCTGTCATTAATGGTTCGATATGTGGAGCCAACGACATTTTCTGTCAGGGTGGAATTGCTCCAGCTTATTAATGTAAATGCTTCGGATTGTTCTGCCTCTAAAATTTTTGATGCGTTCGAAAAAGCATTGTCCGGGCAGAAAATCCCTTTATCTAATATCTGTGCTTTAGCTTGTGATAATGCACAGGTGATGGTCGGCAATAGGTCCTCATTTAAAACAAAATTAAAGGAAAAAAGTCCCCGTTTAATTGTTCTCCCGTGTGTCTCGTATTCGTCAGCAATTGTAGCAAAATATGCTTGTGCCACAATCCCAGATGTAGAGGATTTAATCAAAGATTTGCCAGCTTTTCTTAATGCTAGCTCCAAGCGAACGGCTATTTTTCGATCGATTGTTTTGGAATTAGGAAATGACTATCAAAAAATTCCTAGTCATTCTGAAACTCGCTGGCTTGTACGCTATCGATGCATAGATATTATAATAAAGAATTGGGAAGTTATTCTTCAGTATCTTATGGTCCTCGTATCTGAGAAGGTAGAGAAGGCCAAAGACTTGTAAGGAAAAATGCAGAATCCTTTGACACTCGCATATTTCCTATTCTTGAATTTTACTTTGAATAGGTTCAACGTATACAATGCAAAATTTCAAAGTCGCGACACAATGGTTCAGGAACTCCAGCCAAACTCGGCTAAATTCTTCGTATGGATTCTTAGCAGTTATTTGAAAGAGGGTCTTCTTCAACCGAATTTATTCTTTCAAATCATTAGAAATGTTAACTTTGCAGATCCTAGTAATCAAAACCCGCTTCAAGACATTGACGTTGGTAAGGAAACGCGAGAATATTTCCAGCAGCAACTTACAAACAAGAAATTGTAAATAGTAGAAGTTGATCTATTTTTTCGTAATTGCTTGAAATTTTATGTCACAGCAAGCGAAGAAATTCGCAATCGACTTCCTTTTGATGACATCTTTTTGTCTTGCGTTGCTGTTTTCCGGCCTCAAGTAGCTTTCTATGCTGATCGAAGCGAAACTTTTCCTAGGATCTGGAAAGTTTGTCAAGATTTAGGGTCGTTTGATAGAATAGGTGTACAAAAAGAGTGGGATTCTTCACTCAAAATCAGACAGGAACTCAAAGAAAAGTGGTCGAATTTATCTTTTGACGAAATGTGGTCTAGTATCGGTGTATCTTCGACGAGTACAGGAGAAAAACTTTTTCCAAATTTGACCTCAGTATTGAATCATGTTCGGAGTCTTCCTCATTCAAATGCTGAGGCGGAGCGAGGTTTCTCCATGCTCACGGACGCGAAAACTCCCAAAAGAAATCGCTTAGGAAACAGGACGGTCAACTCAATTTGTGTTACTCGATCAGCCCTAAAGGCGAGAGCTGAAACAGCCAGAACAACGAGCATCACTTCGAAGCATTTGCAATTAATGACCG
This sequence comes from Diplolepis rosae, assembly GCA_030998225.1. Lineage (NCBI taxonomy): Eukaryota > Metazoa > Arthropoda > Insecta > Hymenoptera > Diplolepididae > Diplolepis > Diplolepis rosae. The sequence goes on from JAPYXD010000738.1 coordinate 2,531,972, forward strand.
AAAATCTATATGAGATGGCAGAAAGTGATAGGGAAAGTGGTTTGTCGCTCTTCGCTCACGAAGGAGAGGATTAATTCTAATGGCCAAGGCATGGCGTTAATCAATTTCAAACCCCTTTCTTACTCACAAAATAATGACATTTTATTTCTTATATCAGAGATACGTTCTTTATTCCTTTCTTCGCGTGCCTCGGGTATGGAAATTGTTTAGTTTTAATTATTATTTTGTGAGTAAGAAAACATACTGAAATTGAGTAATATCACGCTTTGGGCATAAGTGAGAGGCAAGGGGACTCACAATAATCAAGCACCCCAAATCATCCCGAATTAATCAAACTTCTTCATTATTTGATTTAAAACAAAACATTTTTGTTCGCCGTATACTGGCATTTGATAGAGGCAAGCCTGAAGTACGGGCTACATTTGTAGCGTTTTTTACCACTTTGCTTCATTTTTTTCCTTTTTTCTTGTTGCTTGAAAGCAAAAACCCTTTTCGTTTCGTAGGACGTGGACTAGGCCTACAGGGGATACCACGTAAAAAAATGAGCCTTAAACTCTACCTCCGTGGTGGTGTGGAAAGGAGTTTTATTTCAGAATATTTGGGATTCTCTAAGAATGAAGCAGCTTTTTTATTTTAATATTTCAAATGTGTTTTCTTTCTTTTATGTTTAAGGCAAAAACTAGATCTAAAAAAAGCAAAAATCCTATTTCTCTAATTGCGTCCAAGATTAGAGCAGAATCTATGCAACCGATTGTTAAAGGTTTTAAAAGTTTTCGCTTTAATTTAAAAAGCAAGTCTTCATAGTATTTTACTAAGTAATGAAAGTATGTCTACAATTGTTTTCTTGAATCCTACCCAAAGGTCAAACATGGTGCAAAAATGTCGTAAAATAAGAAAAATGTCTGAGTACTTTGAAGAACTATTTCTAAATCGATATGTAGTTTATTTATAAAATTTGAGAATGTTGTAGTTGATATTTCTATATAGAACTTTAAGCATTTATGGACATAAAATTTCATTTAAAGTTTCTTCTATCGGTATTCAAAACTTTGAACAATTTTGCAAGATCAGTCAAATGCAAAATTTGACATAGTATTTAATCAAAATATTTACATTTATTTTTTAAATATTTTGAAAATAATTCGACTAAAATAATGATTAATAAGATTTTGTAACATTGTGGGAATATTGGAACGCTGCAAGATTAAATTTTGAGTACAATTTTCAATTAATGGATGTTTAAAGAATTGAGTGAAAGCATCAATTGAAAATATTTTTACTTTATAAATTTGATTAAGTGCAGTAATAAGAAAATTTTGACTTTCTATAAAGCATTTCATTTATCTGATTAAAAGTCTGTGCATACGTCACTAAAACGTACGATTAAAAAACTTTAAACTACTCTTACCATCAATCTATGAATGTGGATTTTAAACCGTAATTTAATGTGTCTTATTTTTTTTGATAAAATATTTTTAACATAATTTTTTGCTTAAAGTAGCCGATTTTCTCGATTAAAAATTGGTCAACTTGTATATTTCAAAATTCTGTAATAAAAGTATTTTCATATTATGTTTTTGTATCCTATGCGTAGAATTTTAATTTTAAAATTGAGATTTCTCACAAAGAAGAAAGATTGTCTTATTAAAGCAGTTTATTCCCAGAAATTAAAAATCAATTTACTTAATATTTCGATTCCAAACATTGAATATTTATTGACTTTGAATAAAACAGAAAAAAAATTTTTATGAAGTTTTAAAATCTTTTTACAATGTTACGAATTGGGCCGAATTTAGAATTACGAAATCTTTCATTAGAAAAAGAAAAAGTCACTCACATGAAATAAACTTCTGTAAGAATTATCAAGATTGAAGAGATGTTAAAATATTTGAAAAATAATGCAATTGTAAAATTGCAATTTATATCAATATTTGACAAATTTTTAGCTTTCTCAATCAAAGCATTATCCGGAAATTTTTAGTTCCTATAAAAAGATGGAATATTTATCAATTTCTTGAATGTTCATACATTAAAAAAATATCGAATTAGAGAATTATATGCAAAGTATTTTCCATTAAGAAGACATAAACATGACATAATTAGTTTTATATCTACATTTTCAGCTTACTTTCTTGTGGCTTAAGCACACATTTTGAATTCGAAATACAAAAATGCTCTACAGAGTTGAAGTATTTCCTGAATCAATTATTATTGATCCTGAATTCTATTGGAAAATTTGTTGTTTACTGTTCAAATCTTACTACGATTTCAGACGGACAGACAAATTAAGAACTACAAAATATTTCATCCAAAAGATTGCACTCCTCCATAAAATCTTGTCAAATTGTAACAAGATTTGAACACTTCGAACGAACATTTTTATGTAAAATTTAAAGTTGATTGATATTTATATGTTAATATGGAAATACCAATAAACACATATTTTAGCTTTTTAATTTATTTACTGCTATTAGACAATTTTCCATTTCCGTAGAGATTTTAAGTTTTGGAATGAAAAGTTTGTGCTTAGGCTACAAAAATGTGAGATGAAAATATTTCTGACATATAACTGAAAATATAAATTATGAACTTGAATTTTATGTTCATTTTATCTTGATAGAAAATATTGTTCTAATTGAAAAATTGTTAAATGTACAAAATTAGTAAGAAGTATATAAATTTGAATGGAAAATTATATATTGATTCAAATTTTATACATTTATTGTCACTAAATTTCACTGAAAGCTTATTTTTGAAGTGTTGAAATCCTCATGAAATTTTCCAAGATCATACTGATGTTTATTTCATGCAGACTTTCTTCTAGAAATTGAAGAAGAGTGTTATTTCTTGAACTATATACTTCGTAAATTCAAATTCGTCGTCTGCTTCGCGCCTCTTTTGCACGTACTCGAGAAAAATACAATTCTTAATTTCGACTCGATAAACGTAAGCGTGAAATCTAAAAATAACTTGAAAACTCAAGCATTGTAACGAAGTCCGCCTTCGTGCACCTTCGGCTTTACACGAAGCTGGTGACCGCAGCGTGTAGCAGAGCCGACACACTGACACGCCACGTTTGCATGTGTTTCTCCCAGATGGGAACGTGGTGGGGGCCGAAAAATCCCACGTTCTTGAGACACTGTTGAACGGAGGAGAAGGTATGGAATCATTCTCAGTGGAAGAGGTAGACAACAGATGGGAATCGCGACTACCTGCTCAGACTATCGAAAATAGCACATTGTTAACCATCTGGCGGAGTTAGGAGAAAAAGTATCATAACAGGGAAAAAACCGTAACACAAGTTTCCGTAAAAGCAATAATCAAAAAGTCTGTCTTAAAAGGTCTTTGCATTTTGCATTAATGTTATAAACAATAATAAAAGAGTAATAGATTCTCGGTTTTCCTCAAATTTAACCACCTTTTTCAGATTCATTACTTGATATACTCCTAAAGGTTGCAAATTCTCATTATCATTTGCCAAAATACAAATAATTGTCTGTATAGACAAATTGCATAAACAAAAGCAAAATTTTGGCATTTTCGCGTAGAATTTTTCATTTTTAAATTTTTTCACCCATAAACATTTATGCAATTTTAAACATGGGTTTTTGTTAATTGTACACTGTGCAAAAAATAAGTTTCAAGACTGGCCGTGGAAATCATCAGTGAAACAAGACTTCTGAATACAGCGATTCAACACTGACTTAAATGCGTTTTCTAGCTCATTCTGTGGAATTATCTCTAGTGCTCGTGTTGTAGCTGTTTTGATGGTCGAAATGTCATTAAAAAGCATCCTTTCAACTTTAATTTCAATTCTGGGAATAGAGAGAAATCGTACGGGACAAAAACACGTGAATACAATGGATGATTCAACACACAGACTTGATTTCGAGCCAAAAATTGACGAACAATGAGTGAGGCGTGACTCGGTGCATTATCGTGCAACAGAGACCAGGTCTCTGTATTACGATATTCGGATCGAATACGACCGATTCAGGCCATCAGATGCATTGCTGAAATTGGCCTTCTTTTACCATTATCATCTTCTAACCTTTCTCTGCCTTTCAAAGAACGTTTATGCCACAGAAAAAATATTTGCTCCATTGAAACAATCATCGCCGTACACTTGATGCATATACCAGAATGCTTCTGATGCACTTTTAACAAGTTTTGCGTGAAATTTAATAACTGATCTTTGTTCCATGTTAGTATTTCAACATTGACAATATAGTTGTTTTGAAAAAACTGTCATAACTTTGCTATTCATCAACCGATTGAAGCAAAACTGGTATTACCGGAAAGAGGAATGCCGCAGCTTTCAAACGCCGTTCTAAACGCATAGATGGCGATACTATTTACTCAAATCTAGTTCGAGTCTCGGAACTTATTTGTTGCACTGTGTATTTTTTGATAAATATGAAGGATTCAAATTCCAAACATATTAATGTGCTATTTTAAATAATATTTGTTTATAACTATAGCAACTGTTATTACTTAGCAATGTTCTGCAGGTAGATCTTTCAGGCAATGAATCACATCTTGTCAACTAAAAATGAGAACTCTCAACTTCAAAGACTATATTATGCAATAAAATTGAGAAAAAGGGGTTGAATTTGCAGAAAACTAAGAATCTATTTAGAAAGAAATATAATTGTTTAAAACAATAATAATTTTATATATTTTATACAGGTTCACCGTTCAATGTTACGCTAAAAATAAAATATAGAAATTTAAGTCCCAAAATTTTTTCTCATTATTCATACCAATCTGTTGTTAATTTGTTGACCTAGTTTATGTATAACAATAAAGATGATTATTATGAAATTTATTTGTATCCTGGGTGTGTATACACATGGATTTAAGATGTTTCATGATATTTACTAATTGCTTCGGAAGGGAAAAAATACAAAACCTGCAAAATTGCCCTGTTTACTACACGTTACGTGAAGCAGATAATTATGAACAAAACTATATTTGAAACTATAGTCAAAACCTAATTCGCATTTGCGTTCAACTCGTTGTATTTTCGAAAGTAATTGTTCAATGGAGTTGATATTTGCCAAAAAGTGCATAGGACCCTAAAAAGAAACCAGTAGTTTTCTTGCACATCTAGATTCGAGCAGTAGATTTGCTTGACTTTGTAATTGGTAAAACATAGTGTTATCATTTGAAAATAGAATTTTTTTCAAAAAATACCCACAATGAAAATAAAATTTGAGGACGCTGAATCCAAAAATGACCATTATTTTTCTCAATCAGCTCTTCTTTCTAGGATATTGCAAAAAAAGTGTTTTGAATATTTAGTATAATTTTCAAATTCAGTAAATTTTATTAAAATTGGACAAAAATTTTTTGTGTACAGCGCTTTGAATTTTAATAATTGCTGAAGTTTGGCTAAAATATCAAGTGTCGTTCATTTAAACATAATTTTCGATGGAAATAACTTTATGAATGTGTATTAGTTAAGGTTTTTTTGTTCGATTAGGACCCATAGCTACATTACGAATGGTCTTTGGTAGAAATATTTGATAAAATAAGACCGTATAAGAAGAAGCCATTTTTATTTATTGATTGTCATTATCGTGCTCAATACTAATCGCAGCAATTTTTCGGCATTTTCGCCACAAAGATTTATTTTTGACCTCAAGTAGAGGTCGAGTGAAACTTGAACTTGGATTGCCTGCTTTATTATCTGTATAACAATTTAGATGTGGATTTTCGAAGTCAGAATCAATCCACGATTGAAAATACAATTGAAATTAATCGCAAAAATTAATGGAAAATTGAGGAATTGAAAGTGAAATTGGGATCAGTCAGAAGAATAGAACAATTTTTTACCTAATAAAATGTGGTAATGTGTGGATAGTTTGTAGAATGAAAAAAATTCTTCTAAATGATGTAAATAAAAGATAAAATTAAGAAAGATTTTATGAAAACTAAGAAAAATTAAATCAAGCCTACAAAAGTAGAGGGTAAAAACAAAAATTAGAAAAATGAAATTACCCCCCCCCCCCCCCGCCCTCCATGTTGAGAGTAGTTGAATCAATGTTAATAATCAGAATATTTTGAGATTTAAATTCATATTTGATAATACTGTTAGTAGGCAGAAGCTGACAAAAGTGGCTCATCGACTTATGGTATATCGCCAGTGACAGGATGCTCGTCAGGATGAATTTCAACAAGTTCAAATAAGCTCTAAAGAAATTAAGACTTTGAGGTTAGAAATTAAATAAGTTAATCGTCTGGTTACAGAATTCAAAATTGAATCAGGAAAAGTAGTTGATTCGAGAAAAAACTCCGCAACCTGAACAACGTGGGTGACCAACCCCATATCAGCTGATTCTTCGATTCCTTCAAAGGAGGGAATTTCAAATTGGTGTAAAAAACCAAACAGAATTTAAGAAAATAACATTCGTCTCGCTCAGTCTCCAAGTTGGATCAGAATTTGTGAAACTGATCCCAAAAGTTCTAGTTTTTTAGTAACTTATCTGCGATAAGTTGTGCATCTAGATGGTCTTATCGGAACGGAATGAAATCCTCACACAACTTCGAGAATAAATTCAACTTTTATCTAATAACATTTTAATAATTTTACATATTCAAATCACTTATATATTATGAATTAATTAAAATTTAAATATCTTTTTCATGTCCGGCGTAAATTTTGATACATGGAATTGAAACAATATACATGAATAAAAAAAATTTTGAAAAAATTTCAATATTTCGAATTTAGCGCTAAATTATCGAACAATTTATCGAGGAGCCTGGGTGTTGAGGTTCATGATCTTCTCCATTCGTTGAACTGACTAATGGTTTTCAAGCGTTCAAACAGTCCGAATCTCGCCCGCCAGGTCGGGCGACGCCATCAAGGTGTCGGCGAAGGACGGTCAGTCCTACGCCGACATCTTGAAGGAGATGAAGGCGAAAGTCGACCCCCGGAAGGCAGGACTTGAGGTCCTGTCTATCCGGAGGACCAGGAAGGAAGAAGTCCTTCTGGTCCTCAAAAAGGGGGGAGACGTTTCGGCCTTCCGGAAGGAGCTCGACCTGGCGGTCGGGGAGAGGGCAGAGATTTCGGCCCTGGTCTCGACGAGGTCCCTCGAAATTAGGGACCTCGACGAGACCGTTGAAAAAGAGGAGGTTGAGTCTGCCCTGTGCTTGGCATTGGGCAGACCAGCTTTTGAGGGGTCCTGCAGGCTCTTCACCCGCTTTTGTGGGGTGAAGTCTGCAGTGATCCGGCTAGCTCAGGCAGACGCCGCGCGTCTGCTTCAGATAGGTAAATTGAGGATCGGGTGGGTAGCGTGCCGCATTCGCGAGCACGTGGAAGTCGCCCGCTGCTTCAGGTGCCTTGGGTACGGCCACGGGTCCCGGGGCTGCAGCAACCCCGACAGGAAAAACGCCTGTTGGAGATGCGGCGCCACGGGACACTTGGCCAGGAGTTGTAAGACGCCACCAAGGTGCCAGACATGCGCAGACAGGGGCGACAAAGATGTCGCCCATGTGTCAGGAAGCGGATCCTGCCCGGTCTTCCGGGAAGAGCTTCGGAGGTTGAGAGGCAGGAATTGAAGTTCCTGCAACTCAACCTCGGAAGGGGGAAGGATGCCCAGGACCTCCTGATGCAGACTGCCAGGGAGAGGGGGGCCGATGTGCTGCTCATTAGTGAGCAGTACAAGTGGTCTGAAAACTCAGCTTGGTATCAGGATGCATCAAGTAGGGCCGGCATCCTTGTTTGTAACCCTGATTTGGGCGTCAGGGACTTCCTGGAGACCGACGCGGGGTTCGTTTGGGTGGAGGTGGCGGGTGTGCGTGTATACAGCTGCTACTTCTCCCCCGGCGATCCCTTCGATGTCTTTGAGACCCAGATCCTCCTCCTTGTGGAAAGCCTCCGTGAGGCCATCGGGCGATCCCTCATAGGGGGTGACTTAAACAGTAAGTCGCCAGAGTGGGGTGAGGCCCGCCTAGATAGGAGGGGAATCTTGGTTGGCGAGATGGTCGCTAGGAACGAACTGATCGTCTTGAATCAGGGCGGGGAATTTACGTTCAGACGTGGAGCGGGGGGATCAATAATTGATCTCACAATTGCCGTACCTCGCCTCGCTTCAAGGATAAGCGACTGGTCGGTCCTCGAGGTAATAACCTTGAGTGACCACCAGTGCATCGAATTTACACTAGAACAACGGTGTCAGGCGGTGGATAAGGGTAGGGGCGGCAAAGGAAGGAGCCCCTCCTGGAACACGAGACGACTCAGCAGGGAAAGACTTCGCGAACACCTCGAAGAAACCAGGCTCATCGATGAGCATGGTTGGGTCTGCCCTGCTGGGTCGTTTGAAGCTGCTGTGCGCTCGGTGAGGCAGAAGGTGATCGCGACTTGCGACTACTCGATGCCTCGCCGTGAGCGCAGGCAAGCCAAGGGTTCGATGTACTGGTGGAACGACCAGTTAGCAGCCCTACGTCGAGAATGCCTCGCAGCGTGGCGAAAATTCACCCGTTCAAAGGGGGATGCTACGCTGCACGAGGCATGGAAAGGGGCAAAAACAGCTTTGAGGCGAGGCATAAAGAAAAGCCGACTTCAATGCTGGAAAGACTTGATCGGTGAGGTCGAGAAGGACCCATGGGGTCTCGCCTTCAAAATAGTCACCAAGAGATTGGTGGCTAGAAGAAAGACCCCGGGCCTGGATAACCCCGATCGAGTCCAGTACATTGTGCGAAGCTTGTTTCCACACGTGGAGCCGTTCCAAAGACAGGACCGAATTTCCTGCGTGGTCCGGCGCGAAGAACTCTTCACTCTCGAGGAACTAAAGAGAGCGGGTGGAAGGCTTAAGGCAAATACAGCGCCAGGTATCGACGGGGTGCCGAACGAGATCCTCAAAGAGGTGATCGGGGCATACCCGGAGATCCTCCTAGAAGCCTTTAACTCCTGTCTTCGGGAGGGGAGGTTCTTCGCAGATTGGAAGAAGCAGAGGTTGGTCCTGCTGAGGAAGGGCAACAAACCTCTAGGGGTTGCTTCGTCGTATAGACCAATATGCTTATTGGATACGATGGGGAAGCTTCTGGAGGAGTTGATTCTACAACGGCTTCAGGCTCTCTTGGTCGGGGAGAACGGGCTCTCGGAAAACGAGTTCGGATTCAGGAAAGGCAGGTCCACTGTGGACGCCATCCAAGCTGTGGTTAACTTCGCCACAAATGCAAGAAAAGGAACTGGTAAGCGTAAGGGATTCTGTGCGTTGATTAGCATTGACATACGCAATGCGTTCAATACCGCAAGATGGGACATCTGCATCGAGGCGATGATGAGGAAAAAGGTTCCAGACTACCTGTTGCGAATGATAGATGACTATCTGAGCGGTAGGTGGGTGATATACGAGGGCGACAAATGGTCTCTTCAAGAAGAGATGACATGTGGCGCTCCTAAAGGGTCGCGGGTGGGTCCACTCGTTTGGAACGTTATGTACGATGACTTTCTGCGCATGGACCTGCCTGCTGGAACGAGCATCGTCGACTTCGCGGATGACGCACTTGTCGTGTGCGCCGCTGACGACGTCGGAATCCTAGATCTGAGGATCAATGAAAGTCTGTGGCGAGCAAAGCGCTGGTTGGATGGCAGGGGTCTTAAAATGGCCCCTGATAAAACCGAGGCTTTGCTCGTTACGGACGGGACATCCTTCCAATAAATGTGGAGCTAACTTGGCCCAGCTTATGCCAAACATTGGTGGACCCAGGGAAGCGAAAAGAAGATTGGTGGCGAGCGTGGTCCATTCGAAGCTGCTTTATGCAGCTCCGGTCTGGGCCAATGCCTTGCAAAACCATGCTATCCAGAAGAAGCTGTTCTCGGCGCAGAGACTTGTCGCGCTGAGAATAGTTTCGGCATATAGAACTATCTCGACGAGCGCTGTGCTGGTCCTGGCGAGCGTTCCGCTAATAGACTTATTGGCGGAGGAATAGAAGGAAATCTTTCAGCTTCGCAAGGATCATACCTGCGCCGACCTGCAGGAAATCGCCCGCGCGAAGGAGGTTATCCGCAAGGATGGAAGGCGCAGACTCGTCGAGAAATGGCAGACGAAATGGCATGGTGAGCAGACAGGGAGATGGACCTACCGCCTGATCCCGGAGCTCGCCACCTGGCTGAACAGAAAGCACGGGGAAGTCGGCTTTTACTTGGCGCAAGCGCTCTCGGGCCATGGCTGTTTTAACGCGTACCTGAGGCGCTTTAAGAAGAGAGACGAGGAGACGTGTTGCTACTGCGATTTCCCGGTGGATAACGCAGAGCACGCACTCTTCGTCTGCGCAAAATGGGGTGTGGCTAGGGAGGTCCTCGGTCAGGCAGTGGGTTCCGAACTTACTCCTGACACGATCGTCCCTCTCGTGCTCCAGTCAGAGCGGTTCTGGACGCTCATCGAGTCATTCGTCACACTTGTGATGAAGACGAGAGAACTTGATGGGCGTCGAGAGCGAAACAACGGGGAGGGCCAGTAGAAATCGCATCGGGGCCTGCACCCGCGGTCCTGCGTTTTGGGTAGACTTGACTGTCCGCGTCGTTCGAGGGAGGAATCTGTTTGTTTCTCCCCTGGGTGGTGCGGCTAGTCAGTTATCCTAGTGGGCGTGTGGCCGCGGATGTAGGTTCCGAGCGAACGTATGACGGAAGAGTCGTAAGCGACTTTAATGGAACCAACCACCCGTGAAGTTTAAAGCCGAAAGGCGGTTCCGCGGGTGGTGTATTGGTTCGAGAGAGGGGTTTTTTTGGTTTTAACAGGTATGCCTAGACCCGTCCTAGGAGAGTCCTGTACAACGTCTATAAAAGATTTTGCCATTTTTCCTCCTCATCAAAAAAAAAAAAATAACAGTCTGAATCTTTCAGCTGCATCAGCCCAAGTAGAGTGAATGAGGAAAGATGATTTAATGAAAATTATTACTTATTTATTGAGTACAATATGAAAGATTTTTCACAACAATTTCAATAGAGTTTACTTGTCAATATATTTATATATATATGGGTCATTTCATGGGCGATTTACAGTCAAACTTTTTGTTTCGACGAAACATTTTTTTTTGCCTTTTTACTTCGAAAATAATCGACAGGTATTTTTTTTCAATGTAATACTTGAAAATTTCGAGATATAATTTTTTTAAGTTTGGCACTCGGAAATTATTTTTTTTAACAGCTCACTGTAAAAGCAGTTTTTAATATAAAATGTAACCCTTGCACTTGAAATGCGCGAAAGAGTACGAGCTTTCAAAAAATTTATAGCACACATTTCGTTGTTTTTTTTTGTAATAACAATATAGTACATTTTTATAAACAATTGAATTTTTTTAGATTTGTAACTAAATTTTTTTAGATTTTTTTGTTTCTAAATTTTTGTTGAAGTTTTTTCGATATGCAAGCAAAATTTTGGAATGGAGAAATAATAACTGTAAGTGTAAGTAATTTATAAAATCTGTCCCGCGCGTTGCAACGAGCGAGCTCGCACGCTGCAACTACGCTTAAGCTTATTTAGGCATGCTCGGACTCGAAGCACGTGTGGCAGTGAATGCAATGACCCCTGTTTTAGTTTTTTGTAAATGTTCCTCAAGTGTTCACCTATTTCAAATTAATTCAGAAATGCAAGCTCTCGATTTAAACATGTCTGCTGCAATCCGTTTAATAAAAAAGATCATAGTGGAAAAAAGCAAAACATAAATTTGCGTCGCGTTTCGTCCGCGATACTTGAAAAATTTCAAACCGGATGATGTTTCGTGTACACAATGCAGAATAGAAGCAAATGAAATGTAGATGGAAGATTTTTGTTGTAAGTACATTCAAACTTGTGCGTAGACAATTTCAAAACGAATCATTAGTTATAATGATGAATTGATGAGTGAAAGTTTACGATAAAATTACTCTAAATGACATGTTTAAATCGAGAGATTGCATTTCTGTATTATTTTGAAATAGGTGAACACTTGAGGAATATTTACAGAAAACTAAAACAGCGGTCACTGCATTCACTGCCACACGTGCTTCGAGTCCGAGCATGCCTAAATAAGCTTAAGCGTAGTTGCAGCGTGCGAGCTCGCTCGTTGCAACGCGCGGGACAGATTTTATAAATTAAATACACCTACAGTTTTTATTTCACCATTCCAAAATTTTGCTTGCATATCGAAAAAACTTCAACAAAAATTTAGAAACAACAAAATCGAAAAAAAATTACTTCCAAATTTAAAAAAAATTCAATTGTTTATAAAAATGTACTATATTGTTATTACAAAAAAAAACAACGAAATGTGTGCTATTAATTTTTTGAAAGCTCGTACTCTTTCGCGCATTTCAAGTGCAGGGGTTACATTTTATATTCAAAACTGCGTTTGAAGTAAGCTGTAAAAAAAAAAATTTCCCGAGTGCCAAACTTAAAAAAATTATATCTTGAAATTTCCAAGTATCACATTGAAAAAAAAATACGTGTCGATTATTTTCGAAGTAAAAAGGCGAAAAAAATGTTTCGTCGAAACAAAAAGTTTGACTGTAAATCTCCCATGAAATGACCCATATATATATTTTTTTGTTGAGGAAGGGAGAAATGCTTTATGCACCGTCAAGAGGACTCCGTGCCCCCCTGGCGTGTGGGACTCTGCTGCTTTCACAGCCCTACCCACTGGATCTCTCTCCCTGTCTCTAGGCCATGTGTTCCCACCCCGCAACCGCCATTGGGCATTACTTCAGGGTGGGGTCCATCTTGAGGTAGTGTTTGCCTCTCGCCCTTGCTTCTTCTTCTTTTTCTGGCCTGACTGGTCCAGTTTTGCTCCCCATAGCGTCCTCTCTAAGGCTTTCTATTCGGGGCTGCCTCCCGAAAAGCCGCACAACGCATAGTCCCCGGGATGTGGTCATTCCGAGGCTTATCCTCTCTTGCAGCACTGAGGCAGCATCGCGGCTTCGCAGTGCAGGAACAGCCAACATGCCCCTCTGCGCCGCACCTCCAGCAGCTCCTGCTGCGGTCTGGCCCCCTGCAGTCAGCCGCTATATGGCTAAAGCCAAGGCAGTAGCAACACCTTTTCAACTCTCTTTTCCTGCAGACTCTGCAGGAGACCTACCCGATCTGGATGTGGGCCGTCTTTAATAATTTCAGGGCCCGCGCATCCTCCATTTTAACGAAGGCCTTCCTAGTGCCTCTGAAGGGCTTCTTCGTCGGGGACACCTTCACACCTGATGACGGCTCTTCCCTTAGGCAGCTTCAGACTGCCTCCTCTATATCTTCGACCTCCACCGTAGGATCTATGTCCAAGTTTTCCAACTCGACCGTGGGGACCAGGTGGCGGACAAATCCGGTAGTTCCAATTGCATCGCTGAAGGCAGAGTCCAATTTGACTCTGTCCCTCACTTTGCATTGTAGTTCCACCAGAAGATCCTTCGTCCTGGTCTCTCTGATTCTTCCTATTTTTGCCCCCAGATTGTCGAGGTTTACGCTGCTCTTCAGATTTTTTAGAACCGCCGTGTCGCTAACCCCCTCTGAAGGTTTTTTTATGATAGTCTCTGATCAAGCTGGTCTTGACCGCACCGGTGTTTTTCCCTCCAGCTTGTTCTTCCTCTTTTTCCGGATGTCCATCTTAACCGGGACTTCCACCCACTCCTCTGCATGCTTTTAGGCTTTCGGCCTCTTCTCCGCCGGTTTCTTGGTTTTGGTCTCCTCCGGACTCGCTGTCGACTCTCTCAGCCATTTGCGCGTGTCCGGAGTTGATCTAGGTGCTGGCTGGGGGGGGGGACTTCCCTCATCTACACCGTTCTACCTTTTCTTGGACCCTACCTCCTTGATCTTTTCTACCATCCTGCCTCTCAGGAGGTATTCAAAGGAAACGAGGTAGCAGTCAGTGTCCTCTATGTTGTCGCGGAACGCCTTCAGCTCCTTGAGCAACTGTTGAATGCCTTCCCTAATAGGGAGGTGCATCTTCTTCTTGGTCCTGGAGAAGCTATCCATCTTCTTCATGCCCTCCTCCGCCTTGCTTAAGCTTCCCAGATCCTTCCTATTCCTCTCATAGAGCCAGTCTCGGTACTGCCTGACCTGAGAAATCTCTTCCTGAAGAAAGTCTGGCGCCTTCTCCGTTACGTCCTGTTCTCCACCAAACAACTTCTCACACAAACTTTTATTTAAATTTTCAAACTCAATAATTAGACCCACGATTAGCTAGGGAAGTATTCGGTCCGCCCCTGCAGAGCCTCGCATGCAGGGGCTCTAGGGGGTGGCCTGGTTTCCTAGAGACACCGTGTGAGACACCAATCCCTGGTGCCACAACCTGAGGACGCGCCCGGTGGCCGGTTCTAGGGCCCTGTGATTGATTACCGATGAAACCAACGCAGGACCAGGAATATATTCATATCCTGGCAATTAATTAAATGATAACATTATTACTGATTATATCGTAAGCATGACATTGGTTATTATCGGTTGTAATCAGTTAAGAGAACATGTTTAAAAGTTAGTGATGATTAAGTGTAGTTTAGTTCTTTTAAATATCCTTCTTTTTCATTGGCAATTCTTTTACTGTTCCACTTGCATTGACAGATGACCTCTTATTTAATATCTTTCTTTCTTATGTGGAGAAGAATTCATTCTCTGTGGGAGCTGAGAATCGCCGAACTGTAATCGGTCATGTTTATCAACGATAGGGAAAAGGAACTTGGGATGGCATAGATGTGAATGTGAAAAGAGAAGTAGCTAGGTCTAGTCTTCATGATTCCGTCAAAAACCATATTCTTAAGGCAAATTCTCTATTTGAGAAGGCGGAAAAAAATTGCAAAAAGACTTGGGGATTTTCCAGCAGTTAAGAATTCACGCAGTAACCATGGTGATTTTGGAAACTTGATTTGAACGGGAAAAATGATACAGTTGTAGGAACTCTTAGCTTCTACAGACAATGATTTGATCCCAACACAAAAAGGAAAGAAATCAAATAAGAGTCCACCTGTCAAAGTTAGCGGAATGGTAGAAAAATTCCCAATCAAAAAGGAAAAGAATCAAAAGAATAAAACTACTCCTGATCACGACTAACTTTTCAATATGTGTTCGAAACAGATTACAACCATTTTCATGCTTATGTATAATAGAATCACTTTTGAAAAATACATTTAACAAAATCCAATAAATATCATGATTTTAAATTACGTTCGATCTCAATATTAAACCGAAACACAGGCCTTAAGGGGGGAACTCTACCTGCACCCTAAAAAAATAGTCGTTTTACTTAATTTTTTTTAAACAAGAAAGCGATCTGACAGCTTTATGGCCATTTTCATATATTTATATACATATTTGAACTATAATTTTTGATTTTTTATTTATGGAGAATTGTCAAAATGTCGACTGTAGCAACCATGTTCCGAAAGTTCTCCAAAACATTGATTTTAGCCGTTATCACCCTACAGCCTAAACCAATTATCTGGAACACATTAAATTTTTGTTATTGTAAAGATAAGGTTTGTCTTAAGTGCGTGAGCTTCAGAAACGGTAATAAATGTTGAAATTTAGTAACAATATCATACGATTGAAAGAAAAATCAAATTTTTTCCGTTTTTTTGTTGTTATGAGCGACTGAAAAATTGTTTGAACAATTTGTTTATATATATTTTAGAGGTTCACGGAATTGTGTAAACAATAATCCACAAAATGAGTGGTCATTGAGTTTTATACGTTAAGTGGTGTACTCGCAATCGTTATTGCTGACATAAAAAAGGTGGTTTCAAGAAAGCGCGCTTTAAAATTTTCGGTTCGCGTGGCTACGATCACTTGGCGCTGCTCCGTGCCCGCCGGGGAACTCCGGAGCTATTCTCAGTACGACTTTTAAACATAAGGGTTATATTTTCGGATAGTATAGCTATAGGTTAAAGCAAAAAAAAATCAATTTTTTGAAAGTTCCAGGCAGAATGCCCCCCTTAAATCACATTAATAACAGCATCAACCCTGTAAAATGGTGACAGTGATTATATTTATGACAAAAAACAATATTCAACGCAAGGAATCGGCTCGAGAACATTTTGCGGAGTTGACGTACAAGTAGTCACAAGTATTTACATTATTCTCCATTTAATTTCTCGTATACAAGAAAAAATTATCCTTAACCAAGTACGCGTTTTAAAGCAAAATCTGGCTACATCTGCACACGAAATTCACTTTGTTGAAAGACCTAAACCTGAGTTTTTTTTATTAAGTACCGGTATTTTAATAATGTCGTTTTGTCCGGTTACATCTGTCCCTTTGGTGTTAGCTGCCGCCAAAAGTCAACCATGGGGACACCCATCCGTCGACACTTGCTTGGGCTTCACAAGGTGTGTGGTGCACCCATCAGAAGAGGCATCTCCATGCCGGCCTCCCAGAGCGACGCTCCGATTTGACCCGGTTCGCAACACCGGACGAACTGTTTCGTCTCGGTCTTCTAACCCCCCTTTTACACCGTCCGCGAGCGTTGGGGGTAGATGCGCGCGTAGCTTGGCGGTCGGTGGGAACACTCACGAGAGTAACGGTGGTGGGAGTACCCCTCCAAAAGCCGCGGTAGGGGAGCTGTGGCGTAGTGCCTATGGGCTGTTCATTACATCCCCCCTTATTCCGAAAAGCGTAAGTTCGACGGATTGAATTTTCGCTCTCTTGTCCAATTTTACTAAAGTTTTTCGCGGACACGATGCTTAAAAATTAAATATTGGACCTAAATAAATTCCGGAAGATGAAGATCCTAAGGGTTTCATTCCCGTAGTCTCGCATTTTCCATATGCCCCATTTGACCGCCAAACATTCGAGCTCCGTTGCTGAATAGTTTCGCTCGGCTTTCATTAACGTGCGACTGGCGTAGGCGATGATTTGTTCTCCGTCTTCCCCTTGTTGTGAGTGGGTGGCTCCCAAGCCTTCCTGACTAGCGTTGGTTTGGGGAGTAAAGGGTTTAAACCAGTCCGGATAGACTAAAACTAGTGCGGTAATCAAACCTTCCTTGAGTTTGTCAAAAGCTTCTTGATGTTGTTTGGGACATTTCCATTTTGTGCTCTTCTTTAAACGGCAGTGCAAAGGGGCAGCTATGTGGCCGGCATCATTTATAAATCGGCGATACCAAGATATGAGCCCCAGGAAACGGCGTGCTTCTTTGAGATTTCTTGGAAGGGCCAAGTTCCTAATTGCTGCCACCTTTTCTGGATTCCTCCTGAATCCGTCTTTGTCCACAAAATGACCTAAATATTTAAATTCGTCTCCAAAGAATTGGTATTTTTTGGAGTTGGGCTTTAGTCTGACGTCATATAATTTCTGAAATATAACGGCGGCTGAAGCGCATCGAGAGCTCCAAAAAGTTTACGGAGATGCTGCTCTAAGTGAAACAACGTGTCGTGATTGGTTTCGTCGCTTCAAAGACGGTAATTTCGATTTTGACAACCGTCCACGTGAAGCAGGTCCAAAAACCTTTAAAGACGCTGAATTGGAGGCATTGCTCGATGAGGATCCGTGCCAAACTGAAGAAGAGCTTGCTTCAGCATTAGGAGTTAACTGCCAAGTCATTTTCAAGTGATTGCATGCGTCGGGAATAATTCAAAAACAAGGAACTTGGGTTCCCTACGATTTGAAGCCAAGGGACGTTGAGCGTCATTTTTCGCCTGTGAACAACTGCTTCAGCGGCAAAAAAGGAATGGTTTTCCTCATCGCATCGGTCGGTGTCATTTATTATGAGCTGTTCAAACCGAACGAAACCATCACTGCAGAACGGTATCGAACGCGATAGATGCGTTTGAGCTGAGCACTGCGCGAGAAACGGCCACAATACGAGCAGAAGCACGAAAAAGTGATTCTACAGCATGACATCGCTCGGCCTCACGTTGCCAAATCCGTTAAAACCTACCTGGAAACGCTCCAATGGGAACTCCTACCCCACTCGCCGTGTTCCCCAGATATTGCGCCGTCCGATTATTACCTTTTCCGGTCGACGACACATGTTCCGGCTGATGAGCAGTTCCGCTCATATGAAGACATCGAAAAATGGCTTGATTTGTAGATAGCCTCCAAAGTTGAACACTTTTATCGTAACGGTATTCGAGCTCTACCAGAAAGATGGGCAAAAGTTGTAGCTAACGATGGGCAGTACTTTGAATGATTCATTTGTACCCATCTTTTTACAATAAGGTTGCATTTTCATAAAAAAACAGCGGGAACTTAGTTGCGCATCTAATACTTTTGCCAACACGTTTATGTGTTCCTGGAATGTTGTGGTGCATACCACTATATCATCCAAGTAAATAAACGTATGTGGAGCAATGTCTGGTGTAATCGCCCGATCTAACAGTCTTTGGAATGTTAACGGTGAGGAATTTCGGCCAAATGACATAACGTTGAATTCAAAAAGACCTTTCCTGGAGACGTTGAAGACAGTGAGTGACTTGCTCCCTTCTGTTAGCGGTACGTGCCAGTATCCATTTTTGAGGTCAATAGTAGATGGATACTTAGCCCCTCGAAGTTTATCTAGCGTCGCGTTTTGTTGTGGTAATGGTTAGGTATCCCTTTCGGTTACATTGTGAAGCCTTCGGAATTCAACGGAGAATCTGGGCTTACCATCTTTCCGGCAGGTGATGACAACAGATGAACTCCAAGGGCTAGTGGATGGCTCGACTACCCCCTCGGCTAACATTTTATCTAGCTCCTAGCTGATTAATTCTTATATAGCCGGGTTTCTTGGTAGTAACAGCTCTTTGATCCGTGTCGGGTCTACGAGTTTGATTTCATGTTTTATGGGCGGTGTGACTCCTTTGATCTTGTCGAAACGTTCACGTTGCTTTTTCAGGAATTTCTCAGCATGGGCTTGCTCATGCTTCCTCAGGTTTGTCTTGGCAATTGGGCCCTCGATGGCGCAGGCGTGCTTTTTTTTAATGATACCCTTTGGTGTGATGTTTATTCCATTTATGAACATATATAGCGCCAGCGTTCAGGTTTGGTATTTCTAGGAACTCGGTTTCAATGTTCCGGTTGGTGGCAGTTATTGTTCCGGTAAGTTTTTTCCTCGGTTGACCTCTAATCCGTCAGCGAGAATAGCGGTCTCGCCACTATCTTCCACTCTTCATTGTTGTTTCCGGCATTGTTGGCCGGTCTTCTGGCCCATATAGAAGCGAATGGATCAGGTGTTAATTAGAGCTGTAAACCAGTGCATTCCTATTTTGCCACTGATTAATGCTCTCGGATCAGTGATTTTTCCTTTTCGGACCGGACTGCTGGTGGTGATGGCCCAGTCCGTCTGTCGTTTTCCGGCTTCGGACATTCTCAATCTTTTGTTAGAACGTCCTCCTTTCCACACCAGGAACAGAACTTTTTTCGTTGATTTTTGCATTTAAATCGGTTATGGCCTCATTCTCCTCACCTCCAGCAGCATTCCTCCCTTACAAATGCTGCTTGTAGGGGATGCGCTAGCCTGCTTCTTCTGTTCGTGGCCTTGGTTTCTGCTGGTACGTCTCAAGGTAACTACGTCTGTACTTCCTCGATTTCCTAGACCCGCTGGATTAGCTCTTCAGGGGTCGAGGCCTCTTTCGGACTTATTTGTAGAGGTAGACCCAGCTTCATGTTATAGTCTAGGGTTTCCATAACCCTGTCGTTGTCCTAGCCACCCCGTTTTCTCAAGAGGGTGAGTAGTACCGTAGCGTAAACTCGTATGGGCTCCTTGGGCCCTTGTCGCCAGTCACTGATTTGTTAGTCTATGTGCTTGAAGGCAGCGTACTTTCGCGAAAAGGTCTTGGTGCTGTCGGGCGAATGAGACCATCCGATGTATAAGCAGAGCCAAGGAGCCGCTGGTGTCCAGCTTATATTTTTCTATCTCTTGGATGAGTTTTTCCTTTCTGACTTCAACAGGATCGGTGTCTCTTCTCTTTATCACAGTGGTGTCTTATTTAATCTGAGTGAATAGAAAACTGTATATTTATGAATACAATTTTTCTCATTTCAAAATTAATTAATAAAAATTAATAACTTTGATAGTATAAAAAGATACATGTATTTGAAATTTCATATCCAACGATTTTCCATTTTTCGATACGAACATATATTAATATATTATTAAAGGATTTTCTATTCAAAATTGGTATGAAAGGAAATCCTATAGCAGTTGAAGGATTGTAGATTGAAATGATATCGATTTACTGTCAAAGTTTTGGGTTGGCGACAAAGACATTTCGTTTTTTTTCATGATTTTCAAAGCATGTTTATTGATGCAAATAACAAACATCGTAACGTGGCTTTTCTCCCACGTAAAACTCATCACGCACAACTACGGTACCCCGTACTAGGACTACCTGATTACCTCCAAAGCTACCTAAAGTTTGCCAGGCGCCAGGCGTTTCTTAGGCCAGCTCGAAGAGTTACACTCAGCCGCAAAGTAGAGCTACTAAATAGCTATCCCGAAAATTCCCAAATATCTACAACTCAACCTTAAATTTGTCCTAGTACGAAGAACCGGCCGTGCCGCTAGCTCAGCCCCTTAATCTGGATAATGGTAGAGGAGGGGGTTTCTAACTACCTGAAATGAGACTCGTTATTTTACGAAAAGTTCAAAGTAATTAACCCAAAGGCACGTGCCGTGGTGGTTCCATCACCAGCAAAAAATATGTGAATTCGTACCTCTTTAAAAGTCACTCCTTTTCCACTCGCTCTCTTTCCAATATTTCCTTATTTTGTGGCGCCCAGTGAGACTCAAATTGAGGAGAAGCGACAACGCAAAACTAGCTCTCCTGTATTTATTCCTTTCTCTCCTCTTTTTTGCCTTTTCCCAACAAGATTTCTTCAAGAACGCACCAACATTCGACAAAACTGTCACTCACCAGCCAACAACAAGAAGCTCAATGGTTCCCGCCTGACGTCACCCGTTCTGCTCCTGCCCAAGTCTATTCCTCGTCTCTGCCGTTAGGATTATCCCAAGGAAATTCCCACTCGGGCGTCGTCGAGTTGCTCGAGATTCATCGACTAAAGGTCACTCCACAACGTTGATCTCTGAAAGATTACCCAACTCGGCCATTTTCTGTTAACTGTGGGGTGGGTTCTCAAAACGTTTTATTACAAATAATCAACCCTTGTTCTCAACTCGAACATACCTAATGTCTAGAACAGGGTTGCGTCGTCGTCCAAACGTACCTAATTTCCAGCCCATGTTCAAATCCGGTATTTGCCTTGAGTCCTGAACAGGGCTGGTTCGTGGAAGATTCGTACTCCACCACGTTTGGCGCATGGCAAAAGTCCCGAATGGGGTTGTACTATCCCCATCCTTATCCGCACTCGCTGGCTGTAACTACTTAAACGGCTCTGCAGCCCCGGTACTTTCCTCCGCCAAGTTGGAATCCTGAATATCCCCGATTGCAAAAGATTGAGCTCAACATTTTGTCAATTGAAACGAGAGACTTATATGTATCAATGATTGATACTTATTTGTGTTTATTCACGAAAAAGATTTGTTGAGAATTTTCAGTGTGATATTCATTGTGCATTTACGTGTGATTAACGCGTTAAAATGTCATGCCGGAATAGCACAGAAATATGGGGTCACATCTTGTCGTGTTTTTTTCGCAATCACGTGTTGAATACGATTCTGCCGCGAATGAGCATTCAGTCAGTCATTAAAGACGCCAAGACTTTAGTCAATAGAGGCCACATTACAGTGTCATGCGTTGGAGTGCGTGGACTCGTATAGGATGTTTCATTCATTACAGAGTTAACAGTGATTCGAGATTTACTTTCATATTTATGCATTATTGAGACTTTTGTGTTGTATTGTGTGACAGCAAGTTTCTCCGAAATTTTCCTAATAACTGTGAATAGAAAATTTTATCGCTGCGCATCACATTAAAAATACAGAATTCGAAATTCGTAAAAAAAATTTTTAGGGTTTACGTAATATTTATACGCATGAACTCTTTGAAAATATTATCGATGGCTGACAATTGCGGAATACATTTTTGGGATTACAGGAAGAATACCTCTATTTCGTTGAATGTTAGGTTTTATTGTATCACGTGCCAAGTGTTATTCGGATAAATTGCTTTTATTTTGAAATATTATTCTACTTCTTTTGGTTTTTACAACATTTTTCTGTGTTCCGATCATTTTCATCAGAAAATTGTTAACCCGAGTATTTTTGTTTGTTTGGTTCATGATGTCAGTGAGGCACTTGAAGTTCGTTACCTTATTACTAAAAAAAACGAAGGTTAGGATTTTGCATTAATGTTAATAATTTTTGTGTAAGCAGTACTCAATGTTGATTTTCAACTTCGCTAAGTAGCCTGAAAATAAATTTGCATTGGTGTGATCAACTTGTTGGCCAAATATATTCTATACCAACCCAACAAATATTCCCACATGTTATTTTAAAGTTATGAGTAGTGACACATTTATTCAAGCATCCTATGCTGTGTCGCCTTATAATGGCGTGGTGCAAAAAAGCAGCCTAAATGCGTCTTTCAGAATGCGACATTTGATGCATACACTATGCTGCTGTAATGGAGAGGTAGTAAGGGAATGGAAGGTCTCAATACGAATGATCTCTTATGCTGCAGATTTTGCTCTGTCAGTAGGTTCATTTTGAATGCATGGAAAATCTTAGCGTTTTGCGGTCGCATCTTAGGTCAATCATGTATAAATGTCGGTAAATCCGATGGATGTGTTACTGACGAATGTTGCCTACGACATTGCTATCGGGGATCTTCCCAGAATCTTAGCTTGGTCCATCGTTCAAGGCCTCCGGTAATGGTTCCATCTCAATTGAGCGTCAGAACCTCGAAATATATCTCAAAACTCACATATAGAAAAAAATCTAACCGATACCCATTAGTTAACGTGCGATGCATGTATCGGACTCTCTCTGTCTATTACCGTATGACAGGGAGAAATGCTCACTTCGATTTCTCTACCACGGAGGGGTTGTGGAGTGCCTATATGCCCTCTTATTAGTCTCTTCGACGAACGTGTAACCCATTTTGACTGCCATCTTGACTCTGGACTTCTCACCCTCGGCAACCATCCAATTCCATTTTTGCATATCTGTTACGGCGGAATTACGTAATATGCCCCTCTTGTGATGTGCAAAAATTTTGCAACATCACAACATTAATCAATTATGTATTCATCATTTTATTGGATGACCTTTTGCCATCTTTCAGTCAGCTTTATAATTTTGCTATTGTAGAAAGTTTGGTTCTTAGAGGCAAAAACTGAATAAAGTCATTTTTAACAGCCGGATTTGAATCGAATGTGTTTCCATTCAAATGGTTTTTAAGTGAACAGAATAAATGATAATCGGATGGTGCAAAGTCAGGACTATACGGTGGATGAGGCATCACTTCCCAGCCTAACTCCAATAAATAATTTTTTGCAAGTGACCAAAGATGTATGTGGGGAATAATTTCTCAAGTGCTACCACCCTAAAAACGAATTCGTCCGATCGGGCTTAAAGTTTGGCTGATTAGAGTCCTATTTGATGGTACATCCTACAAAAAATTTTCTTTCGTTTTGACAAATATTTGCTTAAATAGGGGGGGGGGGGGGGGGTGCAATTTTCAGACTTTTGATGGGAAGCCTCTTCTTGAAACGAATATAACTTATTTCTTTTTAAATACAGCAAAATTTGACTTCATATGATTTCTTCGGTCTTTTTCGTGATCCTTCAACTGGTTGCAACCATTTCCGAGAAAAATCAAAATTTGACCTCCATTTTCGAAAATCAAAAATTAATTTGACTTTTTCTCAAATTTGTACCCGTTTTTTTTTCTTTTTAATCATCTAGTTAAAAAGCTGAAATTTTTGACTATAAAATAGCAAAATATCAGGATGGCGTTTTTTCGTTTTCGAGCAATTGTACGATGGATAACCAGATGCTCCACCGGAGCTGAGGCCGCGCGACCGTTCGCTACCGTCTTCACGCTGGGGAACCTGTAGAACACCCTCAAGCTCATTTTTTACATTACATAGTATCATACACGGTTAGTGTAACTGCTCTCTGTATTTACAGATATGGGACTGTCATTGTTAAGCTACAAGTTACAATGCCTGAATTACAGTTAGAGCAAGATTAATTTGGAATATGTTTTGAAAATGAAATCTATTGAATTTATATCTAGTTATTGAATGTGTAGGAAAGTATGTTTCTGTTTATCTGGGTGAATTATTTGAATGTGAGTTTGATGGATTTTGTTTTCTTGGAACCTTCAGTCTTTTTATACGTAGCTTATTTTGTAGAATTGTGGTTTTTGACGATTTTTTTCGCTTTTGGAGGTAATTTCGCGGGCCTCTTCTGAGGTTTTTTTTTTGGCTTTTGGGAAGAAATCATACTTTTCAGAAAATGAAAACTTTTTTATTAAAAGTTGTCTATCCTGAGCGGAAATAGATTTAATTTTCAAAACATACTCCAAATTAATCTTACATTATCTGTCATTCAGGCATTGTAACTTGTAGCTTAACAATGACAGTCGCAACTTTGTAAATGCAGAGAGCAGTTACACTAACCGCGTATGATATTATTTTATGTAAAAAATTAGCTTGAGGATGTTCTACGGGTTCCCCGGCGTCAAGACGTTAGCGACCGGTCGCGCGGCCACAGCTCCAGCGGAGGATCCGGTTATTCATCGCACAATTGCTCGACAACAAAAAAAAACCCATCCTGATATTTTTCTATTTTATAGGAAAAAATGTCAGCTTTTTAACTAGATGATTAAAAAAAAAAAATGGGTCTAAATTTGAGAAAATCAAATTTATTTTTGATTTTCGAAAATGGAGGTCAAATTTTGATTTAATAAGTTATATTCGTTTGAAGAAGAGGCTTTCCATCAAAAGTCTGAAAATTGCACCTTCCCTATTTCAGCAAATATTTGTCAAAACGAAAAAAAAATTTTTGTAGGAAGTACCATCAAATAGGACTCCAATCAGCAAAACTTTAAGCGCGATCGGACGACATCTTTTTTTGGGGTGGTATCACTTGAGAAATTATGCCCCATGTGGTCTGGCGTTATCTTGATGGAAGATCATGCCTTTACGAGTTGCCAGTTCTGGCCGCTTTTCCTTGATTTCTTTGTCCAATTTCATGATCTGGCGACAGTAGACATTTGAATTAATGGTTTGTTTCCTTGGGAGCAGCTCAAAATAAACAATACCTTTGAAATCCCACCAAACACTCAGCATGACCTTCTTTTGATGAATATCGGCTTTTGATGTCCATTGTGCAAGCTCATCTCGCTTGCTCCATGATCTTTTTCGCACAACGTTACCGTAAACAACCCATTTTTCATTGCCCGTATTCAATTTGTGAGGAACCCAAATATCTAGCTTATTGACATAACCAAGTTGTTTTAAATGTCTTCTAACACATGTATTATATGTGATATGTTGCGCTTCTCTGCGATCTCTCGTGTCGTGCTACGCCGGTTATTTTCTGTCATTGCTTTTATTTTGTCGTCGTCAACTTCAGTTGGACGTCCAGAGCGTGATGCATCTTTGAGGTCAAAATCTCCCGAACGAAAACGAGCAAACCAATTCTGGCACTGGCGTTCTGGTAATGATTTTACACCATAAACATCATACAACTCTTTCCGAGCTTGCACGGCGTTTTACCTTTTCGGAAGTAATAAAGTAAAATGTAATGGAAAATGACTGTCTAGAATCTTCATTTCAAATCAATGCAAAACAATAAATTAACAACAAAACTTAAAACTTTTTTCTTACTGAATAATCTATGAAACGTCAGCTGTCAAATACCATATAAGGTCTGAGGTTTGCAATGGAGAAGAACGACTTCAAACGACTAAAGTCATGTAGCGGAAAAAAACGAAATAACTTCGTTGCCAACACAATATTTCCTTTGATATGTGAATGAAATCCTTTGTCGTACAAAGGAAATGTAATTTCGAGGATAAAACAAAGCAAATTGTATGATATAACCTATAGGAAATGTGCACAAGCCCAACTTTCACAAATGCTAATATTAAATCGATTATTTCATAGCGCCTCCTTTGAAAATATGATTTTCGGTACCTGTAGAGCGGGTTGAAACTACGATTTTCAACCCTAGGGTTGAAAGTCGCTGTTTCAACCCGCTCCACAGTTACAGCTAATCAGAT
Source organism: Diplolepis rosae (assembly GCA_030998225.1). Taxonomy (NCBI): domain Eukaryota; kingdom Metazoa; phylum Arthropoda; class Insecta; order Hymenoptera; family Diplolepididae; genus Diplolepis; species Diplolepis rosae. The sequence goes on from JAPYXD010000738.1 coordinate 2,558,043, forward strand.
TCTCAAAAGAGTTGCTATGAAAAATAGTATACATTACTCGAAACAAAACACAGCGAAAGCATTTCGTGTGATTGCAGCCCTCGTTTCACTCGGGCAGCAAACTTCACACTCATGCAATCGCTCTGTTTCACCCCTTGTAATGTAATATACTATTATCAATACTATTATAGCAATCCGCTTTAGATTTGAGCTTATATAAAATTTAAGATACAACTATGCTTACACTACAAATTTTTCAAAACGTGTAAAAATTGAAAAAAAATATTATCAAAATAAATTTTAAACTTTGTTTTATTTTAAATTTCACAATGAATTCTACTCTATAAATTTTACTATTAACTTTAAATCCCGATATTTTTTTGCAAGTAAGAAACAACTGTATATTTCATCAAATAAATAATTGAGTATCAAAAATTATACAAACTCTGTTCAAATTTGCATTATTTTGATAACCACTACGTCTTCACTGACATATCCTCATCCCTAAGTAAGAATCAATCGATCCTAACTTGAAACGAGGAACCTTTTATTAAAGTCAACTGAAAATTATTGTTTGTAACTTTTATTTTAACTCTCTTAACGGACAGAATATTTTTAATTGCAAATATTGTCCAAGGATTTGTGCTTGAGCCTAACTTGTCCAATCTAGAAAAAAATGAAAGGTGCATAACTCGAATTTTATCCCTAGCGAACTGGCTGAACGCTAGCTTTACGCTGTAGCGTAAAGCTAGCGTAAAGTAGCATTATACCTCATGAATGAAGTAAAATAAATATTCAAAATGTTTTTATCCTTATTCTACGTTAAAAATAACGTTGAAAGGTAATGGACATATGCAATAATTTTATTTATTAACGCTAAAAATTAAAAAATTAAAATTAATCTATTTTTTTAATTTTTAGCCTTAATAAATAAAATTATTGCATATGTCCATTACCTTTCAACGTTATTTTTAACGTAGAATAAGGATAAAAACATTTTGAATATTTATTTTACATCATTCATGAGTTATAATGCTACTTTACGCTAGGGATCTGACCCTTGTTATAAACAATTTTATTCATTTTAAACCAATTTATAATTTAAAAAATTAATGAAATAGATTATTACAATTTACAAAAAAGGCGCATGTAGTTGGTGTGAAAAATATATATATTGTTATAATTTTAAGAATATTATTGTTTAAACATTATAGTTTCACAATAAATTGAGCGATTGTTAATTTATTTGAATATTTGATAGAATTATATGTAATGCACATTGTACTTTTAAAATTATCCGGCGGACTTAAGTCGTGTAGATAAGGTTGATTACTGTTCGCGCTAACGAGAACAAAAGAAGACTAAAGTGTGGTGATAAAGCAAGTTATTGAAAGCTATCAAAAAATTAATTGTTTAGCATTTGTTATCTGAGAAAGGGCACAGTGAATAATTCACATATAATGTCGTTGTTCTTTTTACAGGTGGGTTTGTAAAAAGTATAAATATTTGTGCACGTAATAAACTAAAATGTATCTTTTTCAGAGCAACACAAATTTCATTATTCTGCCCTGATTCTAATTATTATAAACGTGAAAGAACATTATATATATTTTCATTGCATTTATTTATTTCCTAATCAACAAGTATCAATTTTATTTTATTATTATAAACAAATAAAAATAACTACACAATTTAAATTACATTTTCAGTAACTTCACTTTATTTATTCAGAAACCAATTTTATATGAAGCTTTCATTGTTATAAACAATTGATAATCAACTACAAATAATCTCAGATAACGCTCAATAAAAGGAAATTATAAATTTATAATGACTCAATGTCAAAACCAAATAAAATTTAGTCGATGATAAATATCAAGATATTTTCAACTCTTTTCCCACTAAACAAGAATTGAATGACACTCTTAAGCTAGATGATTCAAGTTTAGATAAGACTTTAATTAAGGTTGAATGCAAGTCCCAACCCGTACAAATAATAGAGTCCCGTGGGGCGCTGTCAAGCTATGCTGTTTTGAACAAAATTTCATGGGCCCGCATGGTAAAAATTTTAGTGCGCGACTGGCTTAGAACAGTGATCCCAGGACATGGGGGCTGGCGGCCCCCACCACGCTCCCATGTAGGAGCACACACAATCAAGCGCGCCGTGACGGTGTGTCCCCACCTCCTCGTTCCGATTTCATGCTGTCGGCTGTTGAGCCAAGATTGAAATAGTACATTACGTGCCCAGGCGCAGAATGAGGGTCATTGCGGGACGAGCATTGTCGCGAGTCTCGGAATTACCCGAATTGTGTGCATTGGCACGTATTCTATTTTATGTGACTTCGGTGCGTATACGAGTTTTTATGCGTACACTGGAATCTAAACTAGTATTGTAGTTGTTTGCGGCGCTAGTCATTACACTTGATATGTCACGACTAGTCCCGGCCATTTTGATTTTATCGATCTTGTGTAGTAGTAATGGATTTTAGTAGACGCATGCGCAGTTCAAATGTACAAGGCTTTGCCAGTAAGATGCTAACGCTGTACAAAGAAGAAGAATAAGAAGGATTGAGCTTCGTTTCATGGCTATAGGCGCATGCGCAGTTCAGTTTTTACATTTCATTCCTTTCTGGCGAAATGTACTACATTGCGCTACTGTTAACTGTAGCGAAAAAACGAGTTTGCGCGCTGATGGCACATAAATTATATTTCTGTCGACTTTGTGTCAATGTGGCGCGAAGCAGACGATAAATTCAAAATCACGAAATATATCATTTAAGATATTACCTTTATTTTTTAGATATTTTTTAAAAACCTTCACCTAAAATGAATACATAAACATTTTATATTACATTTTACGATGATTTAAAGACTTAAAAAATGATTTTCTATTGAAATTTAAACTCAATAAATTTTTAAAGTCTCAAGACAAAATATCAATTTCAATATTTTTTAGCTGTGTAAATCAAATAATGCAAGTAGAAAATTATGTAGAAAATATTATATATTAAGGAATGATAAAATATGATATTGGAGTTTAAAAAATAAAATATTAAAATACTTGAGCAATACACAAATTATATATAATTATACACTCGAAATTATACAGTAGAGTTTCTTCTCTGGTATGGAGCAACATTGAAAAAAATTTCATTCAATAAAATACTCTGAAAACTTTTTGAAATACGTAATATTATTCTCATATGAATTTCATTATAAAACTGTGAATAAAAGGTTTCAGTATTCAAAAAACCAAAATTACATCTAAATTTGCATACAAAATTACAGTTTACGATTCCTCTTATATAAAATACAAATATGAAATATTTGTTTCGAATAAAATAGTTTAAAGAAAATGGTATAAGACGTATTTCAACTAAAGGGTTTTCCAATAGAGACATGACAATTTCGTATCTTTATATGAACGCACCCTTAAACTTTTTTAATGAACTGTCAATGCCAAAACGTTAGTTAAAGTCAACATTTTCATCATGGTAAAGTTACGAACCAGCAACGTTTGAAAATTATTAAAAATTACTACCTAAATTCTGAGTCGGTGGTCGCAACTTTGAGAGCGCTTACCCCAATTTTCGGCCGTAATAATCGTCCCACCCGACAGGCTGTGCGTGCTATAGCGGATAAATTGGAGACCAAATTTACACTATTGGACGTTCCGGTGCCAAAATGACGTCGTATAAATAATCGCAGCCGTAAGTGTATCGATTCAAAATGAGCGAAATCAGTCGATTCCAGGTCGTTCTCAAGAATTGGGCATCGCTCAAACGACACTGTGGCGTATTATTCAAAAAGATCTTGGCCTACATGATTTCAAGATTAAATTGACTCAAGAACTAAAGCCACTTGATCATTTGAAACGCCGAAACTTCTCCAATTGGGCTCTGGAAAAACTTGAAGAAAATGAAGAATTTCATCGAAAAATCATCTTCAGCGATAAAGCTTATTTCTGGCTCAATAGCTTTGTTAATAGGCAAAATATGCGTTATTGGTCAGCAGCAAACCCAAATGTGCTTCTTGAGACACCGTTGCATCCGCAAAAAGTGACTGTTTGGTGCGGTTTTCATGCCGGAGGTGTGATTGGGCCGTATTTTTTCGTGGATGAAAACGACAGTCATGTTACCGTCAATGGAGAGCGCTATCGTGCTATGTTGGAAGATTATTTTTGTCCAGAATTGCATGAACTTGACATCGCAATCGATTTATTGAAAAGCAAATTCGGTGAACGTGTTATTTCGAGAAATGGTCCGGTCGAATGGCCGCCTCGTTCATGCGATCTACCGCCATTGGATTTCTTTTTATGGGGCCATATCAAGTCACTGGTCTATGCCAAGAAGCCAGAAACTTTTGACGACCTGAAAGACAACATCCAACGCGAAATTGCCAACGTTCCGGTCAAAATGTGTGCTAGAGTGGTGGACAATTGGGTCCAAAGAATCGACCGCTGTAAACGGGCTGGTGGTGGTCATATGACCGATGTCGAATTTCATTCATAAAATGTAATGCTTGCACTACACCCACAATAAATTTGAACTCAATATCTCAAATATTTCTGTGTTTTATTCATAGATACAATTGTTATGTCCCTATTGGAAAACCCTTTATATCAATTAAAAAATTAAGTGAAAAATATTTTATTTAAAAAAAATAAGAAATAAGAAATTAAGGTTAAAAATATATATTCCTTATTACATGATAGCACATAACTCTAATGTAAATCAACTAGAAAACTAGTATATATTTGTGTCTAAATGCTACTGAAGATATAGATGCATGTACATATGTAGTATAAAGTTACAAAGGATTATTTATGAAAATTAGCTTAGAATTGCTAATATGAATTCTACACTGTTAGAATTTCCTACCGCAATTGCCCAGCACATGTGAGTGGAGTTTTATTCAGCTACAGTCTCCCAAAATTTAGACAGAATTTCAGGAAATTCTGTTACTTTTCAGGAAATTTATGAAAATTTTTTTTTTTTATTAAACCTCAGTTCCAAAGTGTTGAATATTCAGTATATGTTTCCCTGGAAATACTGATACTTGTAATAGGAATAATTTTACGTTTTGGTAACTGAAGTTCAATGCACTTACATGCAGCTGAAAATTCATCGACCTGCAACTGAATCTCAGTTACAGTTGCGCAATTGAATGATAATTTCATAAAAGTTCTGTTACATTTTGGTATTTTTTAAGATACATTTTTTGAAAATTCAGTTGAGCTCCATAATATTAAGAAAACTTTTTTTTATATATATAAAAATTCTGTTTATTTTTTCCAATTTCAAGTTCTCATTTTACGTTTTAGTGGCTTATATGCATAGACTTTTTAATGAAGAAAAAAAATGATTTACACAAAGGAAACATTTTCTAATTGATGTAGGTGATCAAATTTTCAAACCCAAAACATTTTTCAATCAATATATATTCATTCAAATCTTCAACTAACGGGTTTCCCAATAGGGGTGATATGATTTTGAATGTCCCTATCGGGCTCATTTGAACTGAAATTTTTGACGTCTGCTGTCAGTTGTCATCAGTAAGGTTTGCCATTTAATCATGAGTAGTTTCACGCTTCCACAACGTTTGGAAATTGTCCAATTATTTTATCAAAATTCGAGAAGTTTTGTCGGTGTTCAAAGAGCATATCGTGCAAAATATGGTCGTCATTCTGCTCCATCCGCGCTCTCAATTCGTCGAATAATCGATAAGTTGGAGAGTGAATTTACTCTATTGGATACTAAGCCTAAAAATCGTATGCGTACCGCACGTTCTACACAGAATATAGCCGCCGTACAGGCCAGTATCGAGGAAAACCGTGAATTGTCCGTGCCACGCCGATCTCAGGAATTGGGCCTGTCCAGGATGACTACCTGGCGTATTTTGCGATTGGATCTTGGCCTGCATCCCTATAAGATGATTCTGGCCCAAGAACTGAAGCCTAATGACCATCGTTTGCGTCGGGAGTTCGCGGATTGGGCTCTGGAATCAATTGAAAATGATCCCAATTTTCATCAAAAAATCATCTTTTCTGATGAGGCGCATTTTTGGCTCAAGTCTCGGGGGACATTTGGCCGATATATTGTTTAAATCATAAATGGCATAGAATATCCAATATAATAAAAAAGATTTCGATCAATTCCGAATGAATATTCAGTGTTTTTTTTCAATTTCAAAACATATCACCCTTATTGGGAAACCCTTTATTAGGGGAGAAGCGGCGAAATTGGCGCACCTAATAGAAAGTGCGAGATTAAAAAGAAAGTATATGACTAAAAATTATGAAAAAATATTTATTTAATAGCTGGATATTTTTTCTATACTTACCAATGGATAAAGATTGCATTGAAAATTATTAAAGCAGGTTTTTATTCAGATTGATGGAAAGGTTGATGGAAAGAGGTAGTTATAATTCAAAACTAAATTTGAGATAGTATATCAAGATATGTGAAGTTTTTCATACCTTTATTCACATAAACCAGCCAAAGTTAAAATATATTTTATATTTGTACAATAAAATACTGGCAATTGTGGATATTTAAGTGAATATTCAAATTGAAATCATTTTTATAGAGAATTATTTGTATTTGTAATCAGAAGTATATACAATTATTAACTTTAGAAGACTTATAAATAATAGAAACAATCAATCAATAATAAAAATTTTTTACTTACATTGCTTTCACATCTTAAAATCGAGAAAACTTTCAAAACACTGTCAGACTGCAAATTAATTATTAAAAATCGCTTTTAAAATGCCTTAATACCTCAAACTTAAAAAAAAATTTAACCACTGATTGTTCAAATGAATATAACTTTACAAAGTCGTTACATCAGTTTTGCGAACCACATTACCTCCCATGTCACAAAAAATCGTAAGAAAAAGATTAGCAGAAAAGTCCAGCAACATTCAAAGGTATATATCTATATATTAATAATTGTGTACTTATTATCTTCTTTATATTTTCAATCATAAACATCCGAGCACTTGACTTCAGTCACCGGTTTCCAGAAACACAACACGTGTGCCAACTTCGCCTCTGATTTGAATCTCGTATGCGTCAATTTTGCCGCAAGTGTATCGTTCATTAATTAAATACTTTTTACGTAAAATGCTTATTTTTTCATACAAATATTCAATCCTAATCGTAAGATTAAATATCTAAGGTTATAAAATCGTTGCATTAATCTAATTCACCTTGAATTACTATTATTTAACGATTTAACTCAATGGCTTCGAACATAACCATTATACCAAAAAACGATTAATCGCAATAAAACTGTATTAAGCAATTAGATTTTTATAATTTTTTCTATCAAATACATATAATACAAGAATGCACACGATAGAACTATTTTTATTTTTTGTTATTTTATCATTTTCTGAAAAATAAGGTGCGCCAATTTCGCCGCTTCTTCCCTAATTGACTTTAAATTTTACTGATAATTTTTCAAGAATTTCACATAATCTCAAAAATGTTTTTAATAGGCGAATGTTTTTACAAATATCAATAAAATTCCATAGTCAATAAATGTTTAAAGTTTCACGTTAAGGCATTGATTGGAAATTCAGTAGCTTTGTTAGTTAACTTTTTTAATTAGAAAATTCTTCATTTACGTAGATTTTTCAATTTTATAATTGAAAATCGATGCATAGGCCACGAAAACGTGAGGTGAAAATTTTGAATCATGAGCTACAATTGCTAGGCAACTGAAATTTTAATTCGATTGTGGTAGAGCCCTAGCTGTTTTTCCCTGTCAGTAATCAGGTGCTGATAGGAAAAACTATTGAGAGCCTTAATTAATATGAATTTCTATTAAACTCCTTTCCACACCACCGAGGAGATAGAGTTGCAGGTGCCTGTTTTGAAAGTGGTTTCCCCCGTAGGCTTAATCCACTTTTTCAAAAATTTGCAAGAAGACGAAAGCGAAAAAATAGCAGAAAATATATTTGGGGTGCTTAATTAACGTGAGTTCCCTTGCCTCTCACATAACTCAAGGCACATAAAAAGAAATAGACCTTTGGTCACCTGTAAATGGATGCTAATAGATGTCTTTCACCAGGATATTAAACATGATAGATAAAATCAATTAAAAAAATTTTTGGAAGTGCAGGGGTTTGAACTCGCATATGCTGCGTATGAGCCAATTACCTTGACCATTTTAATACGATCGTTATTGAATACTATTAATTTACACAAATTATATAATTAGAACGACATGTTTTCCCAAATTTCTGAAAAATCATTATTTATACATTGCATTCAGAGAAATGTTGTTGGGAATTGGCTACAATCTTGCATACAGTGTTATATATTATATAATTAGAACAATTATTTTTGCATTCGTCTTATTCTAAATTTTTGAAAAAGTTGATCAGCATCTGATTACTGACAGGGCAAAACAGCTAGGACCCTACCGCAATCGAATTAAAATTTCTGTTGCCTAGAAATTGTAGCTGATGATTCAAAATTTTCACCTCGCGTTTTTGTGGCCTATGCATAGATTTTTAATTAAAAAATTGAAAAAATCTACGAAAATTAAGAATTTTCAGATTAAAATAGTTAACTAACAAAGCTAGAAAATTCCCAATCAATACCTTAACTTGAAATTTTAAACATTTATTGACTATGGAATTTTATTGATGTCTGAAAAACATTCGCCTAATATGAACATTTTTGAGATTATGTGAAGTTCTTGGAAATTTCTAAGTAAACGTAAAATGAGAACATTTTTACCTACTATCACCATGTAATTAGGAATGTAGATTTTTAACCTTAATTTCTTATTTTTTTTAAATAAAATATTTTCCACTTACTTTTTTAATTGATATAGTTGTTTCACGTATTATAAATTTTTGTTAAAACTATTATATTCGAAATAAATATTTCTTATTTGTACTTTATATAAGAGAAATTGTGAAATGTAATTTTGTACGCAAATTTAGATGTAATTTTGGTTTTTTAATACTGAAACCTTTTATTCACAGTTTTATAATAAAATTCATACGTGAATAATATTACGTATTTCAAAAAGTTTTCAGAGTATTTTATTTGAATGAAATTTTTTTCAATGTTGCCTCATACCAGAGAAGAAACTCTTCTGTATAATTTCGAGTGTATAATTAGATATAATTTATTGTATGTATTGCTCAAGTATTTTAATATTTTATTTTAAAAACTCCAATATCATATTTTATCATTACATAATATTGTTACTTTAGAAACGTAACATTTCTCTTCTTAAAAGATTTTTCGTTTTATGTTAGGATCGAAAAGGATCCTCTCTAAGGGATGAGGAGAAGTCAGTGATTGAGAATGGTTATTGATATAAAGTATGTTCATTGACAATCAAATTGAGAAACGAATAAGCATCATGGAATTGGAAATCGAATTGAAATTTAGATGTACCTTTGTAATTACCCCGAGTGAAATTTGACTGGTGATTTATTGAGTCCAGTGGAGCGAAGGTGGTCACGTGAGTCCTCGTTGAGATCCTTGAGATAGTACTTGTTGATGGGAAATTCGTTGTCGAGACGGTTGGTCTAGTCGATTCTTGATCCAAGTTTAAAGAGAATTTTGGACGGTGATTCCCCTTCACTTTCTAATGTTGTTGAACTCAGCGTCGAGTAGGAATTCGTCTGAGTAGCGGTAAAATCTGATGAGGCTGGACTGAACTCGTAGCGTAGAGATAATAAAACTGGACTAGACTGAACTGAACTCGCTGTGTAGAGATGATGGTACTGGACTGGACTCGCGTTGGATACATTGTGAAAATCGCATGTCGACTGACTGACTGAACTCGCGTTGGTTACATTGTAGAAATCTGATGTTGACTGAACTGACTGAACTCACGTTGGTTACATTGCAGAAATTGGATGTCGAATAAGTGACTGAACTGACTGAACTCGCGTTGGTTACATTGTAGAAATCTGATGTTGACTGAACTGACTGAACTCACGTTGGTTACATTGCAGAAATTGGATGTCGACTAAGTGACTGAACTGACTGAATTCGCGTTGGTTACATTGTAGAAATCTGATGTTGACTGAACTGATCTCTATTAGAACTTTCGCTTTTCATAGAACTTTTGCAAGGTTGCCCATGGTGGGAGCAAAACAAGGTGTACCGCCTTTTCCATATTTGGTATTAAGATCGGATGAGTTGCCTTCTCTGATGGCTCGTGCTCCAATGAAATGCATTGCCTAAGACTAATGTCGCAGTCTATTTTATCTGTTATTCGGTTCTAACGAAAGGTCAACTACTGTGGAAATAAAAACATGGTGTATCATCTTTTCCATATTTGGTATGTTAAGATCGGATGAGTTGCCTTTTCTGATCACTTATGCTTCGATGAAATTTATTACCTGGCATTAGTATCATAGTCAAATATATCAAGTCTATTTTATCTCTTATTCGATTCTAACGAAAAGGTCAACTACTGTGGAAGTAAAAACAAGGTGTACGATCTTTTCCATATTTTGGTGTTTAAAGTCGAATGAGTTGCCTTTACCGATGAGTCACGTTCCGATGAAATTTAGTACTTGGCGTTAATGTCACAGCCAAATATATCTATTTAGATTTGCCTTTCGATTTTAACAATCTTCCTATTTTTTGTTAGATCTTGCTGTTGAGTCAATATAATCAAGGACGTGGTAATGTTGCCTTGATCTCTTCATTGGTTCCTTAATTTGTTTATTACTCTAGGTGGTAGAGTCGCGGGACGTGACAATATATAATATTCTCTACATATTATTATGAGACAAGTTTGTACTCATGTCTTTGTTTTTTGTCTTGACCCAAAATTGAATTCGTTTAATTATTTTTGTATTGGCATTGGGTCAGTTTCTTAACGTTAAAGTCTTTAATTCATGGACATATTATGAAAAGAAAGCTAAAAAACAGAATCATATCAAGTATAGGGAAGCTGAACAAATATTCATAAAAATAATTAAAAAGGGTGTTTAGGGGGTGGGGGGGGGGGGTCACAGGCAAACGTTTCGGCCACAAATGGGGGCCCTCTTCAGTGCCAAAAAATGTTTTTCAAGGACTTAATGACTAAAATGTAAACATGCAAAAATTTAGATGTACATATTAAATTAGATACAATTTTTGACACAACACACTTGAGGAGCCTGCACAACACAACACAAAACACGAACGCGGAACGGTGGATCTATGTTAATAAAAAAAAAAATTAAAACTAAATTAAGAATTTCTCTTGAAATCTATTCTCGATTTGCCGACGCACAGAGGAAGCAGAAAGATAGAGCTGCAACACTCCGTTCGGTGTCAAAAAGAAAACTGACTTCAAGCGAGAGTAATAACGTTAAAACTAACGTTGAAACAAGTAATATATGCGGTACCACTTTTTGTGGAGGGTCAAGTTTCAAAACCCATAAAATATCAAGTGCAAGTTCTATGTCCTGAATACCCAGGACCCCAATGTGCTAGAGTGTTCAAAGAGCAGATACAAAAAAGAAGGATGAAGTGTTAAGACCACATGTTCACAGTACCAGCAGAAGGAGCCATCAAAAATCAAGGGAAATGTAAACCTTTGTGAAAAGCGAAAGGAAGGATAGGTCTTGTTTCATTCGCGTATAACAAATTATTTCAGAGATTATATTAGGTGAGGTCTATCTATAAGATTATTTCATAACTGATCCGAGCGCGAAACTCAATTATATTAAAGATTATATTAAGCCGTTTGTTCGAAAATAGGGTATATATATTATACATACACACATACAACACACATACACACATATACATATACAACTTATTGGTATACACATATAAGGCATATGTAAGATATATAGGATATATATATTGGCAGTCTAACTCGCGTGTAAAAATGAATACGTGTGAATGTATTCATTATTTTATAACTGAACTGAGCGCGAAATTCATAAGATATATATATATATATATATTGGAGGCATAACTCGCGTGTAAAAAATGATGTGTAGCAAGGAATACATGTGAATGCATTCATTATTTAATTATAAATACATATATACATACATTGGAAACATACATATAAGGTACATGTAAGATATATAAGACATATAATACATATAAACATATATTGGTGTACAAATGCTGGACACAAGTAAGATAAGATAATTCACTTACATCAAGGATTATTTTAAGCCGTTTGCATATATATATTTTTAACACACACGCATATAAAACATTTATAAATAGACACACATACTGGTATACACATATCAGACAGATGTAAGATATATAATATATATATATTTTGGCAGTCTAACTCGCGTATGTAAATTGACGTGTAGCAGGGGGATATGCGTAAATGTAATCATTATTATTTCAATTATATTAAAGCCTTTATTAAGCCGTTTGTTCGAAAGTGAGATATATATATTTTAAACAAACACATATAACACATATATAAATATACGCACATATTGGTATAAACATATAAGACACATGTAAGATATTATGCATATGTATTTTGGCAGTCTAGCTCGCGTGCGTAAAATTACGTGTAGAAGGGGAATACGCGTAGATGTAATCATTATTACATATCCGAGGAAGCGCGAAAATCACTTATATTGATGATTATATTAACCCGTTTGCTCGAAACTGAGATATACACGGCGTCTAAAAAGTCCCGGGACGGTTGGCTATTTCCTCAGGTAAAATATTTTTCAAAAAACTGAAGGTTATTCCTGGAGTAAATTTCAACAGAGAATTCAATGGTAACCCTCATTTTGACCTTAAAATTGACCTTCATGGCTTTTTGAAGGTCAATTTTTTTTATTAATGTAAACCCCTTTTTTCACATGTGCAATCGATAGAGCGAAAAATACTACGTTCAAGTTCGTACCCAAGTCATAGCTCAATTGTAACGTTCCAGGTCATTCAAAAGTTATTTGGAATTAACAAAGTTTTCCAAGAGGTCAGTGTAATTCCTAAAGTAAATTTCAGCCAGAAATTCATTGGTGAGCTCTGTATTGATCTTGGTAATGATCTTCAAGGTTTTTTCAAGGTTTTTTCCAAGCAGTTTACTTTTACGTTTAGCATTACCCAGAAACAACGACGTGGATGTAGAAAATTCTGTTCCCTTTGGGGTGCTTGATTAGCGTGAGTCCCCTTACCTCTCACGCTTCAGTGAAGGTGTTCGAACTGAAAACCTTGAGCTTCTTGACAAAAAGCTATGTGATTGTAAAAATGAGTTGCAGCATTACGAATCATCTCCCTATCAATCAAAGTAGCCTCTTGCAGAATCCGATTCTGCAATTCGTCCAAGCTTTGGGGTTGCGTTGAGCATACTTTGCTCTTCAAATAACCCCAAAGAAAATAGTCGAGAGGCGTCAGATCAGAAGATCTAGCAGGCCACTCGATTTCACCCCTTCTTCCAATCCTCCTATGAAGGAACTGAGTATCGAAATATGCTCTAATTGACCTGGAACGTTACAATTGACGTATGACTTGTGTACATACTTGAACGTAGTATTTTTCGTTCTATCGATTGCAGATGTGAAAAATGGGGGTTTCCATTTAAAAAAAACAAATTTGACCTTCAAAAATCCATGAAAGTCAACTTCCAGGTCAAAATGAAGGTCACCATTGAATTCCCCGTTGAAAAATACTTCAGGAATTGCACTGCTTTCTTGGAAAACTTTGTTTATTTCAAATAATCTCTAATTGACCTGGAACGTTTCAATTGACCTATGACTTGGGTACGTACTTGAAAGTAGAATTTTCCGCTCTATCGATTGCAGATGTAAAAAAAGGAAGTTTCCATTTAATAAAACAAAGTTGACCTTGAAAAAGGCATGAAGGTCAACTTCAAAGTAAAAATGAAGGACACCGTTGAATTCCTCGTTGAAATTTACATCAGGAATGACCTTGAATTTAAAAAAAAATATTTTACCTGAGGAAATAGCCAACCGTCCCGGGACTTTTTAGACACCCTGTATATTTTCCAAACACACACATATAACATATATATAAAAAAATCGCACATATTGGTTTACATATATAAGACACATTTAAGATATATAAGATATATATCTTTTGGCAGTAAACTCGCGTGTGTAAAAATGACACGTAGAGGGGAATACGCGTAAATGTATTCACTATTTCATAACCGAGCCAAGCGCAAAATTCACTTGTGTTGAAGATTATATTAAGCCGTTAGTTTGAAGGTGAGATATATATGTACATATGTAAGATACATGTAAGATATGTTTAGAGTTGTAATAGAAATGAATAATTTAAACTCTAAATTTTAAATATGCCTTATGTGTGTGAGGGAATCAGTTGTTAAAAAACTCGAATTCCTTGGTATACAAATGTATACAATGTATGATGTCCCTTTTGGGCGCAGAAGGTGTGTCCACGCTTTACAAAAATTTCTTATAATTGGTAGAGAACGAGAGGAGGAGGCTCGTTGATGTTCATTGGTGCAAGTCCGGAAAAACCCAAAGACAATGTGTAAAACTTCCTTAGGTTCGCTGGAGGGTCAAGGATCGTAAAGCGATTGAGTTGGTTGAAGTCTAAATCCTTAGCAATAAAGAAAAGTATAGAATTTAAAAACGGTTTACAAAAAGCCTAAATATATGAAATTCCCTGCAGCTAGCGAACATCTGGTGAGTTATAATTCAAGAGATTAAAAAGGCCCGATGGTTGTTTCTGTATTATTCGTAAATATTCGTAGGCACGAAATTGACTGCCTTTACGAAATAATAAATAATAAACCTGGACTCAGAACCGCACAACGAGATTAGAAATAATTCATTGTAATATTTAAATATACAACTCAAAGAGGATTCGAAATATCGTTGCCTCTAGGTAGTACAAAATAAATAATTACTGATTGTTACGACGTAACATGCCGACCCCCTTTGAATGCAATGCGTTCAAAAGAAGACAAATAGTACTTAACTTTACAACAATAAGACTTGTCCTCAAGACCTGAGTGATCACTTCGAACGGAGAATATTTTGTTAATAAAATGTGGTTAAGCATCTTGAACAATTATTTCGAACGAGACATACAATGTTTGAATGATAAACAAATTTGATTTGACATAGTGCATGATTGTATTTTTTCTTTTACGTATGCTTAGATTAAAATTGTATATTAAGATGGAGTTATCATGAGTGGATAAACAATGCTGATAGAATGACAGTTCGAGCGTCGGATTAGTTACATGTTTACTGAACTCAAAGCAAATTGGATTGCTCATCATTCATTGGAAGCGGATATAAATTTTTTAGAGCACGTTTATAAATGCCTGAAGGACTTCAAACTGTCACGGTTCGAACTATTCCGTTTTGACCTGGGTGAACTGCTGTGATTCTTCCAAGTTTCCAAGTCATAGGTGGTAAGTTATCTTCCTTAATAACAACCGGAGAGTCAATTTTGATGTCGTTGTGCTTCGAGGCTATCTTCCATTTGCTGCGGGATATCTGTTCGTTCAGATAGTCCTTGTGCCACCTGTCCCAAAATTGGTGGCGCATTTTTTGAGCGAGTTCCCAGCAGGATAGTCAGTTTGCTGAAATGTTGCGTAAGTCTGCTTGTGGAAAGGTTGTAGAAGGGTTCCAATCAAGAAGTGACCTGGGGTTAAGGGAACAAAGTCGTCGGGATCGGATGAGATAGGTGTTAGCGGACGGGAATTGAGGATAGCCTCAATCCCGACGACGTATGTGTGCAGTTGCTAATAAGTTAAAAGCGCAGCACCTGCAACTCGTGTAAAATGCCTCTTAAATGATTTTACTGCTGCTTCCCACAGTCCTCCGAAGTGAGGAGCTCTGGGTGGAATGAAATGCCAGTTAACCCCTTTTTGTAGAAGAAAAGACTGAACTACCTTTTCGTTTTCAAATGATTGGATTTTTTTATATAGATCGCGTAGTTCGTTGCGAGCACCCAAAAAATTGGTGGCGTTATCTGACGATATGGACTGCGATATTCCTCTCCGAGCAAAGAAGCGCTTTAAACAAGCCAGAAAGGCTCCGGTTGTCAAGTCACTAGCTAATTCTAAATGGACTGCCTAAGTGGCTTGACAAACGAAAATCGATACGTAGGTTTTTACCTTTGATATATATATATATATATATATATATATCTTGGAAGTATGATAGAATGTTTTTGAGATTCGGGTAAACTTGCATGAGTTAATCGACCACCGACCTTGAGAAGACCCGACTCCAAAAAATGGTTCAGTTTTAAAAGACTGCTTTTGTTGAACTGTGGCTGATTGAAACAGTAACGTTTTTTGAAGTGTTGACGTTCTCGTTAGAAGTGGATAAACCAAAAGCGCGTAGGTGGTGAACTTTTCTCCTTGGTGCTGATTTGCTTGCACTTCCGACTATAAACCAGTGATTGCCTTCAAGATAATTTGGAAAGTGAAGACTGGAACTTCACTAAAAACTGATTATTTATTGTCACTTGTAAATGTCAGTAAAGCTCACTTGAGTTTGTCTTGAAATGCCACTAATCGTTGTAATTGCACTAAAGACATTTACGCGTATTCCCCGCTACGTGTCATTTTTAAACACGCGAGTTAGACTGCCAAAAGATATGTATCTTATATATCTTAAATGTGTCTTATATATGTAAACGAATATGTGTGAGTTTATTTATATATCTGTTATATGTGTGTGTTTGGAATATATATATCTCAGTTTCGAGCAAACGGCTTAATATATTCTTTAATTTAAGTGATTTTCGTGATTCATCGGTTATGTAATAATGATTACATCTACGCGTATTCCCCTTCTACACGTCATTTTCCACACGCGAGTTAGACTGCCAAAATATATGTGCATAATATCTTACATGTGTCTTATATGTGTATACCAATATGAGTGTGTATATTTATATATGTGCTATTTGTGTTTTTTCAAATATATATATCTCACTTTCAACCTAACTGCTTAATTTAATCTTCAATACAAGTGAATTTCGCGGTTGGCTCGGTTATGAAATAGTGAATACATTTACTCGTACTCCCCGCTACACGTCATTTTTACACACGCGAGTTAGACTGCCAAAATATATATAGGTCATATATCTTACATGTGTCTTATACCAGGGGTGTTAGTTAAAATTTGCCGGTTTTACTCATAGATGTCGCGAGAGATATGTATACATTTCTATGATTTGGCATCTATGTCATATTTTTCTATGGACAATAACATTCAAAAATACACAATTACATTCTGCCAAAATAATAGCATCATAGTTGTTTACCTCAGTGAATATGTCGAGTTTCGTGCCAAGTAAATCGCATCTTCGGCATTCGTTGCTTTTCTTATTTAATCAAAAGAAAAAAGAAGTTGAAGCTCATCGAATGCTGGTAGAAACTTATGGTGAACATGCTCCAGTGATTAGAACATGTGAGACATGGTTTCGTCAATTTAAAAGTGGAGATTTCGATTTAACAGACAATGAACATCCTGGTGGAGCGAAAAAGTTCGAAGACGAGAAATTGCAGGCGTTATTGGATAAAGACCCAACCCAATCGCAACAACAATTGGCACAAACACTAAATGTGACCCGAGGAGAAATTCCCCAACATTTAAAAGCCATGGGAAAAATCCAAAAATATGGAAAATGGGTAGCACATCAACTGAACGATAGACAAATGGAAAATCGAAAAACCATTTATGGAATGCTACTTCAACGGTTCTAAAGTAAATCTTTTCTGCATCAAATTGTTACGGGGGACGCAAAATGGATTTATTTTGCGAACCCGAAGCGGAAAAAATCATGGGTTTCACCTGCTGAGGTCGGCCCATCGACTCCAAGGCCAAATCGCTTTGGAAGTAAGACAATGCTCTGTGTTTAGTGGGACCAGTGTGGTGTGGTGTACTTCGAGTTATTAAAACCTGGTAAGACAGTGAATGCGGATCGCTACCGACAACAAATTATCAATTTGAATCGTGCGTTGATCGAAAAACGGCCGGAATGGGCCCGAAGACATGGCAAAGTTATCCTACAACATGACAACGTACCGTCTCATACCGCTAAAGTGGTGAAGAACACATTAAAAGCATTGAATTGGGAAATATAATCGCACCCGCCGTACTCTCAAGACCTCGCCCCGTCCCACTATCACCTTTTCGCATCGTTGGGACACTCACTTGCAGAGCAGCGCTTCGCCAATTTTGAAGAAGTGGAAAAATGGCTCGTCGAATAGTTTGCCTTGGAAGAGAAAAAGTTTTTTTGGAATGTTATCAATGATTTGCCTGAAAGATATGCAAAATGTGTAGAATCCAATGGTCAATACTTTGAATAACATTTTTTTTAAATCCCCTTGAGAATTAAGTGTTTTCTTTATTGAAAAAACCGGCAAACTTCAACTAACACCCCTGGTATGTGTATACCAATATGAGTGTGTATATTTATATATGTGCTATATGTGTTTTTTCAAATATATATATCTCACTTTCAAACTAACTGCTTAATTTAATCTTCAATACAAGTGAATTTTGCGCTTGGCTCGGTTATGAAATAGTGAATACATTTACTCGTACTCCCCGCTGCACGTCATTTTTACACACGCGAGTTAGACTGCCAAAAGATATATATCTTTTATATCTTAAATGTGTCTCATATGTGTATACCAATATGTGTGTATATATATTTATATATGTTTTACATGTGTGTGTTCAAAATATATATATCTCACTTTCGAAAATACGGCTTCATATAATCTTCAATATAAGTGACTTTCGCGCTTTCTCGGTTATGAAATAATGATTAAATTTCGAGTTAGACTGCCAAAACATATAATGATAGTGAATAAATTTACGCGTATTCCCTGCTTCACGTCAAAAAAACGCCCGGAATATGCGACCAGACACGAGGCAATAATTATTCATATATAATTTCGAAAAATGACAAAAAAATGGACAAACTTCCCATCCACTGATTTTCAAATAGTTCTTAACCGGAATAGCAACATGGGGCCGAGCGTAGTCATGATGGAAAATTATTGCCTCGTCTCTGGTCGCATATTTCGTACGTCGAATCAAAAAATGCAATTTTTTGTTGCATTTTCCGGAAGTATATAAATACATTCGAAAAATTCAACAAAAAAATCGATATAATACATATTTATCTATATATATTGGATCTATAACCTAATTCTTGCAGTTTACTAAGAGATGGCGTAACTTGATTATTATTCAAATACTCTAATATTCCGAAGATGCATTAGAAAGCTACTATCATTGTGCGTCTTTTTCAGTTTATGTCATTCATTTGAAGCGTAAAGAACAATAATTTCCTTTCACTCAGATATGTCGAACTTTGTGCCTGAAAAAAAGTTTTTTTGCGGGGAGTTCTTCTTTATTACTTTAATATGAAGAAAAAGGCGGTTTTGCATGCCCGAAATGCTGCTGGAAGGCCACAAATAGACGGTCTCCCTCTTAAAAGAGACTAAGAGCAAATTGGTGTATGGAATCTCCTGGGAGACACTACAAAAGCCTCCGCAATCTGTGATCAAGAACGGTACAAACGATCGTTTCCATATTGCATCCCACTGGGAGTGCTTCGTCGCCGAGTGGTGTCTTCCCCGGCCCACGAATAGCAAGTGGTCGCCAAAAAGAAAAAAAGAAAAAGATAAAACTGGTAACGGAGAGAAGGTCGAAGGACCCTGTGCAAGAAGCACAGGGTACAAACGACAAGAGTACCCCGAAGCGCTCTCTCGAACCAATACACCACCCGCGGAACCGCCTTTCGGCTTTAAACTTCACGGGTCTTTGGTTCCGGCTTAAAGTCGCGTACGACTTTTTCATCATCCGTTCGCCCGGGACTCCCATCTGCGGCTGCACGCCGATTAGGCAGTTCGACTAGCCGCGTCAACCTAGCGGGGAACAAGAAAATTCCTCCCCCGGCAGACGCGGACAGCCAAGTTCGACTAGGGCGCAGAACCGCGGGTGGAGACCCTGATGCGATTTTTACTGTCCTTCCCCGTTGTTACGCTCTCGACGCCCATCAATCTCCCTCGTCTTCATCACAAGTGTGACGAATGACACGATGAGCGTTCAGAACCATTCAGACTGGAGCATGAGACGGACCATCGTTTCAGGAGTAAGCTCGGAACCCACTGCCTGACCGAGGACCTCCCTAGCCACACCCCATTTTGCGCAGACAAAGAGTGCGTTCTCCGCGTTATCCACCGGGAAATCGCAGTAGCACCACATCTCCTCGTCTCTCTTCTTAAAGCGCCTAAGGTACGCGTTGGAACAGCCATGGCCCGAGAACACTCGCGCTAAATAAAAGCCGACTTCCCCGTGCTTTCTATTCAGCCATGTGGCGAGCCCCGGGATTAGATGGTGTGTCCATCTCCCTGTCTGCTCACCATGCCATCTCATCTGCCAATTCTTGACGAGTTTGCGCCTTCCATCCTTGCGGATAACCTCCTTTGCGCGAACGATTTCCTGCAGGTCGGCGCAGGTGAGCTACTTACGAAGCTAAAAGGTTTCCTGCCTTTCCTCCGCCAATAAATCTATTGGCGGGACGCTCGCCAGGACCAACACAGTGCTGGTCGAGATAGTTCTATATGCTGAAACTATTCTCAGCGCGACAAGTCTCTGCGCCGAGAACAGCTTCTTCTGGATAGCATGGTTTTGCAAGGCATTCGCCCAGACCGGAGCTGCATGAAGCAGCTTCGAATGGACCACGCTCGCCACCAATGTTCTTTTCGATTCCCTGGGTCCACCAATGTTTGGCCAAATTGGATCCAAATTGGATGGCTTTGGCAGCTGCGTTCTTTAGGTGTTCACCAAAGCTAAGCCTACGATCCAGCTGCACCCCCAGGTACTTAATGCTTGTTTTCCACTCGACCTCATGCTCTCCGAGAAAGGATCCTCGGGTATTGGAAGGATCTGCTGTCCGTTGCGAGCATAGCCTCGCTTTTCTGAGGGGCCATTTTAAGGCCTCTGCTATCCAACCAGCGCTTTGCTCGCCACAGACTTTCATTGATCCTCAGCTCTAGGATTCTGACGTCATCAGCAGCGCACACGACAAGTGCGTCATCCGCGAAGCCGACGATGCTCCTTCCAGCAGGCAGGTGCATGCGCAGAAAGTCATCTTACATGACGTTCCAAACGAGCGGACCCACCCGCGACCCTTGAGGAGCGCCACATGTCATCTCTTCTTTGACAGACCATTTGTCGCCCTCGTATATCACCCACCTGTCGCTCAGATAGTCATCTATCATTCGCAACAGGTAGTCTGGAACCTTTTTCCGCATCATCGCCTCGATGCAGATCTCCCATCTCGCGGTATTGAACGCATTGCGTATGTCATTGCTAATCAACGCACAGAATCCCTTACGTTTACCTGTTCCTTTTCTTGCATTTATGGCGATGTTAACCACAGCTTGGATGACGTCCACAGTGGATCTGCCTTTCCTGAATCCGAACTGGTTTTCCGAGAGACCGTCCTCCCCGACCAAGAGAGCCTGAAGCCGTTGTAGAATCAACACCTCCAGAAGCGTCCCCATCGTACCCAATAAGCATATTGGTCTACACGACGAGGCAACCCCTAGAGGTTTCTTGCCCTTCCTTAGCAGGACCAACCTCTGCTTCGTCCACTCTGCGATGAACCTCTCCTCCTGAAGACAGGAGTTAAAGGCTTCTAGGAGGATCTCCGGGTATGCCCCAATCACCTCTTTGAGGATCTCGTTCGGCACCCCGTCGATACCCGGCGCTGTATTTGCCTTGAGCCTTCCACCCGCTCCCTTTAGTTCTTCGAGAGTGAAGAGTTCTTCGCGCCGGACCACAAAGGAACTTCAGTCCTGTCTTTGGAACGGCTCCACGTGCGGAAACAAGCGTCGTACAATGTACTTGACTCGATCGGGATTATCCAGGCCCGGGGTCTTTCTTCTAGCCAACAATCTCTTGGTGAGTATTTTGAAGGCGAGACCCCTTGGGCCCTTCTCGACCTCACGGATCAAGTCTATCCAGCATTGAAGTCGGCTTTTCTTTATGCCTCGCCTCAAAGCTGTTTTTGCCCCTTTCCATGCCTCGTGCAGCATAGCATCCCCCTTGGAACGGGGGAATTTTCGCCGCGCTGCGAGGCATTCTCGACGTAGGGCTGCCAACTGGTCGTTCCATCAGTACATCGAACCTTTGGCTTGCCTGCGCTTACGGCGAGGCATCGAGTCGTCGCTAGCCGCGAACAAACCCCGCTTCGGTCTCCAGGAATTCCCCGACGCCCAAATCAGGGTTACAAACAAGGATTCCGGCCCTACTTGATGCATCCTGATACCAAGCAGAGTTTTCAGACCACTTGTACTGCTCACTAATGAGCAGCACATCGGCCCCCCTCTCCCTGGCAGTCTGCATCAGGAGGTCCTGGGCATCCTTCCCCCTTCCGAGGTTGAGTTGCAGGAACTTCAATTCCTGCCTCTCAACCTCCGAAGCTCTTCCCGGAAGACCAGGCAGGAGCCGCTCCCTGAAACATGGGCGACCTCTTTGTGGCCCCTGTCTTGGCATGTCAGGCACCTTGGTGGCGCCTTGCAACTCTTGACCATTTGTCCCGTGCCGCTGCACCTCCAACCGGCATTTTTCCGTTCGGGGTTGCTGCAGCTCCGGGACCCGTGGCCGTACTCAAGGCACCTGAAGCACCGGGCGACTTCCGCGTGCTCGCGAAATCGGCACGCAACTCACCCGATCCTCAATTTACCTAGCTGAAGAAGACGCGCGGCGTCTACCTCAGCTAGCCTGATCACTGCAGTCTTCACCCCACCAAAGCGGGTAAAGAGCCTGCAGGATCCTTCGAGTGCCGCTCTGCCCAGTGCCAAGCACAGGGCAGATACGACCTTTTCTTTTTCAACGGTCTCGTCGAGGTCCCTTATTTTGAGGGACCTAGACGAGACTAGGGCTGAAATTTGCGCCCTTTCCCCGACCGCCAGGTCGAGCTCCATTCGGAAGGCCGAAACGTCTCCCCTCTTTTTGAGGACCATAAGGACTTCTTCATTCCTGGTCCTCCGGATAGACAGGACCTCAAGTCCTGCCTACCGGGTTTCGACTTTTGCCTTCATCTCCTTCAAGATGTCCGCGTAGGACTGGCCGTCCTTCGCCGACACCTTGATAGCGTCGCCCGACCTTGCGGGCGAGGAGCGCTTCGGGGTACTCTTGTCGCTTGTACCCTGTGCTTCTTGCACAGGGTCCTTCGACCTTCTCTCCGTTACCACTTTTTTCTTTTTCTTCTTTTGAGCGACCACTTGCCAGTCACCATCTTTAATTGGGGCGGGGTGGGTCTCCAGCCTCTTCTGGAGTTCCACCCCGCTTTCAAGTAGGCACCTGTGGGTGTTAAGCATACCGCCCAACACCTCAGCTGCCTCATTTACTGAGTCTTTTACAATGCCAGGGTTGTTCCTGAGCATACCATTTTGTATTACGCTCAGGGCTCTGGCTAGCTTCTCCATTTTCTCGTTTCGATCCTTCAGGAGCTGAAGGACGTCCTTCCATCCCTCAGGTCCTGATGAAGCACCCAACTCCACTTTCCCCACAATTTTTTTATTAATATTCACAAATCAATCTCAGCAGCGCATCGTGCGTAAAGGAACGGGTCGGAAAAGTTGGGAACGGGTGTACCCTCAGACCGAAGTCCTACCCCAGTTCCCTGAGGCACAACCTCCGCTTAGCCGGTCCCGGAAGGCGTGGACAGACCAGACTCGCTCGAAGCAACACAGGCTCCGATACCTGTGTTCAATACGCACTAGCTGATCAAGGTCCAGAAGGGGCTGGCTTCTGTACCCGCATGGCACCCCACGTCGGCAGAACTAAGCTCACATCAACCACGCCACCTCGTGGGCCGGAGAAGACACCACTCGGCGACGAAGCACTCCCAGTGGGGATGCAATACGGAAACCATCGTTTGGACTGTTCTTGGTCACAGACTGCGGAGGCTTTTGTAGTGTCCCACAGGAGATTACATACACCAATTCGCTCTGAGTCTCTTTCAAGAGGGAGACCGTCTATAGGTTCTCCTCTCACATTCGAAGGACACATATCACAGTCAGGCAGCGCTGTCATTCAATCAATTCATTTATTCCTCGCAGACACTCGCAGCCTCATTCTCAGCGCCGCTGCCTGGGGCATACATCCTTCTTCATGCACGGGAATGGACGAGTTCATAGCATCCCCCGCTTTCAACATGGGATAGACCCGTTTATAGGGCACCCTTCATGCAATAGGAAGATGCCCGTCTATAGAGAACCCTGCATTTGTTCACCGATTCATCTGGACAATACAACCTCCATGACCCTAGGCCCGTCTGCTAAGCCTCCCCAGCCGTCCTTTTTTGGCATAGCCAGGAGAAGGACTTCGTCAAGGTATCAGTCCGAGGCCCCATGTTGCTATTCCGGTTAAGAACTATTTGGAAAACAGTGGATGGGAAGTTTATCGATATTTTGTTGCGTTTTTCGCAATTATATATAAAAACTATTGCCTCATGTCTGGTCGCATATTCCGGGCGTTTTCGGCTATTGCTCTTGTCAAACGAATTAATTGTGTTCGGTAGCGTTCTCCAATTATGGTTTCACCAGGTTTTAGCAGCTCATAATACAGCACACCCTTCTGGTCCCACCAGATACAGAGCATTACCTTCGCGTTATGGATATTCGGCTTTGCCGTTGATTTGGCTGGTTGGCCGGGTTTCACATATGATATTTTGCCCTTGATATTTTGCGTAATGGATCCCTCTTTATCACCAGTAACAATACGATGCAAAAATGACTTCTTTTTGTGGCCTTCCAGTCCCATTTCGGGCATGCAAAGCCGCCTTTTAACGTTTCTTGGTTTGAGTCCATGAGGAACCCCATTTCCTTTCTTTGAAACGTATCCGGCTGCTTTTAAACGTTTTAAATGGCTGCTCCAGTGACTCCCAAAGATTTCGCTAGCTCTTCTTGCGTTTGGCAACAATCTTTATCAAGTAATGCTTCCAGTTCTTAATCATCAAACTGTTTTGGCTGCCCAGGACGTTCTTCGTCTTCCAAGCCAAAATCATCACTGTTAAATCGTGCAAAGCACTTTTGACACGTTCGCTCAGCTAGAGCATATTTACCATTAACATCTACCAAAATACGATGACTTTCGGCAGCATTTTTCTTCATATTAATGTGATAAAGAAAAAACTTTTTTACAGGCACAAATTTCGACATATTTGAGTGAAAAAAAGTTATTGTTGTTTACGCTTCAAATGAATGAGATATACTGAAAACGTCGCACAATGACAGTAGCTTTCCAACGCATGTTCGGAATATTAGAACGATTGAATAATAATCAAGTTACGCCATCTCTTAGTAAACTGCAAGAATTAGGTTATAGATCCAATGTATATAGATAAATATGTATTATATCGATTTTTTTATTGAATTTTTTGAAAGTATATATATACTTCCGGAAAATGCAACAAAAAATTGCATTTTTCGATTCGACGTACTAAATATGCGACCAGAGACGAGGCAATAATTTTCCATCATGATGAGACGTCTGAAGACACATAAGGGAAAGATTTCAATTTAATAAATTCAAGTTATTAAATTTAAATTATTATATTCTGGAAGAGAATATAATAACTTTAGCATTTTCGGGTATATAAAATTAATTCCAATAACCCAGGACTTCTGTTCGTAAATAAATTCTTCTCAACCAAATTAAAATAGATAAACATCAAATAAAATAAAAATGGCAAAAGACATGTGAATCTCGACAAGTCGTCCTATTCCCATAAAAGGGAGGACGCCACGTGTCCTTGATTCGCGGATTTGGAACGGAAGGAAACAAAAAATGTACAAATGTTGGTACTAGAATGATTACCAGCACCCAAGCATTTGTAATAAAAGTATAGAATTAAAATATATATAAAAAGATAGAGGAGAAAAGTGTAGACAGTACACAGCGATTGAAATTTGAACTTACTTTTTATTTGTTTTTATAAATCCTTGGTAAGTATCCGTGATTTTTATTAATCCTTGGTGGGTAAGTGATCCTAGAGAAACTTAGCTTAGTGAAGATTTGTGTTATTTTCGTTGAGAAATAACTCTAACCGGCGAGAGTTTTATTTGAAATTTTGATTACTTCTTCTTATGTATCGAGTTTAAACTTTTGATTTGCAAAATTGTGAGGATAACTTAAAAAGACCTTCGCGGACAACGAAGTGGTAACAAGGAAATATTTTCAAAGATTTGAATGCCGGGAAAAGAACTGTTTAAAATTTTCTCTGCAGTTCGTTTTATGTGTAGCACCCCGCTTCCCTCGCCATATTTCAAATTGAGGAAAAGTCTGGGGGTAGCTGTCCTGGCTTTCTATTGGCCTAGTTAGGCAAGCCTAGTTACGCCCAGACTTCCCTTAGTGTGAAAATCTAGGGGCGTTGAAATTTTTCCGGTCCTTGTGGGCCGTACCAAGTTTTCTCCAAGTTCACTCACCTTCCAAAAGATGGCGACATTTGCATATTCTTAAATAAAATGTGTTGAAAACTAATTATTTAAATAATTAAGCTTACAGATTTCGTTAAATTTAAATAATGGAAAATTTAAACTATAATATAATTCATTTATATCTAAATTTAACTTAAAAACTCATCAATTTACATTAAACTGACTATTCTTCCTTTCAAAATCCAAATGAATCATTAATACGTAAGATAAATTTTTATTCTATAATTAGTTTCTTGAATAAACATAAACATTATAACCTTATAACTAAACATCGAATATGTTGTTTAAATATACAAAATTATAAATTTAAACGGATAAATTTTTAATATAAGTTTTCTTTTGTGAATTTATTTGATAAAATATAAAAAGTAGTTCTGAAAGTTTGTCATTTTTCATTTTTATATAAACTTCTTATTTATAAAAATAAGTGTAAAGATTTACATATTAGAAGTTGAGTTTATTCGTTTGGAAAATACAAGCAAAGTTATTTATAAAATACATATTCGAATATGAAATATTGTCGGTAAAACAGAACATTTCATTATTTCAAATGTTTAATAACAGTATTTTAATAAACTTCAATTGTTAATTTTTCTAGTATTTAGCTTATGCTTTCATTATTTCAAATGTTTAATAACAGTATTTTAATAAACTTCAATTGTTAATTTTTCTAGTATTTAGCTTATGCTCATATGTATTCTGACATTAGTTGAAAATTGAATTAAATCTTGTGCAGATAAGTTTGGGTTTTTTTAAAATTTA
Organism: Diplolepis rosae; assembly: GCA_030998225.1. NCBI lineage: Eukaryota > Metazoa > Arthropoda > Insecta > Hymenoptera > Diplolepididae > Diplolepis > Diplolepis rosae. Next base: position 2,585,235 of record JAPYXD010000738.1, read on the forward strand.
CAAACTTAAAAATATATTTATAAAGATTGGAAATATATATTTTTGTGAAGGTAAATTAGGAATGTTTAAAAATTTACTGTTGAAATATGTCGTGTATAAATTCAAATATATATCGTGTAAATTAATAATTTAACTTCTTCAGAATTGAATAAAAGAGTGTAAGAATATCATTTAGTAAATTTTAATTAGTATTTCAACTTAAGAATTGAATTCTCATAAATTTATTTGTTGATAAGGTAGATTCCTAATTATTAAAATCTTCAATAAATTGCTATTGGTTTTTTAGTCACATTCACATAGGTTTGAAATATTTTTTCACATAACAATTAGATTAAAATCACTGCTTCTATTATTAACTACTATAATAGTTTATTTTCATTATTTATTCATAGTATACTGAATAATATAAATAATATTAATTTAAAACTAAATTCTTAATACTTTAACATTCTTATTATGCATCTTTATTATCTATTATATATAGCCTATTTTATCTTCTAAGCGGGGTAAATACAATGTACTTTGTTTGTATTTACTTGGGCGTGGTACAAGCGCGGGCCCTTTTGACCATTAGCCTAAGCTATTTACGATATTTCCGTAAATGGCTAATCGCTAAGCTATATACTGCTATAGCTCTATGCAGTTCTATGTATTTATTTATTAGAGGATAGTAAATAAAAATATCTAAAAAGGAATACGATTGTGGGCTGTATCTTTTGGTCAAAGTTTCAAAGGGCAAGTTTATTACTTTTTCCGATTGCTAAGAAAATTCAAATCTTTATATTTACGCAGCTGCATATTTTCTTAGAAGGTTTTCAAATCTATACAATCTTTGGAGAACAGATTGCGTTTTAAATCTTTACATTTTTACGATTAAGATTTCGGAGAAAATATAAAATGAAATACTAAAAATTTGCTTATTACAGGAATTAATAAAAATTAATGATAATAATCAAATAAAAAGTAAGATCCGGACGCAGGACGTTACACCCCCACCGTAAAATGGTTGCTAGTAGAGTGCAACTTTAGTAGCAAACATATCCCTGTGTAGATCTTCTTTCTTCTGTTGTTGCTGGCTTTGAGAAAGGTACAGGCATGTATGTTGTGGGTGAATTTTCCACATAAATCAATGTGTATTCGTTGTGTGATAGGTATTTCTTTAGAAATATGGTCGACTGTTTGAAGGTTTTTTTTCTTTTTCCCGCTGAGTTGATTTTTCTTGATTAGAGTTGTCTTGCTCAGTTGTCTGTATTTCTCCCAATTCTATGTCGTTTGAAGCTGTTGGTCTTCTAGCAATCTGTATGAGTAGGTAAGTAACTGAACTCCACAGAGCTCCTAAAAGCTGTATGGACCAACCATAGACGGCATGCAGTGTATATCCTTGGATGATGATATCTATTAGAGCTTTAATCAAGTGAATGATCATAAAGATAGCTATTATTCCGGCACTTGCAGTCCCTAAAGTGATGAAATGTGTCCAGAGTTTGTTCCATGTATTGCTGGCTATTGTAGTAATCACGTCTTCATTAAGTAGTTTTAAAAGACTTCCTTTACTGTCGCCCAAGGACGGCCACGCACTTTTTTCGCTGAATCATTGAGAACTGCTGGTCGTTCTACTGGAAACATAATTCGTTTCCTAATTTGGTCCAATTCTTGTTCGGTGTATATTCCATTGGTTGCCAGTTCTGACGGATTGACATATTTCCACGTAGGTGCTGTCATCTGCTCAATAATTGTAGGTTTTTCTGCTGTAGTAGGGAGTGGTAGTATTTTGTACCATTTGTTACCAACATAGTATTGTGAAGGTAACATTCTGTTGCAAGGTATCTGTGTTCCTTGTGTCTTAAGGATGTGAGTTCTAGGTGTAAGGAAGTACGTCTTGTTGTTTCTAGTTACTTGAAGTTCTGCATAACAAGATTCCCCATGCCTCATTTTTATTTCCACTGGTACACATTTAATTATGTGTACTACTTCACCTGCAACAACTGCCATGTACCCTGGTCCCTTCATCAAGTCGTAGGCGAACTCGTCGGCTGATTGTGTTGCTATTGAAAGTGAGTTTTTCAAAGTTTGCTTTTCTAATTTACATTTTTGGGTGAGCACGTCCTTATACAACTGTTTCATCTGAGAGCGTAAATGTTTTTCGACGTATACAAATTTGGAGTAATATCTAAATTAGTTACAGAGATTTTTTATAATTTGCAAAGCTCTTACCTTTAGTCGTTTCAAATATTAACAATTTAGGATGTTCGGTTTTAATAACCACCTAACGGCCGACCGTTTCATTGCTTTTTGCTGTCAGGGCGAACGTTATATCTTGGGTGGAAAGAGAGTACATGATTTGTTTTTTAAACTACTACATTTTCCCATGTACCAAACGGATCTGAGTAACCTACTCCATTACATTTTCCTTCAGAATTAATATATCCTGCAAACATTAAACTGTGGGTTATAGTTTGATTAATTTTAATATCGCGTACAATGTGTGATTCGGTAACCTTTAATATTCCCGTTTTGTGTACATCTTCGCATGCACTTCTATTAACATCGTTTATATATTCATTTTCTCCGTTTAGAACAATAGAAATATGTGAGTGCATTCCACAATAGTACACTGTTCTATGAGTTTCAAACTTACATTGAATTATTTTCGTTTCACTATACTCGTTGATTTGCAGGAGCTGTACATATTTTTCGGATACATCAACATTTGTTTCTGGTAGCTCACATTCTCCTACTTCTAATAGTGAATGGGTTGTAACGTTTAAGTTTCGGGACCCACAATCGTATCCAATAAAAGCATTTGAATTACTTATTATTACACAAAGCAATAACCAAAACATCTGAAAATAAAAGAAGTATTACTATTAAATTTCAGGGTTCACATCTTCCCATCATTGCATTACTAGCGATGATTATTAATTAATCATTACTAGTGTCTCTGCGATTTTGTATTTTCTTTGGTTTCACCGTGTGATTTATGTGTGAAATTCTGAGTCTGTTTGCATGAACAATTTTGTTTCCTTGATTGTATTAAATTTTAATATTGTTTTTATTAATAATCTCCAAAATTTTGTGTGGTCCTGAATAGTAATTACCAAATTTATTTGACTTAGGGCCTTTTAAAAGAAAAACATAGTCTCCTATTTTAAAATTACGCGGATTTGTCGTTTGTCATAGTATTTTTTTGAACGATTCTTGTATCCAACTAAATTTTCATAAACTAGATTTCTTATGCCATTTAATCTAGTTACTAAATCTATAATATATCCTTTATAAGAAGGCAGTAAATCTGTTTCCCTTAAGGGGTCACCTGAGGGTAATCTAGCTAATTTTCCAAATACTACTTCGTAAGGCGTATGTTTTGTACTTTCCGATACACACGTGTTAAAATTTAGAATCGCGATTTCCAACCATTCATCCCATTCTTGATCCTCATTAGTATATTGCTTTAAAAATTCACCCAAAGCATGGTGTGACCTTTCCAATGAGCCATTAGACTGGGGATGAAAAGCAGTAGTTCCAATTTTTTTAACTTAAGATCTTCTTGAAATTCGTTGCATAAGCTTACTTAGAAAATTTTGACCCTGATCGGCGAGTACAATCCAAGGGGCTCCGAATAAACAAATAAATTTCTTAACAAAAACATCAGCTATTGTAGTGGCAAGAGTATCTTTTAATGGGACTGCTAGACAGAATTTAGAAAGTTGATCCTGCATTGTGAGGATGTATTCGAATCCATTTTTAGTTTTGGATAAGGGCCCTACCACATCTAGGGCTATTTTATCGAATACTGTTCCTGGTGTATCTGTAATCACCATTGGCTGTTTTGTTTTTAATCGTACTAATTTTTTTAGTTGACAATTTAAACATTGCTGGATCCTTCGCTGAATATCTTCCTTCAGATTCTCCCAGTAGTAGTTTTATTCTGTTGTAAGTTTTGGAGACTCCTCTATGACCTCCAATTGGTGAACAGTGTAATTCTTCAAATATTTCGTTTCGTTTATCCAGTGGAACAAATTTCAATGTTCCCTTACAAATTGTCCTTTCGAAATTGTATCATTTGTTTAGTTTCAATAATTTGACATTTCAGGTTAGGGTCGAATTCCCTAGTTTCTTGGTTAGAATTTGAAGAGTCGTAGCTTGATGTGCTACTGAATTTTGAATTTTCTTTTTGTTGAATGAGGTCTTGTGCTTTGAAGTTTGATTCAGTCATTTTGACTGTGTCTTCAATATCATCTTCTTTTTTGGATTCATTATTAGGGGTTGGTTTTCCCATTATTCTTTTTGACTTACGTTTATCATTAGTAAATCCATCGCTTGCTTCTTCCTTTTTCTTCTGGTTCCTTGTGATGATGTTGCATGATTGCGTTGGCACTTGCTCCGTAGGATTTCTTGAAAGTGCATTCGCGTTAAGGTTTTATTTTCCAGGCTTATAAATGACTTCATAATCGAATTCAGAGAGTTTAAAACGCCATTTTTGTATTCTAGTATTTAATTCGGCTGTTTTGAACCATATTAAAGCTTGATGATCCGTAATTATTTTGATTTTCTTTCCGTAGATATATGAACGAAAGATTTTAACCGCGTAAATCATCGCCGGAGCTTCTTTTTTATAGACTTCATAAGAACAAACAATGTCACAACAGTTTACCGGGTGATAATTAAAACACCAGAATTTAATTAATTAATTAACATGTATCGGTATCCATCAACACGCGGTTCTAACATTTGCAACGAACGGTGCGTGTGGCATAATGACACCATTGTAATTAGTGTTCATTTACATCAAACTGCACAAATTTAGTATCACAAAATGTCTAAGATACTAAATATCAAGCCCCAGGGTCTATGCGCCCTAGGGTACGTTTTCCGGGTTACGTGGTGGCGTCTGGTAGTCTTGTGCGTCGCTCTCCTACGATCGATGACGGCGATAATCGAAGCGTCGATCTATCGTGGCTCGAAACTCGACATGGCGGCCAGTGTTGACATGGACTCGGTAGCCGGCTGTGCCTCATCCTCGACGCTGCTGTCCTCCGGTGGTGCTGTCCTCGTGTTGCTCATAGAGCAGACGGGACAGGAAGCGTGAAAATTTGAAATTTGGATACTTTTGATCCATAGAGATTTGTTTAAAATCAGGATTCTTTTGATCCTTTTAAAAGTTTAGATATTTAGGATTTTTATAATCCTATTGAAAGTTTTAAAATATATAAAAATTGAAATTAGGATTCCTTTGATCCATAGAAATTTTGTTTTATAATCAGGATTCTCATGATCCCTTTAAAGATTTTGAAATTTAGGATTTTTATAATCCTATTGAAAATTTGCAAATATAGAAAATTTGAAATTTGGATACTTTTGATCCATAGAGATTTGTTTAAAATCAGGATTCTTTTGATCCTTTTAAAAGTTTAGATATTTAGGATTTTTATAATCCTATTGAAAGTTTGGAAACACAGAAAATTTAAAATTTGGATACATTTGATCCATAGAGATTTATTTAATAAAATTAGTAAGAAGGCAATTGGAAATAATATTTTTACAACTCCAATTAAATCTAGAGCATCCGCTGAAACCTCTGTTTGTAGATCGATTAAAAAGAATTAAAAGTAAATGGCAACAATAATCTTTATCAATTAATGCTACCAGTTCTTAATCTTCAAACTGTCTTGTCGTTCCAGGACGTTCTTCGTCTTCCAAGCCAAAATCACCACTGTTAAATCGTGCAAACCACTTTTGACACGTTCGCTCAGCTAGAGCATATTTACCATTAACATCCACCAAAATACGATGACTTTCGGCAGCACTTTTCTTCATATTAAAGTAATAAAGAAGAATTCCACGCAAAAAAACTTTTTTTCAGGCACAAAGTTCGACATATCTGAGTGAATAAAAATTATTGTTGTTTACGCTTCAAATGAATGAGATATACTGAAAACGGCGCACAATGACAGTCGCTTTCCAACGCATGTGCGGAATATTAGAACGATTGAATAATAATCAAGTAATGCCAAGTCCGACCGGGGCGCAGAACCGCGGGAGGAGGCCCCGATGCGATTTCTACTGGACCTCCCCGTTGTTACGCTCTCGACGCCCATCAAGCTCCCTCGTCTTCATCACAAGTGTGACGAATGACTCGATGAGCGTCCAGAACCGTTCAGACTCGAGCATTAGAGGGAACATCGTGTCAGGTGTAAGCTCGGAACCCACTGCCTGACCGAGGACCTCCCTAGCCACACCCCATTTTGGGCAGACGAAGAGTGCGTGCTCCGCGTTATCCACCGGAAAAACGCAGTAGCAACACGTCTCCTCGTGTCTCTTCTTAAAGTGCCTCAGGTACGCGTTGAAACAGCCATGGCCGGAGAGCGCTTGCGCCAAATAAAATACGACTTCCCCGTGCTTTCTATTCAGCCAGGTGGCGATCTCCGGGATTAGACGGTGTATCCATCTCCCTGTCTTCTCACCATGCCATCTCATCTGCCACTTCTCGTCGAGTCTGCGCCTTCCATCCTTGCGGATGGCCTCCTTTGCGCGATTTCCTGCAGGTCGGCGAAGGTGAGCTCCTTACGAGTCATTCGCGCCGGACCACGCAGGAACTTCGGTCCTGTCTTTGGAACGGCTCCACGTGTGGAAAAAAGCTTCGTACAATGTACTTGACTCGATCGGGATTATCCAGGCCCGGGGTCTATCTTCTAGTCACCAATCTCTTGGTGACTATTTTGAAGGCGAGACCCCATGGGTCCTTCTTGACCTCACCGATCAAGTTTTTCCATCATTGAAGTCGGCTTTTCTTTATGCCGCGCCTCAAAGCTGTTTTTGCCCCTTGCCATGCCTCGTGCAGCATAGCATCCCCCCTGGAACGGTTGAATTTTCGCCGCGCTGCGAGGCATTCTCGACGCAGGGCTGCCAACTGGTCGTTCCATCAGTACATCGAACCTTTGGCTTGCCTGCGCTTACGGAGAGGCATCGAGTCGTCGCTAGCCGCGACCACCTTCTGCCTTGTCGATCGCACAGTAGCTTCAAACGACCCAGCAGGGCAGAGCCAACCAAGCTCATCAATGAGCCTGGTTTCTTCGATGTGTTCGAAGTCTTTCCCTGCTGAGTCGTCTCGTGTTCCAGGAGGGGCTCCTTCCTTCGCCGCCCCTACCCTTATCAAACGCTCGACACCGTTGTTCTAGAGTAAATTCGATGCACCGGTGGTCACTCAAAGTTATTGCCTCGAGGACCGACCAGTCGCTTATCGTTGAAGCGAGGTGAGGTGCGCACGCAACTCACCCCATCCTCAATTTATCTAGCTGAAGCAGACGCGCGGCGTCTACCTCAGCTTGCCTCATCACTGAAGTCTTCACCCCCACAAAGCGGGTGAAGAGCCTGCAGGATCCTTCGCCGACACCTTGATTGCGTCGCCCGACCTGGCGGGTGAGGAGCGCTTCGGGGTACTCTTGGCGTTTGTACCCTGTGCTTCCTGCACAGGGTCCTTCGACCTTCTCTCCGTTACCACTTTTTTCTTTCTCTCTTTTTTCTTTTTGGCTACCACTTGCCGGTCCCCATCTTTAATTGGGGCCTGGCTCGTGGCCACCTGTGCATACGACGGTGATAGGCCGCCTTTCCCCCTCTTAGGAGTTCTTTCCTGAGGGGTGGAGGGGGCTACCCTCTTCTCACCTTTTGTCTGCGTTTTTGAGGTGTCTCCCAGAGACGCAGAGCGCGGTCTCCGGAAGATACACATTTTTTTCGAGGCGGGGTGGGTCTCCAGCCTCTTCTGGAGTTCCACCTCGCTTTCTAGTAGGCACCTGTGGGTGTTGAGCGTACCGCCCAACACCTCAGCTGCCTCATTGACCAAGACTTTTACAAAGCCAGGGTTATTCCTAAGCATACCATATTGTATTACGCTCAGGGCTCTGGCTAGCTTTTCCATTTTCTCTTTTTGATCCTTCAGGAGCTGAAGGACGTCCTTCCATCCCTCAGGTCCTGATGAAGCACTCAAGTCCACTTTCTGCACAGTTTTTTTTATTAATATTCATAAATCAATTTCATCAGCGCATCGTGCGTAGAGGAGCGGGTCGAAAAAGTTGGGAAGGGGTGTACCCTCGGACCGAAGTCCTACCCAAGTTCCCTGAGGCCCAACCTCCGCTTAGTCGGTCCCGGAATGCGCGGACCGACTAGACTCGCTCGAAGCAACACAGGCTCCGACACCTGTGTTCAATACGCACTACCTGATCAAGGTCCAGAAGGGGCTGGCTTCTGTACCCGCATGGCACCCCACGTCGGCAGAACTAAGCTCACATCAACCACGCCACCTCGTGGGCCGGAGAAGACACCACTCGGCGACGAAGCACTCCCAGTGGGGATGCAATACGGAAACGATCGTTTGGACTGTTCTTGGTCACAGACTGCGGAGGCTTTTGTAGTGTAACCCCAGGAGATTCCATACACCAATTCGCTCTTAGTCTCTTTCAAGAGGGAGACCGTCTATAGGTTCTCCTCTCACATTCGAAGGACACATATCACAGTCAGGCAGCGCTGTCATTCAATCAATTCATTTATTCCTCGCAGACACTCGCAGCCTCATTCTCAGCGCCGCTGCCTGGGGCATACATCCTTCTTCATGCATAGGGATGGAGGCGTTCATAGTCTCCCCCCATTTCAACATGCGATAGACCTGTTTATAGGACACCCTTCACGCAATGGGAAGATGCCCGTCTATAGAGACCCCTGCATTTGTTCACCGATTCATCCGGACACTGGAACCTCCATGACCCGAGGCCCGTCTGCTAAGCCTCCCCACCCGTCCTTTTTTTGCATAGCCAGGAGAAGGACTTCGTCAAGGTACCAGTCCGAGGCCCCATGTTGCTATTCCGGTTAAGAACCATTTGGAAAACAGTGGGTGGGAAGTTTATCGACTTTTTTGTTGCATTTTTCGCAATTATATATAAAGTACAGCAAAAAACAGCACTCCCTTCTGATCCCACCAAATAGAGAGCATTAGCTTCGCGCCATGGATATTCGGCTTTGCCGTTATTTGGCTGGTTGGTCGGGTTTCACATATGATTGTTTGCCCTTGGTATTTTGAGTAATGGATCTATTTTTTATCAGCAGTAACAATCCGATGCAAACATGACTTCTTTTTGTGGCCTTCCAGCACCATTTCGGGCATGCAAAACCGCCTTTTAACGTTTCTTGGTTGGAATCCATGAGGAACCCCATTTCCTTTCTTTTAATCGTATCCGGCTGCTTTTAAACGTTTTAAACGGCCCCTTCAGTGACTCCCAAAGATTTTTCGAGCTCTTCTTGAATTTTGTCAACAATCTTTATCAAGGTATACTTCTAGTTCTTAATCTTCAAACTTTTTTGGCTACCCAGGACTTTCTTCATCTTCCAAACCAAAATCACCACTTTTAAATCGTGCAAACCACTTTTGGCACGTTCGCTCAGCTAGAGCATATTTAGCAATAACCTCCACCAAGATACGATGAATTTCGGCGGCATTTTTGATCATATTAAAGTAATAAAGAAGAACTCCCCGCAAAAAAACTTTTTTCAGTCACAAAGTTCGACATATCTGAGTGAAAAAAAATTATTGTTGTTTACGCTTCAAATGAATATGATATACTGAAAACGACGCACAATGACAGTAGCTTTCCAACGCATGTTCAGAATATTAGAACGATTGAATAATAATCAAGTTACGCCATCTCTTAGTAAACTGGAAGAACTAGGTTATGGATCCAATATATATAGATAAATATGTATTATATCGATTTTTTTGATTCGACGTACTAAATAATATGCGACCAGAGACGAGGCAATAATTTTTCATCATGACTACGCTCGGCCCCAGGTTGCTATTCCAGTTAAGAACTATTTGGAAAACATTGGATGGGAAGTTTCTCGATTTTTTTGTTTCCTATTTCGAAATTATATATGAAAAATTATTGCCACGTGTCTGGTCGCATATTCCGGGCGTAATTTGGCTATTGCTCTTTTCAAACGAATTAATTGTGTTCGGTAGCGTTCTCCATTGATGGTTTCACCAGGTTTTAGCAGCTCACAATACAGCACTCCCTTCTCATCCCACCAAATAGAGAGCATTACCTTCGCGCCATGGATATTCGGCTTTGCCGTTGATTTGGCTGGTTGTCCGGGTTTCTAATATGATTTTTTGCCCTTGATATTTTGCGTAATAGATCTATTTTTTATCACCAGTCCACCAATCACCAGACACCAATCCTATGCAAAAATGACTTCTTTTTGTGGCCTTCCAGCAGCATTCAGTGCATGCAAAACCGCCTTTTAACGTTTCTTGGCTTGAGACCATGTAAAACCCAATTTCTTTGCTTTTGACCGTATCCGGCTGCTTTTAAACGTTTTAAATGCCCCTTTAGTGACTCCCAAACATTGTGCGAGCTCTTCTTGTGTTTGGCATTAATCTTTATCGACTAATGCTTCCAGTATATCAAGAAATGCGTAACCGAAGTCCATAGGGCTCCGAATAGATGTACTGACCATCCGAAGACTGAATGAATGGCGTAACTTTGTAGTATAATGTCGACCGTAATTTTGATGATGTGGTTGATCTTTAATATATCTATTATCCCTGCACTTATTGTTCCAAAAGTAAGGAATTTGGTCCAAACTCTGGTCCAAGTGTTTTCAATGATTTTCTCCATTGCATTTTCGTTTAAGAGTTTTAAAAGACTTCCTTCACTATTTCCTAGATGATTTCCTCTCATTTCTCGTGGAAGGTCGTTTAATACAGCGGGCCTTTCCACTGGAAACATTATCCTTTCCCTGATCTGGTCCAATTCTCTTTCGGTGTAGATCCCGCTAGTAGCTAATTCTGCAGGGTTGGTGTATTTCCATGTTGGCCTTGTCATCGGTTTCATTATAGTTGGTTTCTCAGCTGTTCCAGAGCGTAAATGAATGGTATTAGTGTTTAAATTGATTCTAGCTTGTTGTTCAGTTAGAGTAATTTTATTGGTTCCTTGAACTACTACATTTTCCCATGTTCCGAAGGGATCTGAATATCCTGCTCCATCGCATTTTCCTTCTCCGTTTAAATATCCTGCTAAAATTATATTATGTGTAAACGTTTGATTTACTTTTATTCCGTGAACAATATGTGATTCACTTACTTTTAAAATACCGGTTTTGTGTACATCCTGAAATGCGCTTTTACTTACATCATTGATATATTCGTTCTCGCCATTTAAAACAATAGAAATATGAGAATTCATTCCGCAATAGTAAATTGTACGATGAATTTCCATTTTACATTGAATAAGTTTTGTTTCGGTATACTGATTTATCTGGAGTAGCTGTATGTATCTTTTAGTTATATTTATTTTTGTTTCAGGTAAATCGCAATTCCCTACCTCAAATAACGGTAAGGTTGTTACATTTAAATAACGCGACCCACAATCGTTTGCTTAAAAAATTTTGACCTTGATCTGTAAGTACTACTTTAGAGACTTCAAATATACAAATAAATTTCTTTATAAAGGAATCCGCGATTGTAGCGGCTAAAGTGTCTTTCAAAGGAACAGCTAGGCAAAATTTCGAGAGTTGATCTTGCATAGTAAGAATGTACTCATATCCATTTTTTGTTTTAAGTAGAGGTCCTACTACGTCAAGTGCTATCTTGTCAAATACAGTCTCAGGTGTGTCAGTAATTACCATTGGCTGTTTGGTTTTTAATCTGACTAATTTTTGTAATTGGCAATTAAGGCATTGTTGTATTCTTCTTTGTATATCCTCCTTTAGGTTTTCCTAATAAAAATTTTGTTTTATTCGGTTATATGTTTTTGAAACTCCTCGGTGTCCTCCAATCGGTGAACAATGTAATTCGTCAAAAATTTCCTTTCTTTTTTCTTCAGGAACAAATTTAAGGGTTGCTTTGCAAACAATTGTTTTGATCGATTCTTCCTTAAATACTTTTTTGATCAGAAATATTACTTCAGACCATGGTAAATTCTCTATATTTTCGCTTTTCGCGATGCTTAAAGTTTTTAGATTCAGCTTAGATATTAGGTTTTCTAATTCTACTAAAACTTTCTACACATTTTCTTTGATAGTCGAGATGGATTCGGGTTCAATTCCTTTTATACAAAGAGCAGAAATGGAATAATTTACTTCTTTTTAATGCATAGTTTACACTTATTGGTTTAAAATTTTGTGAAGATTCAATTTTATTAAATTCAATTAGTTTTCTTGCTCCTTCATCACAGAGTTCGCTTGTGCTCGAAATAAAATATTTAAGATTATCATGTCGGAACTGGATCATTTCTTTAGTTTCGATCACTTGACACGGTAAATTAGAGTTGAATCTTCTTGTTTCTTGATATGATGAATCACTATTAGAATTTGATGTGCTTGCGGTGGTCGAAATTGGTACTTTTTCCTTGGTTTCTTCGTATTCAGAATTTGATCTTTCCATTACAACTGTATCTTCGTTGCCTGAATACATACTTAATTGTGGTATTTCGGATGAATTTTTTTCAGAAGGCACTTTTGTTTTTGCCTTAGGATTAATTGAATCACTAAATTCACTTTCTACATAATTAGGTTTATTTACAGTAGTCGTATTTCTTAGTTTCATTTTAGTTTCACCTTTGTCTTTGAAGGTTTCTTTTTTAGACTTTTCTTTTCCTTATTTTCTTTGATTTTTGAAGAATCCTTTGCTGGTGTTATTTTATTTAATTCTTCTAGTTTTTTCTGATGTATAGTAACTACATTTATCACTTGTTCTTGTATGGGTTCAGCAGGATTTCTCGAGAGTGCATCTGCATTTGCGTTCAATTTTCCTGGTTTATAAATTACCTCATAATCAAACTCAAATAATTTGAATCGCCATTTTTGAACTCTTGTATTTAGTTCCGCGGTTTTGAACCATACTAAAGGTTGATGGTCCGTTATTAAATTTACCTTTTTACCATAAATATATGATCTAAAAGTTTGCACTGCATGTATCATTGCTAATGCTTCTTTTTCATAGACCTCATATGCTAATTCTGGGCCTCTTAAAACTCGTGAGCAATAGGCTATTGGAAGATCCTTTCCTATTTCTCCTTGTGATAGAATTCCTCCAATCGCATAACCTGAAGCGTCGGTTGTAATATTGAAGGGTTTGGAAAAATTTGGGTATTGTAATACCGGTGGATTGCAAAGTGCTTCTTTTAATTCTAGAAAATCTTGCTCTTCTTTCTCTGCCCATATGAATTTGATTTCCTTTTGTAGTAATTTACACAAAGTTTGGAAAGTTTTGAAAAGTTTTGATAAATCTACGTTAATATCCAGAAATTCCTAAAAACTGTCGAACATTCTTGACATTTTTTGGTCTTGGGAATTTATCTACGGCTTCCAATTTTCTTGAGTCCGGGCGTACTCCATCTTGACTCAATATATGTCCTAAATAACAAACTTTACAGTTTATTTTTACAATCACAGTTTAATTGAAGATTCGACTTTCGTAATCTCTCCATGATGAGATTAATTTTTTCTCCATGTTCTTCGAGTGTATTTGCAAATACTATGATGTCATCAATGAAAGTATACATGATTTTTCCTTGTAGATCCCTAAAAGTTTCATCTATAAATCTTTGGAAGGTAGGTGGGGCATTTTTCAATCCAAAAGTCATCCTTACGTATTCGTAATGACCGTAAGCTGTGCTAAAGGCAGTTTTATGGGAGTCGCGAGGATCCATGAGGATTTGCTGGAATCCTTTCGCTAAATCTAAAGTGGTATAGTACCTATGTCCACCGACTTGATCGATAATTTGGCAAATGTCAGGTAGTGTGTATCCATCACTAATTTTTTAATCATTTAGAAGTCTGAAATCTGAAACTAGACGCCATTTTTGTTTTTCGGAAGCGTCCATTTTTTTTAGGGACAATCCACAATGGTGAATTGTAGGGAGACGTAGATGGTTTGATGATTCCATATTTTAGTAGTTCCTGTACCTGTCTTTCTACTTCATCTTTAAGAGATATGGGTATTTTATACTGTTTTACGTTTATAGGTAAATCGTTGATTGCTGGGATTCGATGCATTACCGTACTGGCTACATCAAGCTTTTGTCCTTCTTGGTAAAATCTATCTTGATTGGAAAGTATTAAATTCATTGTATGTTCCTTTTCTTCTTCGTTTAAATGTTCAAATCTTAGTTTATTTAATAGATTTGTTTCTTTGGATGTTATTTTATGATTTTTAATAGAAAAAATGTTTATAAATGGTGACTTTGAAGAATTTTCGTTAAATATCTGAAAAGTTTCATTTACTTCCATTGTAGAATAGTTTTTAAAATTGAGTTCTGAAGATACTTCATTTAGTATATCCTGAAAATATGGTTTCGTTGAATAATCCAAATCTAATAGTTCCACGGGTCTAAAATCTGTTACAACTGAAAGATTTTCATTCGATGACTCAGTAATTTCTTCATCCATGTCTTGTAGTTGGTTTTCAGCAATATTAATTTGAGGAATTGAGGACACATTAGTATCCAAACTCCACGTAGAATTTATTTTGTTCTCAGCTTCAGTTGGGTTTATTGGAATGTTTTAAATTTCATTTATAATGACAGAATTCGAAGTTTTTTCTTCAATTATATTTTTCAACTCTTCCGTAACTAATAAACATTGTTGTTTATTCATGGTAGATGGTTCTTTTCTGCATTTTAAATTTGCTATTGTCTCTCCAATTTGGAGTGTACCATTTCCGTAGTCAATTATTGCTCCTGTTTCAGTTAAGTATGTTACCCCTAAAATTCCTTCGCATGGAATGTCAAAATCTTCTGTTACTATTAAAAATGTCGTCCTTCTTCCATATGTCGCAATTTCAATGGATCCCATAGTGTTTTGGAATTCCTTGACTTCCAGTTCCATACATCAAGAAAAGGGGAAACATATTTTCAAAACTTGGCCTTGTCTTGGGTTCCCCTACGTTCCTTTTTTCCTTGATATGATTCATATTTTTAATTTTCATCCTTTGCTGCGCCGGTCCATATTCTTGTGTACTCAGGACTTCCGATGGGGTTCCCTTGCTAACACCCTTATTAGGGTTACGATGTTTCATTCATAAATTTTCTCTATTTATAAATTTACTATTTCTCTCTCCCTATTACAATTTTGCTTCCGTACATTCTATTTCGTATAATCAAAATTCTTTCAAAACATATTCTTCGTGCAAGTTTTATTATGAAATCTTTTTATTAGCTTTACATGTTTAATATTATAAATAAATACATGTAACTGGTCACAGGACGTGACATCAATAAATGATTGTGTCGGTAAAACAGAACAATTCTATTACTTAAAATCCTGGATAATAGTAGTTTGATTAAATTAAATTATTAGTTTTCTCTGATACAATTATATGTTTGAATATTGATTGCGAGTTAAATTGGAGTTTTGTGGCTGAGATTGATTTTAAAGTTTTACGAAGTTTGAAATATGTTAATAAAAATTAATTGTATATTTTTGTGAAGGCAAAATATTTAGGTTTGTTGAATTACTATTGAAAATAAATATGAAATATATTCAATTATCAAATGAATTGAAGTGTGAATTTCTTAGAATTAATGCAAAGTACAATGAAAAATGTATGAATAATTTTCAGTAATTTATAACCTGGTATTTTACCTTCTTAAATAACTTTTCGTAAATTATCGCGTCCGTAGAGTAGATCCCTGATTATTAACAACTTTGAAATAAATTGCTATTAGTTTATGGTTACATTCTATAAGTTTCAATCTTTAGTTCAAAAATAGAATAGATGCAAGTTGCATTCCTCTTATTAGTCAATATAATTTCTTTTTTTATTCATAACATATTGAATAATATTAAAAGTAATGTTAATTTCGTATTTTATTTAATTATTTGATAAAATATTATTTTAGAGAGTTTTATTTTCTATGTTGAATAGGCCTAAGATTTTATCTAGACGGAGAATGCACTTTGAATCTATTTGTACTTTCATGGGCGGGGTAACAGCGCGGTCCCTTTTGAGCGATAGCCTAAGCTGTCTATGATTTCTTGTAATGGCTAAATACTGGACTATTTACTGCTTGTATTTGTTTGGGGGCTTATGAATTTATCTTGTTAGAGGCTGGTAGACGTTTGCATTTGAAAAGGAAATACGATTCTGGGCGACGTGTTTTGGTCGAAATATAGAGGTACAAAGTTTATTATATTTTACGATAGTTTGAGTACATTCTCAGTATTCATATTGATGCCGCTGCGTTTTGAATTTATCTTGAAAGGTTTCTAGTCTTAACTATTTACAAAAGATTGAGAAATTCGTTGAAAGGTATAAAATATTTTATAGATGTAAAATCATTCTTAATAATTCGAGAAATAGTGAAGAAAAATAAGATTCGGAGAAAAAAAAAGTAGGTAATTTCACAAGGCATCACGAAGAGCTCGCAAAATCTTTGGGAGTCGTGAAGGGGCCATTTAAAACGTTTAAAAGCAGCCCGATACGTTCAAATGCAAGGAAATTGGGTTCCACATGGACTCAAGCCAAGACAAATAATGGATCCATTACGAAAACTCCAAGGGCAAAAAATCATATGTGAAACCCGGCCAACCAGCTAAATCAACGGCAAAGCCGAATATCCATGGCGCGAAGGTAATGCTCTCTATTTGGTGGGATCAGAAGGGAGTACTGTATTGTGAGCTGCTAAAACCTGTTGAAACCATCAATGGAGAACGCTACCGAACACAATTAATTCGCTTGAACAGAGCAATAGACAAAAAACGCCCGGAATATAATTATATTAATTAAATAATTTATTATATTAATTATTCAACAAAAAAATCGATATAATACATATTTTTATATATATATATTGGACCTATAACCAAATTCTTGCAGTTTACTAAGAGATGGCGTAACTTGACTATTATTTAATCGTTCTAATATTCCGAACATGCGTTGGAAAGCTACTGTCATTGTGCGTCGTTTTCAATATATCTCAATCATTTGATGCGTAAACAACAATAATTTTTTTCACTCAAATATCTCGAACTTTGTGCCTGAAAAAGGGTTTTTTTGCAGGCAGTCCTCCTTTATTACTGTAATATGAAGAAAAATGCTGCCGAAAGTCAGCATATTTTGGTGGAGGTTAATGGTATATATGCTCTAGCTGAGAGAACGTGCCAAAAGTGGTTTGCACGATTTAGAAGTGGTGATTTTGGCTTATAAGACAAAGAACGTCCTGGGCAGCCAAAACAGTTTGAAGATCAAGAACTGGAAGCATTAATCGATGAAGATTATTGCCAAACACAAGAAAAGCTCGATTTTTTTGTTGCATTTTTCGCAATTATATATGAAAAATTATT
Organism: Diplolepis rosae; assembly: GCA_030998225.1. Taxonomy (NCBI): domain Eukaryota; kingdom Metazoa; phylum Arthropoda; class Insecta; order Hymenoptera; family Diplolepididae; genus Diplolepis; species Diplolepis rosae. The sequence continues at coordinate 2,602,569 of JAPYXD010000738.1, forward strand.
GCCTCGTGTCTGGTCGCATATTCCAGGCGTTTTTTGGCTATTGCTCTTTTCAAACGAATTAATTGTGTTCGGTAGCGTTCTCCATTGATGGTTTCACCAGGTTTTAGCAGCTCACAATACAGCACTCCCTTCTCATCCCACCAAATAGAGAGCATTACCTTCGCGCCATGGATATTCGGCTTTGCCGTTGATTTGGCTGGTTGGCCGGGTTTCTAATATGATTTTTTGCCCTTGATATTTTGCGTAATAGATCTATTTTTTATCACCAGTAACAATCCGATGCAAAAATGACTTCTTTTTGTGGCCTTCCAGCAGCATTCAGGGCATGCAAAACCGCCTTTTAACGTTTCTTGGCTTGAGTCCACGTGGAACCCTATTTCCTTGCTTTTGAACGTATCCGGCTGCTTTTAAACGTTATAAATGGCCCCTTCAGTGACTCCCAAAGATTTTCGAGCTCTTCTTGTGTTTGGAAATAATCTTCATCGATTAATGCTTCCAGTTCTTAATCTTCAAACTGTTTTGGCTACCCAGAACGTTCTTCGTCTTCCAAGCCAAAATCACCACTCTTTAAATCGTTCAAACCACTTTTGGCACGTTCGCTCAGCTAGAGCATGTAGACTGTTAACTTCCACCAAAATGCGATGACTTTCGGCAGCAATTTTCTTCATATTAAAGTAATAAAGAAGAATTCCCCGCAAAAAAAACTTTTTTTCAGGCACAAAGTTCGACATATCTGAGTGAAAAAAAATTATTGTTGTTTACGCTTCAAATGAATGAGATATACTGAAAACGACGCACAATGACAGTAGCTTTCCAACGCATGTTCAGAATATTAGAACGAGTGTATAATAATCAAGTTACGCCATCTCTTAGTAAGCACACACACACATATATATATATATATGTCTGTGCGTATATGTGTATGCATATTTATGAGTACGCATGCATGGATGTGTGCATATGGATATATATATATATATATATATGAATGCAAATACGAGGACAAAAATTAATGTAAACGTCAAACGAAACACGTGCGAGAACCTTATTGACGCTCGATCGCTATAATGTATATTAGAAGTGGAGGAACGAACGAATGGAAGAACGAGAAAGCAGAATTAAAATACTCTGCAACTAATTGTAATATATATTGTAATGCAAGCATTAGATGCATAAATATTGAAAGTAAGTGTATGTAATTGCCAGAGTAAGATATACTCGATCGCCGTACGCGAGAGAAAAGAATGAAAAAGGGCGAGAAGGAGAATGAAAGCTGGTAGAGAGAGAGAGAGGTTCATGCGATACGAATAAACACCGCACACTACTATGCCTTTCTGCCGCTTCATTCTTTATTCCGTGTTTCTTCCGTCCAAAGGAGGAAACTACTGAGATTATCACCGGCCTAAAATTATTGTTTCGGATAAAGCTCCCATTTTATTCCGCAGTTCAATGTGGAGCTCGAGATACACCCTATATTCTCCCTTCCCCGCGCCTCTCCTTGCCTGAAGACTTACGTACTTAGTCAGCTGATCTCCCGCCACAAAAGCCACGTGCTTTATGTTACTAAGACCCAACGCTCATCTGAATACTTAAATAATTATGTTAAGGCTTTAATCCACTCAAAGATTATAAGCCCAGACTAATTAAATATATATATTTCGATTTACTCTGAAATATATTGGAAACTAAAATTGTTTCTACAATTTGATGACCATGCATCAAATACTAGAAATTTATGAGCACATTTCCTTTCTCACGATAGGTGTAGAAAGAGGGGAGAAATGTTGACACCTGAAAATCAGCAAATGGTGCAATATTAAGACTCAGCACGGTACAAAGTCTATCCACGTCCCTAATTTCCCCTGCCATTATTATCTTACCCAATCACCGATACGTTACTCATCAAAAAAGCCTACTACATTCACCTCGCGATGAACTTACGTGCTAAATCTCAGCCAAGCCAAATTTGCAGTTACCCAAGCAACCCGGTACTAACCGGAACTACTTGAATAGTAGAGAATATATTTTTCTCTACTTTGCCCGTCTGCGGCCTAGATCGACAGTTCCTAGATCCTCGTTAGTTGATTGAACCCGTAAAACTCTTTCTAACGAAATTATATTTTTGGAATCGTGTCGGGCGGACGTAAAAGACAAAAGACTTCATCTGGACGGAAGCAATACATATAAGATATATTGAAGTATACAAAATATATTTTTAATATATCTTTCTTCGGCGGACTATTCTAAAGTCCAATTCGTTTAATAAAAAAAACGGCAAAAAGGTGCGCGAAATCGCGGAAAAATTAATACTACCGAATCTCAAAACGGTAGTGATAATTTTTCATAAAATATTGTAATTAGATTTAATAGGAAAATTCTAGCGGTGAAAAGGGCGAATTTAAAAGCACTCAACCGTTTTCTGGTTAAAAGCCAACCGTCATTTTCTCTTATTAAACCTAACAGAAAGTGGCAAAACAGTATTTGTGTGCGCGTGTGCTAGGCGCGACTCGCAAATAGGACAAAGTGTGATTTTGAACAACACTCAACAGAAAACCATTGCCCAGTCTAGGACGAATCAGGAGCTAAGGGAAAAATCTCTCCCTCTCTCTCACACTCTGCTGGGACTGGTAGATGTAAGGAAAACTAGTAGTAATGTATCGTTCTAATATATATATATATAGTTGTATATCCTTTTTATACGGACATTAAACACTAAAACTGGAAATCTTCCTGCATTCAAGTTTACTTTTCCAAAAATCAAAGAGGGTTTTCTTAAAAGCAGGGTATAGCCTCCTCGGTCAGAGGAGAAGGCAAAAACGATCCCAGATTAAAAACAAATTTTGATTTATTCAATTTTTATTTTCTAAATTGAAATTTGGCAGTTTGCAGCCTCAAGCGGGCGTATAATCGAATTTAATATTTTTATTATAATAAATTCAATTATTCGTACGTTACAGTTCATGTGACGCTTTCACTTATTTCTCAGTGAAATCAATGCAGGGCACTGATTCATCAGTTGATATATTTTCACTGATTCACGTTTAGAGAGCATTTACAAAAAATATTTGCATTGAATACCAAGTTGTTGCTGAAGACTTTTAGGTACAAAATCGAAAAAAGCGTTCAATGAAATTCATCTTTGATATGAAAACATTCGATAGATCATATCTAAGCTCAGTCAATTCGTCATAAAGACTGAGTAATAATTTTTTGTGATATTTAGAGTTTCACAATATAATCGTAAAGGACAACTATACATCGTTATACCATACACGGTAAACATATATAAAATTGATATTCATTGTGCAGCCCACTTTTTTACGAAGAAAACGATTTTTTCCTTAAAAAAATCATAACTCGCAAACAAAAAATTTTAGCTACTAGAGATTCAGTAGAATTGTAACTCAAGTTGTCTTTTTTGTTTATTGCTAAATAAGAAATTAGTAACAATAAACAAGCAATTTTTCATAACTGTATTCGGTAGTCCAAATTATTACAAACATTAAAAAGTGAGAATTGTTGAAATCGGTCAATTTGTGAAGAAGTTGTAGACAATTGAAAAATAAGTTCTCGCAAATAATTGAAAAAATAGATTTTGACCCCAAAAGCGAAATTGCCGAAAAATCTCCGAAAAATTTTTTTCGGCCCAAAAAAAAATACGTGTCTCATTATTTCGATCAAAGAGCAGCATATTTGAGTTTCGTTAAAAAATAAATTTGTGTCCCGTATGGACCTGTTGAATTGAGATGGAAAGCATAAATAGATATTCAATGCTTGTTCTTTTTTGTGTTTTATTTTAATGACCCTATTGAACCGGCTGAACGGTAGGTTTACGCTACAGCGCAAACCTAGCCTAAAGTAGCAATATAACTCACGAAAGCGAAGAAATAAATATTTAACTTGATTGTATCCTTTTTATTATGATTATTATTATTATTATAGCTATGGCTGGGGCCCGGAAGGGCCCCTGATGCTTGGGTATCCCCGTTTCGTCACCAACTAAAACCTTATGCGCGACCTTACAGCCCGTGCCAAAAGGCAAGGACCTGGGCCACGTTTTTGGTCTGAATAACGCTATGTCTATTTAAGCGTAGCCAGTGAGAATCTGACGTTTGTCCCTGATTGCTGGACAATCGCAGAGTATATGGGTGGAAGTTTCATTGTTTTCCCCACATAATCGACAAAGAAGACTTTCAGCAAGCCCTATCTTATGTCTGCGATAAGCGAGGTTGCTGTGACGAATAAACACTTCTGTTATGGTCTTTACCTCGGTTCTACTAAGCCTGCGTATGTTTGCAGCTCGTTTGGGGTTAAGATGCTCCTCCATGGGGGCTTTGGCTTGCCTGCATGCCGTAGCCTTATGCCACTCTTCCTGGTGTTTCTCGGCCAGCCACTTGTTGATGTCTTCTGTGACCAACCTATTTGAAACACCAATTACTGGTCCTATACCAGTTGGGTTATGTTTTGACGCTAGCTTGGCTAGTATATCCGCTTTCTCATTTCCCTTGATACCCCTGTAACCAGGGATCCAGTGGACTGTGATTTGGTTGTTTTCCGCTAGTTTTTTCAATGATACATGGCATTCCTAGACCAGCGACGAGGTAGTCACTAACTTACCTAGTGTCGTGATGGCCGCTCTGCTATCCGAGCAGATGCGGATGTTCCTGCCGCAGCCATGATTCCGTGCTTTGTATGCGCATTGGAGTATGGCCGCAATCTCGGTTTGAAGAACTGTGAGGTGAGTTCCCAATGGGATCACGAGGCTTGTGTTGCTGTTCCTCCCATAAACACCAGCCCCGCGCCCTCACTGTTTTTGGAGCCGTCTGTAAACCAGTTATCTCCATCGCCTGGGAGGTGTGCGCGACCCGCCTTCCAATCTTCCATGGTTAACAAGCTAACTTGTATATAGACATTACCTTTTTGAAATTTTGAGCGTTAATAATTAAAATTATTGCATATTTTCATCACGGTTAAACGTCAATTTTAATTAAAAATATGGATACAATTAAGATAAATATTTATTTTGTTGCTTTTATGAGTTATATTGCTAGTTTACGCTAGGTTTACGCTGTAGCGTAAACCTACCTTTCAGCCGGTTCACTAGGGTATATTAACAAATTATTGTTAAATATATATGTATATTCAATATATACGTAATGATGTATTTGTTCGCTCAATACAGGTATTTATCTCTGATAGAGACTCCCTGTGGCTTTAACCATCAGTTACTGGATTTGTTGGCAGAGACGCTTAAGCAAAAGCCAGACCTAAAACGTCATGGGATTCTCTTGATTGACGAAGTATCAACACGAAGGAACATTAGACTTGACACAAAAACAATGACCTATAAAGGTTTCGTTGTTTTCGGTGGTGGCACTCTAACTACGGATGTTGGCGAAATGGCTGATCACGGGCTATTTTTCATCTTTGATCCTATAATGGATGATTGCACCCAACCGATTGCTGTTTTTACTTCGAAAGGACCAACTGCTGGTGTAATGTGACGTCCTAAGTTTTAAATTAATATAAATATTCCCTACCTAAAGTCTAGAGCCAATTACCCTATCTATATTCCTCTGTTTAATATTAATTGTAATTAGTAAATTACCGGGTAGAGGACAAGCCAAATAAATTAAATAACAATTAATTTTAACAAGTATAGTTTATTGAAAATTACTATATTGACCCAAACGAAAAAAGAGTTGGTGGCAGGCTGGTTTTTCCTTTCGGTTGGGCGAGTCTAGTTTTGTCCAACCTTAAAGAAAATCGAACCGTGAGTTTAAGTGTAAAAGGACAAGAGAAGTTTAATAAAGAAGAGGGTTTCTTTTTATTATCTTACCGGTTTGTTTTGATATTAGGTGCCTATTAGGTATAATATTCCCTTAGTTGGTCTTAGTCCTTCCTGGTGCCAATAATAGGTAACTCCAACACTTACTCGTAGATTATCCTTATTTGGTTTCGCACACTGACACGTAATCCTGGTTTGAAACAATTATGTTGCGGCTACAAATATGTCACTTGTCACTTTATTGTGACTATGGCGACTTTAAGATTTATTACCGGCACTGCGACGATGGGTCAGTTTGAAATTTGATCCGCACTTAGACTCCGTAGATTTCGACGACTCTCCTTAGGCCTCGACATGTGGTATATATTGTCGCTTGTGGCTTCAATCCGTAGAACGGAAGCATGGGGGTTCGAGTTGTATAGTTTCAATAGCTTTTTCGAAGAGCATTGGTATCTTAGGTGTCAGTGTGTTGAATTGAAACCATGGGCCAGCTTTGCTTGTATGCTGCGTTGGTGAGCTTAGGGTCTCACACCGATTTTCAAAGTCCATGAGGGTCGTGATTTCTTGGTGTGGGTGTTACCCACATCTTCTTAAGGAGCTGTGTAAACCCGTGCCACCAGGTTTAGGTAGATTTAATGGTAAGGGTCAATTACATTATTTTTATACATAGGTAGTAAGATACAATTACAAAAATATAGTTGTCTTACAATAGGTATTTGATTTTAATTATGTTTTAATATTTAAACATTCTTGAGTGTTTTTAAAAATTATGTAAATATTATGAACAAATATAATTTATAATTAACTAATGGTTATTGCTAAGTGAATAATAACAAACTGCAGGAAATAAAAGTAACAACAATTATTATTATAATTATTATTATAAAAGTTGAAATGACATTATTGTTATATAATATTTGTTGCAGCTTGTTAATCGTTTTTTAATAACAATGCTAATGAAAATCGATGGTGAAAATAAGAATAATTTGTTGTAATTAATAGTTTATGAATCACATAAATTGTTAATTGTTATAAAATATAACAGTGTCACACAACAACACTACATATCATATAATAATAATTGTGACATATAATATAATCATAACGTAACACAACACAATATAATAGCATATAATATATAATAATATAATAATATAATAGATAATATAGTAGTCATGGATACGTGACAGTAACATTGGCTAAATTAATCATTCAAGCGATTGTATTATTAGAAAAAGCTGGTGCAAAGGTACACGAAGTTGTAACTGACGGAGCCGCGACTAACAGGGAATTTCGGTCTGAAGTCGGATGTAGTGGAAAAATAGAAAACGCAAGAAACTCCTTTTCTCATCCTACTGCAGATGATCATAAGATATACATCTTCTCTGACACTCCCCATTTAATCAAATGCATTCGCAATCGTCTATTTGAAGAGGGAAAATTGCAGGTACTAATAAGCATAAATAGTATATAATTTTTAAACAGTCATTTTTTTCGCATTTGAAAAATTTTTGGTGCTTATATTTCAGACTGAACCAAATGCAAATCTCATTAAGTGGGATTACTTCAAAAAATTATTTAAAATAGATCGTCAGTACTGCTACGGAAGATTATGCTCTAAACTTACTTACAATCACATAAGTCCAAATAACTTATTAAAAATGCGAGTGGCTTTTGCTGTGCAGGTATAATTGACTATATTATTATTATTATTTTCTCTTTTAATGTGAGAGATGTCCTGCGGAAGAAAAAGCAGGACATACTGGACGAGGCCAGCCAATAGAAGAACACAAGCCAGAAGGAGAGGCAGAGGATGCCAATAGGTGGCCCCCACCCCGAAGTAATGCCTAACGGCGGTTCCGGGGTGGGATTTCATGGCCTAGCGACAGGGAAGGAGTTATAGTAAGTAGGGCTGCGCGAGCAGCAGACTCCCACACACCAGGGGGGCACGGAGTCTCCTTGACGGTGCATAAAGCATTTCTCCCTTCCTCAAAAAAAAAAAAAAAAAAAAATTAATGTCAGGACACAAAATGTATTTGATTTTCAATTAAATTTGACTGCGTGTTTTTTTCCTTAATTATTAAGCTGTATCCTTTCAGAACAATTAATTTTACAAAATAATATAATTAGAATTGATTAAAATTTAAAAATCAAATTTTTCTAATGTACCATTCGTTACAGATTTTTAGTAAAACAACAACAAAAGAATTACTAAATTACAAGGATTACCGTAAATAATTAGAGGGACGTGAAGCGAGAGCAGAATTTTGCTTGATTATAGATCGCTTGTTTGATTCTCTTAATCGAACGAAACCTGAAACAGGACTTACACTTCAAAGTACGGACTTCTCGGTAAAAAGAATGTAAAATTATATAAAAATATTTCATCACGCATGAATAATTTATTACAGATAACATTTGAATCGACAGGTCTTACAAGAATCTCTTTTGTGGCTAAATACTTGGGAACAACAAGTCAAACAATTGTCGGAGAGCTGGCTACAGAGCAAGCAACATGCCTCGGTTCATGAAATTTCTTACCCGGAATAGGTTCGATTGCTGCCGATACAGCGGTCCACCAATTGTCAGAAGACGCACTGGAAACTTAATGCGTGGGCGGGTAATCAAACTCGTAAAATTTCCGACCAAAAAAACTGTTTCAGAACACGGCTGAACATTTGCATTCGTATTGAAGAGTATGAGAGGAAGTAGGGAAAAAATTGTCAGAAGAGTAAGTGGAAGCTAAAGAGTTGTCAGAAGCTGCCAAAGTTGCGAGAAATTTTGGCAAATTTACATATCGAGGAACATTTCTGACAATTTGCATTTTTATTGTTTACATATCAAATAAACTACGTGCAAAGTGTCAGAAGGCAAAGTGGAAGAGTTCATGAGAAATTCGGGTGCAAAGCACGAGAGCGTCTTTTGGCACCCGGCGTGACGTCATCGCTTTTCTTTTGATTTTCGCACCCTACATATTTTGGATCACTTCCGACAATTAATATGAATATTTATAAACTACTTAAGGAACTGTTATTAAAATATCAGGGTTCCATTGAGAAGAATTCATAAATTTGATTAATTATTTATCGTAACATTAGCAACATTTCGCGTGAGTTTCATTTTTTTAAAGCATATTGAAATCTGGAAATATAAATGAAGAATATATTTTTAAAGCAAGACTTGAAAATTTAGAAAAATTTTCGATATTAATACTCCTACAGTATTGCCAGAATATATATATATATCTGACTAATCTTGAAATATTGTTGATGTTTTTAGTAGGCTTTAGGGTCCAGAAAAAATGTATCTCAAAGTTTCATATCTTAAAACGTTTCGACTCAGATTGGATTCCTCATCAGTGAGAATTTATTTATATAAAATATACAAAGAGGAGACCCTTGAAAAATTGCATGTGTGACGGATAAACATTGTGGTAAAAAAGATATACATCAATTGCACGTGTGAAAATATAAAATTGGTCTAAATTACTAAATTCAACGAAATAAAAATAAAATCACCTATATCATAATTTGAGGGTTATTTAGGGCTTTCTGAATATCTCATATAAATTTTTAATTTTATTTCTTTAAACAACTTATCTTAAAAACTTCTCCTTGAAAGATTGACCGTTTAGATCGATTTTGTAAAGACAGTCATACATGTTCCTTATATTTCATGTTTTATTTTCTCATCTATGTTGTAATAAAACTATTACCAATATGCTCTCAGACAAATAGAAGCACATCAATATGTTTAGTTATACAAACAATGCTTTACGGAAAATTTTTTATTTATAAAATTACTATTTTAAACAATAATTTTTGAATTCACTAATTATTTTGAAATAAATGATTAAACATTTGAACTTATACCAAAATAAGAGTTCTATAATCCCTAGAAAAGACTTTGAAATTTACAAAAGACAATAGGAAAGTCATTGTTCCTATCGGAAATAAAAAATAAGCCATAGTCGGAAGGGGAAAGCTAAAATAAATCCACCCTTGAAGGTCACACGCACGCCATCTGTACTCAAGAAAAGATGACCTTGAAATTCTGCTATAGGTGATAACTTAATATGATGCTATTTTTCTGTAAAATCATTGTTTGTATAACCATACATATTAATTTGCTTCTATTTGTTTGAGAGTATATTGGTAAATAGTTTTATTACAACAAAGATTAGAAAATAAAACATGAAATATGCGGAACATGTATAAAACGTTCTAAACGGTCAATTTTTTAAGGAACCGTTTTTAACATTTTTTGTTTAAAAAATTGTTGTTTAAACAAGTAAAATTGAAAATTTGGATGAGGTGTTTAGAGAGCCCTAAATTAGCCTTAAATTCTGGTATAGGTGATTACTTGTTTAATTATTGTAATAACGTGTGGTTACGTCAGCTTAACGTTGAGCCAGCATAAGCCCGTCTTTTTTGAAAAATAATGGAGCATTAAATTCAGCAATATGCCATTAAATTAGCCTTTAATGAGCCCTAAATTCTGATATAGGTGAGGACTCGATTGGACGATGTGGTTACGTCAACTTAACATACCTTAAAAGTATAAAGGAAGAAACTTGAAAAATTGCACGTGTGACGGATGAACATTGTGGTAGCAATCGATATATATCGTGTGTGTACTATATATGTGGAAGCTGTAAAAACGGTCTAAATATCTCACTTCACAAAAACTGTACAGAAAACAATTTTTAATCTACCCTGAGAAAGATTTTATATACAGTAAAATTGTAGACGTTAAGAAGAATTATTACAGAATGAAAAAATGAATTCTTCTCAATGGACTTCTGACATTTTATTAATAGATCCTTGAGACCTTTATGGATATTTATATTAGTTGTCAGAAGTAATCCGAAATATGTACGGTGCGGAAATCAAGAGAAAAGCGATGATTTCTCATAATGTCTTCCACTTTTTCTTCTGACACTTTGCACGTAGTTTATTCTTTATGTAAACAATAAAAATGCAAATTGTCAAAAGTGTTCCTAGATATGTAAATTTGCTAACATTTGTTGCAACTGTGGCAGCTTCTGACAACCCTTTAGCTTCCACTTACTCTCCTGACAATTTTTTCCCTACTTTCTCTCATACTCTTCAATACGTATGCAAATTTTCAGCCGTGATCTGAAACAGTTTTTTTGGTTGGAAATTTTACATGTTTGAACGTCCGTCCACGCATTAAGCTTCCAGTGCGCCTTCTGACAATTGGTGTACCGCTTTGTCGGCAGCAATCGAACCTATTCAAGGTAAGAAATTTCATGAACCGAGGCATGTTGCTTGCTCTGTAGCCAGCTCTTAGACTACAAGGGTTCAGAGACGAAAGCAATTTTTTGACGAACAGTACAAGTGAAGGATCGCGAATGACTATTCACTCTTCAAGACTTTGCTGCAGAAATATAAATTCGACTATGTATTGACTGGGAGAATAAACCAAAACTCCTTAGAGGTATCTATGAAGAATAAAATCTTTTTAAATCGTTCAACAGGTAAAAGGCAATATTAAACAGTTCGGAGCTTCAAATAGTCTTATTCTATTAAGGCAATGTACAAAGTAAGTTACACGACCAAGCCAGTTCTCAGATTATTTTTGGTCCATTGTACAATTTGGTAAATGAGATATCTTTTTAACCCTTCGTTACCAAACGTATGAGGGATTCCCTCTGTGGGGTCAGTTTTTTCGAAATAACTTCTAATTTACGATTCACACAGTCTGGTTCGTTTGAATACCTTTCCACGAATTATTCCTGAAGCTTTTTGTAGCAATAAAAAATTTTCAAGTAGAATACTCATTCAATAATCACTTTTCAAAACCGAAGGTGACGTGAATTCTGAGGGAATCCCTCCATAGTTTGGCTTTCGTGCAATGGAAATAGCTTGAGTTCTTAAGTGCGGTGTTGCCACATTTTGATGTTACATGTTCAACCAAGTAGTCGCAACATTTGATAACACTACAGATGTTCTAACACGCAGAATCATATCCTCTAGGGTTTGGTAACCGTGTAACAATTTTTAATTTTGGTAACGGAGGGTTAAATCTTTGGATTTTCACGAGGAGAGACAAAACTATGCTTTCACGCTTTGTTTAAGAAGAAATTTATAACATTTTCTTAGTAATTTTTGTCAATTGTATCACTTTTTTGACAAACAAAACATCGCTTTAAAACTTTAGGAAATGCACAAGGAGATATTAAACTTTTTTTCAGGAAAAAAAAAACGATAATACGGGGACTGAGTTGGTCACGTAATCTACGTAGCATAAGACCCTAAAGTTCTCTAAAACGTTTATCTTCGTCGATTTTGATAAACAAAAATCGTACAAATCATTTCAATATCGCAGTTTTACTTTATGGAAATTACAGAGTTTATAAGATAAATTATGGTATTTATAAACATTATAAATATACTACTGTACGAGTGAAATATATTTCTTCGGTTATGTTCGACATATTTCGTACAGTGAATATAGATATATTAGATACTTTATCAGGTATAGCTGATTTTTTCCGACTTTTTCCATTATATTTGATCAATTTTTGTAAGTATTGAACTTCGCGAAAATTTTAGTTAAAAATTTAAAATGTGTTAAAAATATGTACTAGAAAATTTTATAATGCTGAATATTTTTTGTCAAGTGAAAAGAAATTTATTTTTCGATGCAAAGAACATGCCAATGAAGCTGTGGAGATGTTAGCATATGTAATTTAATTCTAATTTAAATAAGGATGAGACAATTCGTATGACACGAAATGGCTGAAATTAGAAAAGTTAGCGTCTTGAAGAAAAAAGCAGCCAAGCTTTTCGACACACAACTAGTCATCATCGATCTGTACACGTTAAAAATTTAAAATATGTTAAAAATATGTACTAGCATATTTTATAGTAATGAATATTTTTTGTTAAATTTACAAATTTGTAATTGAGTATATATTTCCCTTCAGATGGTTTTTTATGTTGAACACAGGGCTTAACGAAATATTTATTCTTTATTTCATGCGTTTGTAGCTGGAAAATAAAAATGGAAAATACTTCTATTCAGGAGCTTAAGCTTTTTATTCAATTTTTAATATATTTAAAGTTTTATGGGGGTAACATATAAAAAATTTTGTTCACGGTCTCAATAATTCTTTCTGCGTATCCACAGTATACATTTTACGAATTAAATGTGTTCTTTTTTCATTTTTTATTAATTGATTTACGGAAAATGTATATATTATGTCCTAATATCATTTTAGGCACATTGTTTCATTTCATATTGTTCAGAAACTTAATTATTTGAAATGTTTTAATATTTGTCTATTAGCATAATGCATTCCGAAAGCGTGCCGCGTGAAGCGCGCTCTGGTGAGAAAACTTCGCACATACAAACTATAATCACTAAGGAACTGCCATTTTGTTTTTAGTCAGACAGGGCTGCTTGTAGCTGTCTGCCGTTTGTAATTACTGGGGTATTAAATATTTCCATGTCTGGTAGTTGATTTTCAAGATTGGTCTGGTCTTCTTCATTAAGAGTGGGTATGCCTGTTTCTGGCATTGCTGTTTTTAGTGTGTCTGCCCAAAAAGCAAAGTTAGAGCAACAATTGTAGAATTTATGGTGAATTGAATTCAGTTGTATTGGGCAATAGATGACGTAAGATGCGACTGAATAACAGAACATTTATGGCTGAATCATGAATGTCCTTTAAAGCACACGACTTATGGGGCTTTAATTGTGAGATGTTGTTGATGTTTTTGAGAGATTATTTTCTCGATTTTGAATGCCCTTGTATTGGATCATTATGTGACGTACTAAAGAGACGAGCAAACTGCTCAATAGATCAGTCATGAATGGGCAATAAATTGGGTATTATAAGTCATTCATTGTTGCAATATATTACCCATTATTGGTCAATTCTATTCGTGAATGAATTTACTAATTTAGATCATCTAGTTTCCGTTGCGCAGAATTAATTTCAACAAAATTATAGTGAGAACATTTTTATTTCATAACATTACATACATATGGAAAAATATAAAATTCACAATAATTAATGCACAATAACTTTATACTTAATTGTACTATATATGGATGTATGGTGTTTTACTTGACAGTATCCGTTGTATTTCTTTGATAAAAAAAATTATTCCAGGGGTGTCGAGTTAGCAAACTCATATAGAAATGTTACATCCCAGTAACTTTAAAAATTTTACATTGCCCCTGTGCAAGGGCAACACGTCACACACCAAGGAGAGCGAGGAAGGAATTATTTAATTATAATAAGTATTGCTATGGTGAATTATCATATGGACCGGGTAGCTGTGCGCATAAGGTAAACCAACGTATACCTCACGTGGACGAATCGGTTTGACACATGGCAATAAGAGATAAAGAAGAACAGCGCTCCCTCTATATGGTAATTGCACCCGTGGTAATGAGTCAGTAACTCACACCGCGTGCCGATAAAGTAGTAACGCTGTGCTAATAACCTAATGAGAGAATGATAAGTTATCAGCACAGCCTCATAAAATATAATGTCTAAATGTTGTAAGCATTATTATATTAATATTAATATTGTACTAACATTATATCACAACTATTATTAATGTCTCTGGTAGTAACATAGTATTGATCAATATTATCGCCATTATGTATTGATTGCCGATGAGTCGATAACGATCAATGAATGAAAATCGATCATTGATTATGGATCATAGATAAGAAATTGATTCACTGATCATTGGCAATCAATTAATGATCATACTTCATGAAATAAGTAATATAAATCATAAACAAATAAATGCAGAAATAAAGTAATTAAAAATGCATTTATTTGGAAACTAGATATAAAATTGGGCAATAAAAGAGATGAACCCATGAACCCTTGCAGAGATCGTGCCTGGTCACCGATTCGCAATTCGTACGTGCCTTGCCACCGATTTGCGATTCGAACTGTGCCTTGCCACCGATTTGCGATTCGAACGTTCCGTGCCACCAATTTACGTTGATCTGCTCCCACTAATAGAAGCATCAATAGTATATATACCCCAGATTCACCTCTGGAGGTTTGCTATCAAGTTCCGAACAGTTGTACGGTTGTTAGGTCCAGACCGGTAATTCAACGTCGTGAGCAGACCCTTCGATAAACGTAAGTCTCATTGGATATCTATGAGTAACTCAACATTCGGTACTTGGTAAATAAAATCCCAGGTCCTGAAGTGGTGCAAGTCCGGAAACCGTAGTGCTAGACAGTTCCTTTGGATTACGTGTATCGTCGTATTTAGTCGTATCGGTTAATAGTGATTCGTTTCTGAAATCGGGACGAACTAACCTATCTTGTTAACAAGTGCATGTTTGATTTATTTCTCGTGTACTTAACAAGATACGTAAGCGGATAATTGATCACATCAGTTGCTGGTGGACTTGCATCCCTTACACCATACCTCCTGCAAAATTTATCGTTGTTTTGCTACCTCACGGAGACCCAAACGAAACCCAACTATCCTGCAAGGATTTGTGCCGTTGACTTGCAATAATAGCAGTAAAGAACGACAATTCTCTCTTTTGCCCTCTAATTTAAGAGGTAGACTAGTAAGTTACCACCTAAGTATCATCCTGTGTGAAAAATTGCGCAAAATCTTATTTATTTATAATAAATTATTTCATTTATTTATATATTTAGTGTTTTATTATCATTGTAAAGAACTCAGGGCCCATAGACCTGACAAGTGACAACGTACCCACAAACAAAAATAAATTATCAGGCCTTACCAACCTGATATAATCAGCTAACCTCCTCCCTTACATCCAAAATCCAAACTACCCTCGCCTTTTGCTCGGGATGTAACAGAAATACAAATACAAATAAAACTTCCATAAAAATCGTAATTGATAAAATCTAGTGAACGTCAACTTAAGCATGTGGTTGGTAAGCTAGTTCTATGATACGGAAAAGATTGCTTCTCCAATGTCAGACATTTGACCCCAAGATTAAGTAGATGCAAAAAAAGATAACGTTTGTCGAATCTAATCCATGGAAACTTGTCTCTAGTGGTCATAAGTTTTTACAATTGGAGATAGCTTTGATTATCAGGAAAATGGTTTTGAACATTTTGATCATGTACGCCAGCAGAAGGCTGGTGAAAATTTTGTTGAGGTGCATTATTTGGACTTTGTTGATTTTGGAGTGCAACATTCGTCTAAAATATATATTTTTACATTTCAACAGAGAATTGCAAATAAATCTTACAAGGGCAGCGTACATTGATATTTGAAAATTATTCCCCAAAGGCTGTTATAAAAGTACACATTTACATCATAACCTAACCAAACAAGATTTCATGTGAAAAAATTGTATCGAAGCAATTGTCATCGATCGTCATCGATGTTTGCACCCTTAAAAATGGTGTGACAATGGAAAAAAAAGCTATATTGAAATATCTCCGTCCACAACTTTTGCATAGATACAGAGAAAAGTGACGCAATTTTTAAGAATAGAAATCGTGACAATTATAATTCGTACAAATTACCAAAATGTATAAACAATGAAGAGTTGATTCTCACAATGACAATTTTTCTTGTCATGTATGCGTTGGCAAAGAGTTGGCACACTGAATTTGCACGAACAATGAATTCAACAGCCGAAAAAATAACAAATCCTCGTGCCTCGCTTCGCATCGTCGCAGGTATTTCGTTGCTAGGCAACGTCGCCATAATGCGCCAGCGCACAGCGCATATACTCTGCGCGACTACTTTTCAAAACGAATGTTGCAATATTTTATATTCTTATATAAAGTAATGTACTATATACATTACTTTTTTAATATATATTGTTTTTTGCTATTGCAGGCATATTCCATAACATCGTTCTATCTTCATGTTTCTATGAGAACAATTTTTCATTTTTTTAGTGGACATGAAGTAACTCAAGTTTTTCGGCGAAATTCTTGTACTAGCTCGAGTAATTCTTTTTCCATTCTGGCATCAAATTACAATAAACAAAGATAGAAACTTCCAATATTTTTTGGATAACTTTTTCTCTCTATGTACGCATATCGCTTATTTAATAAACGATTTTATACAATCTCTTCAGAAAAATTTAATTTCTTGTGAATGATAACGAATTCATGTCATTTAAATAAATAATATATAATGAGTAATCCATCGTATTGCGTTGGACTTCACTTTACGCAAAGAAAAGACTATTTAACATAAGCTATTCTATCCGTCATCAATTGTCGCATAAATGACGAATTCTCTGCATGGTATAGGTAATCACAATAGATTTGCCAATAACTGCAGGTACTCATTGAAATCGCCACCATCGATGAGAATTGTGTTATGATTGAGTTTTAATTATTGTTCGTCATTCGAAGAAAACTAATCTCAGAAAAAGTCAATAGGAACTCGTTATCGAATCAATCGAATTTCATTAGAGAATTCGGCATTGATTTCCATAAGATGCGACGCCATGAGAGGGCAATAAATGGTACATTCAGTTGCGACATAATGGGGCACCTATTGCCTATTTATGGAGAACCGAAAACGTCGTTTGAGAATGTCTTCTTTATGACTGTACAATCTCACCTCGCTATTCCCTAAATTCAATTTACTCAATCAAAACGTACCGATCGTTGGGTCAATCAATTTCCTTTTGGGTGATGTTATTGGGAAGAGTCGTGATAGGCAATCTGCTACTTTGTTCTCTTTTTCTTTAACATACTCTATCTCGTTCTCGTATTCTTCCATTATCAGTCTCGACTTGAGAAGTAGCAAACTAGGATCTATCACGTTATATAACTATACCAAAGGACGATGATCTGTTTGGATTTTGAATTTGTTACCCAATAAACATTGTCTCAACCTTTTCGTTGCCCAGACTATGGCAAGGAGTTCTTTTTCTGACGTTTTATGGTTTTGTTCAGCTTTGTTTAATATTCTTGAGATACATAAGCATGGAATGCCCTTATTGAGAAAGAACTGCCCCCAGTCCGTAATTAAAAGCATCTGTAGTGAGAGTATACTGTTTTTTTAAATTTGGGAAGCGTAGAACTGGGGCAATAGTCAGTGCAGCTTTTAAGATTTTGAAAGATGTCTCACATTTGTCATTCCAATTGTCCTTTTGTGTTGAAATTGTTAATGGTTTTGCAATCTTGGAAAAGTTTTTTATAAATTATCTGTAGTAGCCAGTTAAACCTAAAAATGACTGCACATCTTTGATTGTTATGAGTTCCCTGAAATTTAATATTTTTTAAATTTTTTCTTAGTTTGGTTTAACTCCATCCTTGGTGATGAAATGCCCGAGAGTTCAGGCTTTAAATTTTTACATATGGTGGGTTCTAGTTTAAGTCCTAGATCGCAGATTCTATTGAGAACAGACTTCTAACCAATTGATCATTAAAAGGCATTCTTTAAACCAAACGGCATTCTATTATACTTGAAGTGACCCTGTTGTTTTGAGAAGGCTGTGTACGTTTTACTTTCCTCCTTCATGGGTATGTGATGAAAACCAGTACTGAGGTTGAATGCCGAGAAGAATTTTGCTTTTCCTAGCTGATCTAGGATGACTTGTTACCTTTTTATGATATTTATTTTATTTTTCTGATATCTTCTCGACTGTCTTCTTCTATATGGTTAGGGTTAGTGATTTTCATCAACTCGTTTAGTATGTTTAGTTTCAGATAACTTGCTTCTTATAATATTGTTTTGTTTATGGTATTTATTTGCTTAATTTCTTCGAAGGTAATTTTGTCATATACTTTATAGGGTTGAATGTTATAATTTTGGATAGGTACTGAAATATCACCATTACCTATCCTGTAAATGCCGTTCAGAATTTTCTCCTGATTTTCTATCCAGACGTCCTTGTCAGTCATCTCGATACCAATATTACATATTTTGATGTTTTACTAGGTATATAGGTTCCGTCGTCAATAAAGGGTAGTTTTTTATTTTCTATAATCAAAAACTTTGGTGTAATTGCGTAGCATTCGTATCGTTTTAAAAATTTGATGCCTACTATTCCGTCTTCAGGTAAGGGGAAATCATCTTCTACTATATGGAATGTTTGTTTTTCGTTGAAAAAATTCAAATTGATTGCCTCGATAGATTGGTGATGATCGTTTCCCATTTGAAAGTTTCTGGAAAATTTGAAGAGTTTTTCTTTATCCGTCAACACTTTCCTTTTCAGTAGATTGATAGCTGCTCCACTATCGATTGATAATTAATATCTTCCGGTTCCAGGTCTTGTCCATTGGATGGACTGTAATCGCCCTCCAACATTTGAAATTCTGCTGATTCCTTGTAATAGATTTGTTCGTAGATTTCCTCTTGGCTCATCTCGTAGTAGTCTTCTTTCTCTTCCAGTTGTGGTTGTTCCTCTTGATTATTTCTCACTGCTTAAGGTGGTCGCGTTTGGAATTGCCCTTGTTGAAAATTTTGTGTTTTTACAAAACATTGCGAAGCAAAATGTCCGATCTTTCCACATTAGTGGCAGGTCATTTTTGACCTGTATGCTAGAGGCAAGTTTTGATTCAGAGCCTTAGAGCCTTGAGTATTGGCTTGTGGTCTTGCATGGGTAGACGATCTTGGTGTAAATCGTACAGCTGGTCGTGGTGGTGTCATAGTGGTTCTCAGCGGTTACATTGACCTCACTTGGATTCCAATTTCTCGCCTCAGATTAAGCATATATCTATTGATGGCTTGTTTTTTTTTCTGATTTCAGCGCGATTCTCCTTTCTGATTCTTCCAATGGTGCTTGTGCCGCGTAATTAAGTTTTTTTAATATTTGTTCAAATCTGACGGAGAAATTTTGAACTGATTCAGTGGGCCCTTGCTTGCAAGATTCAATACGACTTTTTATAGATAGTACAGAACCTGTTTGTTTCAGATTTTGGCGTATTGCCTCGAAAAGGTCATTGTAAGTGTTAATTGTGGTATAACGAATAGCTTTCTCCGCGTTTCCAGTGATCTTTTCTGCTAAAATAAAGTCCAATAAGAGCTATGTCTGAGAGCATTGATTTTTGATACGTAGGATTGTTTTTATGAAATTCTCTACTCCCATGTCATCCTGACCATTTATGGACCTAAAGGCTCTTATCGCGTCTTTTACTTGAATACCTTCTATTCTTCTGACCGTTAATTCTTGTGCTGCGGTGGCTTGTCGGTTCCTCATCATCATCTCGTTCCTGTGCCTTATTCTCTGCTCTGATTTTTCCTGGTAATTCATCATCATTTATTTGTTTTCTTTTGGTCTACCTCTTTTTTTTGTTTGAGAGAAAAGATTTTTTGAATTTGTCAGTAGATTCTTTCTTGGCCTACCTCGTGATTTTTCCACAAAAGGTTTAGAAGAAAATTTTTTATCTAATATTTCTTGATTTTCATTTTGATTCAAATTTTTTGCTTTTTCTTGTTGTATTCTCTTTTGAACTCTTGTAGTAATAGTTTTTCATGATGAATTTTCGTATTTTTTGGAAAATACTGGGCTTAATAAAAATATTGTCATAAAAATAGGCTTGAAGCATGATTTTTGAATAAATTTGCGTATTTTAAAATATTCTTACCAATCTCACTAAATGATTCTTCACTAAGAAATTCTTGAAAAAATTCTGGAATTTTCGAGTCAATATTTAATATTTGGGCTTCCGAAATTTCGCTAAAATTATCTACGTCATCTGGCACGATTACTGGATTCAATTTTCTTTGTTTAAAATGTATTTCCTTATTTTTAGAGTTTCCTTGTTTATTTCCTGTAAAAGTTTTTTTGACAAACATTTTTTCTTGAAAAGTCATAAAAGTATCGTTATCATCAACTTGTAAATGTTTCAATTTATTTT
Organism: Diplolepis rosae; assembly: GCA_030998225.1. Taxonomy (NCBI): domain Eukaryota; kingdom Metazoa; phylum Arthropoda; class Insecta; order Hymenoptera; family Diplolepididae; genus Diplolepis; species Diplolepis rosae. The sequence goes on from JAPYXD010000738.1 coordinate 2,623,179, forward strand.
ATGTGCCTCTGGCGGGTAAGCTCGTTTTTACGCTACAGTTGAGAGTAGCATGATGTTTTGTATTACGATACAGAGGAATGTAATGTAAAAATTGAACTGCTCATGTGCGACCATGCAGCGGAGCGTAATCTTCTTCTTATTCTTCTTCTTTATCGTACAGCGTTGGCACCGTACTGACAAAGCCTTGTACAGTTGGACTGCGCATGCTCTATTACAATACGCTACTACTACACAAGATCGAGAAAATCAAAAAGGCCGGAACTATTCTCGAAATATTAAGTGCAATTGACGAGAATCATGACGAATACTAGATTAGATTCAAGTGTACGCATATAAACTCGTATACGCACCGAAGTCACATAAAATAGAATATGTGCCAATGCACATAATTCGGGTAATTACGAGACTCGCTTAAAATGCTCGCAGGACTGATCGCGCCCCGGCTTCGTCTCAGCTTTGTATCGGCTTCGATCTCCTGCGAGCATTGTCGCTCGTTGCGTAATAACCCTCATTATGCGCCTAGGCACATAATATACTATTCTTATCCTCAACGAGGTCTCTTGAGAGAGCGTCTGCATTTACATTCATTTTTCCTGCGAGTTTTAGTCTCCATAGTGATACTCGTGAACAGGGGTCCTTAGAATTTTGGAACTAAACTAGAGGTTTGTCACCAGCCACTAAAGTAAATTTTCTTCCATATAAATAAGGACGAAAATGAGTTACACAAAATATTATAGCAAGATATTATATGACATGTTTTAGAACATGTTTGCTATTATATTGACCCATAATTCACATAATTTTTATTCATTTTGTTATTTTGGCATAGGGTCAGACTCTTTTTATTTTCAAATTAAAAATTGTTATCAATGGCAGATATTAAAAAACATAAAAAGTAAGGCAGACGTTTCGGCCACACATGAGGGCCCTCTTCAGTGCCATATATTATAAAATTAGTTTAAAATTTGATTAAAATACCAAAATATAGAAGATTATTAAAGTGAGAAAAGGCATAAAAATCAGAAAGTTATCTCATAGCGTGCAATTCAAAATGAAGCAGTCTGGTATGCATAACACATGTTGAAAACATATATAAAATTCATTATATATAAACAACTGGGTAGAATCAACAAAACTTAGTATTTTACAGAACGAACTTGCCGGATATTTTTTTTTATTCATATAAAATGTGAAATTGATAAATCTTGACAACCCGAGCACTTATCAAATTCGAGAATTTTTCTTAAGGACTCTGTTAACGGAGTCTCTCGACGATCAAGTTGAACTGTTTTGAAAACCAACTCGGGACATGTGTTTAGTATGACGTCCACTCCAAGATTGGGGGACTGGTTGCTCCAAACTGGCGACAAAGCTAGCAAGACAACGGCTGGCACAAGCGTTTCGCGTAACGGCTCGCCTAGTTTGGGGTAATGATTCTTCCAAAGCGGCAGAGCCGTTTGACTAGACAAAGGTCACAAACTGCTTTATATTCTTATATTAGTTACAATTGTGTTCGATGAGTATTGTTATTGTTATGATTTTTGAACCAATATTGAATAATATTACTTTAATAATGAAATTGTATACTTGTTATCTTAATACAAGTAATTATTTGAAAAATTTATTAATATATTTTTTTATTAGTTAAAACAATCAGGACTCACATTGTATGAAGTACTATATGAATCAGTATCAGTTATTTTGTTCAAGCTATTTTCTTGCTCTTTTTTTATGTAAATCATTTCTGTAAACAGACGTTTGTATAGGTTATTTTCTTTATGTTATATTTGTATGTTGTTCCAATCAAAATCATGTGGTTTTCATCATCTCCTACATTTTCAGTTCTATGTTTTGATATCAAATTAGGGTATTTCTTATTTTTTAGATTAAAATTATTTTTATGTTCTTCTCTTCTGATGTTAAGAAGTTTTTTTTGTTTGTCCTACACTGGTCTTATCACAGGATATACATTCTAATTTATAAATAACATTATTCATTCACCCTTTTCTAAATCATCTCTACCTAATTTTGTAGTTTTATCCAGTTTAGAATCGACTCTAAATATTATATTGATATTGTATTTTGAAATCATTCTGTTAACATTTTCTGAAATCTTTCCATAAAAAGGAATCGATATTATTTTTTTTGTATCTAAATCCGAAATCATGTTAGTTTTAGTATTATTTTTATTGTGAATTTCTATTGTTCTTTTCTTTATATATTTATCTATAAATTCAACCGGATAATTGTTAAGAATCAAATATTCTTGAATAATATTCAAATTTGATGTAAGATAGTAGGCGTATTTAACGCCCCTTGATTAATTTTCTTACAATAAGCTGAGCAATTTTTTCTAGACGGAAATCTAGGAAACACACATCGTGGGTGGACATTAGAAGCTCTCCTGAACTCAGAAAACAAAAGTCAGCAGAGACAACGCAAGAGAGGTGGATGAATGCAGATACAACGCACGAGAGAACCTTAAGACATGACAGTCTGAAAATTCCGAGACCAGAGACAACGAGCAACGCCTGACTGAGAGGCAGTCCATTTAACAAAGATTTAGATACTAGTCTAGAGAATCATATACACAACTTTCAGAAATTAACGCGTGGGTTTGAAATTTTAAATAGCTTAGTTGATGTAGGTAAATTCATACAATCTGTAAGGCAACTCAATGCGCAGCTACTACAAAATAAAAACCCGTTAGCAGCTATTCAAATTTTCTCTGAATTTGCAAAAATGCCAGTAAATAGTAAGATTGTAGATAAACTAATAATTGCTCACTGGAACGCCAATAGAATCTCAAACAAATATATAGAGTTGCGGGAATTTCTAAATAAATATAAAGTAGATATAATGCTTATAAATGAAAGCAAGCTAAGTAATAAATCCAAATATTCTGGATACAGAGGGTACACCAGCTACAGAAAAGATCGCCATAGACAAGGAGGCGGTCTCCTCATATTGGTTTAAAATAATTTTCCGTCACAAAAGGTTACAGTTAACACCTTAAAAATGGAGAGCTTGGGCACTAAACTGAAAAATAATATGATAATAATCGCGGCTTATAAACCACCCTAACAAACTGTTAGCCTAGAAGAACTTAACACAATGTTAAACACAGGTGCAAAGGTCTTAGTCATGGCAGACTTTAACGCTAAACACACTAGCTGGAATTGCCACCAAAATAACACAAATGGGAAAGCAATATATAATTTCATAAACAGTTCCACAGTAGATATTGGAATAAATAAAAACGTAAACTACATTGTAAAAGTCGAAGTAATGAACGAATTAAGTTCAGATCATCTGCCGGTAATAGTAGAGTTAGGAAATGAAAAACTTGAGACAGTAGACAAAACATTCCTCAATTACAAACTAGCTGAGTGGGATAAATTTAGATCAGAAATAACTAAAAACCTAGTCATAACTTCTTAAATAAATAACAACGAACAAATAGATTATGAAGTGCAAACTCTCACTAATTCAATCCAAACAGCAATTATAAAACATATTCCGCAATCCTCTTTTAATAACACATGTCCTAGTCTACCGGAAGACATTAAAAAGTTAATAAAACTTCGCAATAAACTAAGAAAAATAGCGCAAAGAAAACAAAGTAAAGAAGTCAATAAACTAAAAAATAAATTGTCATAAACTATATATCAAAAAATCAAAGATCATGTTAACAATAACTGGACTAAAAAACTAGAGCAATTATTAGCTAGTCATAAAAAATATCAAAAAGAAAATAGAACCAATACCTACTCTGCATGGAAAGAATGGGCTTGCCTTTGGGGATGAAGAAAAAGCTATGGAAATAGGGGATCATTTTGAACAAGTAAATCATATAACTGAAGATCTAGGGGACTACGAAACAGAAAGTAATGTAAAAACCAAAGAAATTTTAGTCAAAGATATCAAACTAACGTCTCCCAAAGAAATTAAGAAACTAATACAAAGCATTAAATCAAAAAAGCACCCGGATATGATGAAATACAGAACATAATACTCAAAAATCTCCCTAAAAAAGCATTAGTGCAGCTAACCTATATATTTAATAGTTGTCTCAGAACTTCCTATTTCCCACAAAACTGGAAAATGGCTACCATAATACCTATTCAAAAAATAGGGAAGAATAAATTATTTCCGCAAAACTATCGACCAATTAGTCTCTTACCAACAATTAGTAAAATCTTTGAAAAAATCATTCTAAATAGATTAAAAAATCATGAATTGGAACATAAACAACTAATTCCAGAGCAGTTTGGTTTTAGGGAGCATAGAAGTACACTACATCAGTTATCACCACTAACAGATTATATAAGCACTAATTTTAACACAAAACACTCCACAACAGTTGGGTACCTAGATATGGAAAAGGCCTTTGACACTGTCTGGCACAAGGGTCTACAAGTTAACGCAGGTAAATTATCCAATGTATCTAATTAAAATTATTCAAAGCTACCTCAAAAATTCGTTACAAGGTGGAATACCACCTTCCAGCTCCTCTGCCTGGATTGACATCGCCAGGATCCCCGGCAATCGCCTGGGCCACAAACCATCACCGCCCGACATGAACCCGTGAGGTTAAGGACCCTCCATTGGGAAGTTCAAGATCTGAGGCCAGATCCTGAGAGACGTTTACCCCACGGATCCATCCACACGTCTCTCAACCCTCTTCGACCATTTTTGAGGAAGTTGGGACGTCGTCAAAACGTCTTGAATCTGGGGCCAGATCTGGGGAGACGTTACGTTCAGGAACCCATCTATCTACCTGACAGCGCTCTATCTCTCTTATCGAGGGAGATAGGGGACAAAATACGTGACGTCTCAAATCTGAGGCTGGATTTAGGAAGACGTTACGTCCCGGAAGCCATCCCATCGCTTGCCAGCGTTCCATCTCTTTTATCGAAGGAGATAGGAGAAAAAACCCTAGACGTCAAAAATCTGAGGCCAGATTCAGAGAGACAAGGCGTTCCGGAAGCCGTTCCACTGCCTTCCAAGACTCTCCTACCAATCTCCGACGAAACAAGTCGTCCACCAGACGAAGTGAGATGCCGAACAAGGGAAGTCACCCCACCTCGAGGAAGCCAGTTTGCGGAGATCACACCGCCCCTAGACCGTCTTCCTCCAACACCTGGTAAAGGGGTGGATCTTCAGAACGCCAAGACGCCAACTGTCAACGAAGACGTCTTGGACATTCCAGTACGCTTTTCTCCGATAGAGACCGCTGCTTTATCACGGGGATCAACATCGCGAAAAACCGCCAAGCGCAAGAAATTCCGGGAGCTGTTCGGGGAAGACTCCGACTCCAACTGAAGAGGCACTGGATCGTGCAAGGAAAGCAGAATCCTCCGTGTACTCCTGAGAAACGTAGCGTCACCAACAACAGACACCCGAGATCAAATTGTCATCAGGATAAATGTTATTCGAAGGTAATATAGCAGAATCTACAAGGTTTTTAATTATGCTAATTTTATGTTGTATGGGGTGATTTGAAAAATATTTAGTTAAGAAATCTGCCTAAAAAGGTATTTTCATAGCGCCTCTTTTGAAAATCCGATTTTCGGTACCTGCGTAGCGGGACGAAACTGCGATTCTCTACCCTAGGGGCGAAACTAAAGGTAGGGTTGCAAACCGCACTTTCGTCCCGCTTTACAGGTACCGAAAATAAAATTCTCAAAACAGTTGCTATGAAAAATAGTATACATTACTCGAAACAAAACACAGCGAATGCAACTCGTTTGCAATCGCTGTGTTTTGCCCCTGGTAAGGTAATATACTATTTTTCGGTGCCAATGTGTGTATATTGTGTTGTCATTATTTCCGATAATTAGTATATTAAGAAAGGGAATGGAGTTGTTATTTTATATTTCAAAAGTGAATTTTTGTCTTTCAGAAGTTAATGATAGAGACCAACTAAAACATAGTATAACTAATATCTCTTCAAAGTATCTAAAAGAAAACCCTTCTAGAAATAATCGATTGGGCACGATTGGATTCGATTGACCCGATTGAGAACGATTAAGAAACACGATAGAAATCAATCAATTTAATTGCCTCCAATCGTATTTTACAATAGACATCAATTAATTTAATTGTTTCCAATCGTGATTCTTTATCGTTATCAATCGGATCAATCGAATCCAATCGTGTCCAATCGATTATTTCTAGAAGGGAAGTCGCATATCATCGAAATTCACAAATTAATAGCAATAAATATGAAAGAAACTAATATGTTTATAAAAAAATAAGGGCGGCCTATTTTTTACAAGAGCTTATAAGGGTAATATTACTATTAAGATGAAAAATGTTGATTATAAGAAGAAAGTGTTTGAGTCACTAGATGATCAAAAAACTTACAAAGAGATTGAAAATAACCCAGAACAGGAATTAAAAAAAGACACATTAAAAATTTTAGACAAATGGAGAACAAAAGATCACTTGGGAAATGTATGTAGAAAAGATATATTAAATGATAGTACGAACATAGCTAGAGTTCATGGTCTCCCAAAAATCCAAAAGAATAACTATCCATTAAGACCTTTGGTATCTTCAATCAACTCTCCTACAAGTAATTTGACCGAATTTCTTAATGATATTCTAACAAAAGCATTTCCCAAACCAGTATCTTCAATAAAAAACTCACAAACTTCACATAATAGAAATCCTCTCAAATTTATCCTTTCCAGAAAATCACATTATGATGTCTCTTGATGTCTCTTCATTATTTACTAATTAACCTATAAATAAATTATATAAATTATTTATAGGTATATAAATTATACCTATTAACATTATACATAATTGGTTCTCAAAGGTGTAGATAGGAGATGGCCACTTATTAAAAAAGTTAGAAAATTACAAATTGATACATTTGAAGAAGGGATTAACTTCTTAATGGATTTAACGTACTTCAAATTTGATAAAAAATACTATAAACAAATTTTTGGAACTCCAATGGGATCTTCAATCTCTCCCATTATCGCAGACATAGTAATGCAAGACTTAGAGGAAGAAGTTATTAAAAACTTAGATTTCACTGTCCGTTTATATTATAGATATGTAGATGACACAATCATTTTTCTACCAAAAGATAAAATAAACAATATAGCAGAAGAATTTAAGAGTTATCACGAAAGACTTAAATTCACTTTTTCGTTTCATATGTCAATTTCGTTCGGTCCCTTGCAGTTTTTGCTCTGTACGAGGACCTTCCGCCCTAGATGAATTTAATTTAAATTTTGTTTATAATACCTCTAATGATAATACATTCATATGTGAAGTCTATGAGTGGTACACTTTTTTTGTTTCATATGTAAATTAACCGTCTATGTCAATCTCTGTTCGGTCCTCACAGTTTTTTCTCTTCACAAGTGCCGTCCGTCCTAGATAAATTTTATTTTTATTCTTTTTATCCAACCTCTAATAATGCTATATACGTATGTGGAGTCCATATGTGTTTTTTTCATCTTTTCATACAAGAAATAACCGACTATGTAATTGCGGGCTTATCAGAAAATTTTTATCAAAAATAATTTTTTTTTACCAATTAAATTTTTTTTATTGTTTAATTTCCTTTATAAACTATTTATGTTCCTTATTTTAATTTTTTATTTCAATTTTGACGCAAAAAACATATTGTAAAATTTTTAACTAAATTATAAATTCGATGACAATCAACAACAGATAATTTTTCATGTCTACAAAGAAATTATTTAATAAGAAAATAATTTAGTACATGATGGTACGTAAAATAGGGTTTGTCATAAATACTGTGTTTTTTAATGTCTTTACTATCAATAAAACATAGCTTCAAAAGCCTCCGAGCAAGAAAAAATAAGTCACTTGTAAAGGTTTTTCAAATTAAAGAAATCAAAAGTGATAGTGAATTCTTGAATTTTTTTAGCAATTGCTAGAGCAGACAGATAGGTTCATTTCAAAGTCTGCTTATGAGGTTGAGAAAGGGAAAATTAAAAAACCCTCGACTGAACCAACACGAGGTAATTCTAAAAATTCTGAAGCCAAATTAATCAAGAATAAAACTCCCCACAATTGGCCCTTAATCATTGAAATATTAGATACCTCATCAGACTCTGAGCAAGAAAAAATACCAAAAAAATTATAATTCTTGTAAAAATATATTCCCAAGAATCGAAAGTTTGAACATATCCTCAAATTAAGAATCTGAAACGGAAACGGGAGAACCCAGTTTTTCGCACAATAAAAATTAATTAATGATTTTTGAGAGAAGGATAATTATTCTGTGTGTAAAAATAATACTAATAATAAATAAAATCAAACAAATCATTTTCGAAAAAATATGAAAGATATCAATGTCGATTCCACCACGAGATAGCAGTAAAAAGGGTACTGTAACTCGTAGTCAAGCAAGGAGAAATCCAGATTTAGCAAGAGAAATTGACGGAATTTCGCAAGGACCATTTTTTGATAATTTAAAAACTGTTATGCGCCTCCGGCGCGTAAACTCGTTTTTTTGCTACAGTTAAGAGTAGCGCAATGTTGTGTATTGCGCTGCAGAGGAATTAAATGTAAAAATTGAACTGCGCATGTGCCTATAGCCATACAGCGGAACACAATCTTCTTCTTCTTCTTCTTCTTATTCTTCTTCGTACAGCGTTAGCACCCTACTGACAAAGCCTTGTACATTTGAACTGCGCATGCTCTACTACTGTGATCAAATTGAAAGGTGAATTTTGATATAAAATGAAAAATCTTTATTTATTTATCCAAATCAATTCCATCCCCTTCAAAGTAATCCCCTTCCGATATAATGCACTTATGCCAACGTTTTTTCCAATCGTCCAACGCACACAATTCGGGAAATTACGAGACTCGCGACAATGCTCGCAGGACTGATCGCGCCTTGGCTTCGATCTCCTGCGAGAATTGTCGCTCGTCATGCAATAAACCTCATTGTGCGCCTAGGCACGTAATATACTATCATAAAACCGAATAATAGTATAATCATTGCAGGAGATATGTATAACGTTACTCTACAAATTGACCGATCATTCCATGATACTGTAGGAGATATAACACTAAGAGAAAAATTAACATTTAAAAACATTACAGCAAATTCTACTTTGTATGATGAAACTTTATTCCCACGGAAAAATTCTGAAGAGTTACTCAAAACATCCAGCCATCCAACAGAAAATTTCAATTCTTCAAACCAACCCGCAACCCAGTCCCATCAATCTAGTAATATCTCAAATAATCGAATTGTTGCCCCTTTTCAAAACGGATACGAATTTATAGATCCATTTGCAACAAAATCGCAATTAAATAGGACTCTAGAATCTTTTAACCAAACAACGGTATTTAACAATCCCAATTTAGAATCGCAACAAGTTCGAGAAGAATTGCCAAATAAAATCAATCAAATTACACTTAACGACTCTGCAAATATTTAACAAGCTCTTAATTAATTAAAATTCTCACATCCGTATCCAACTTTTAGGAAATCTGACAGGGACATTTCAGCAAATAATTTGCCAAGTAAAAGAACAACAAGCCAATAAGTATCTGCGAGATGCTTTAGAAATTTTCTGTATTCCAAAGTGTTCAAGGAATGTCTGTGATTTACCTTATTTAAACTTTAATTTATATTTGTGAATGTGATTGCGTGTTGAGTGTGTGTGTGTTGGTAAGTGAGGGATAACAAAGTCAGTGTGTCACCTGACGTCATCAGGCAAAGTCTAATTGCTTTCGAGGAGGAGTTCTTTCTCTGTCATCTGGATAACGCTTTACCTCTCTAAAATTTGGATGTCAACACTTCATCGCTTGAAGTATTCGTAGGATTAAAATCTTTCTTCAGTCAAGTGGAGAAATAACAAGTTCACCAGTTTATCCTCGTCTACAACTTGAGAATGTTTATTTCTTACTTCTGTAAGGTTTATATTGACGATGACAAGCATTGCTGTGTTACAATTTTCTACATCATTGAATGCCATGATTTAAACTAAATAAAAGTTTTTTTTTGGTGAACTTCTTTTAATAAGTTGGTTACAATTCTCACGAAGAATTACGAAAATTCATATTTCCTTTTACTGTCAAGTATTGTACTCAAACTCTTAATTCTCTCTTCTTCAAAAAGGAGAATTTGAATGAATCAATCAACGAATTGTTTCCGTTAGATGAATTATATTCAATTTTTGTTGTACAATTGTAATTTCATTTCAAACTAATTGAAGAAAATGGAAGCATCACTCTCCAAGTTAACAGAAGTCCATCAGTCAATACTTAGGACTGAAACAAATTTCAAAAAGTTAGGTAAGTCAAATGCTCCGTTAGCTATTGTCAAATCGAGAATAGAACCTTTATATCAAAGATGGCAGAAATGTGAAAATTTACACTTACAAATTAAAGCTACGACCGCTGCGGCTAAATGAGAAAAGGTCGATTATTTCACCAAAAATAAATTTTTATCGGTTGAAAATACTTATTTAAATGCACACGATTTTGTAATAAATCAATTAGATTCGCTAGCTCCTCAAGCTAGTGTGAAAGACTGTATAAATCAACCTCAGCTTATTCGACATGATCTCTCACCTGTAAAATTGCCTCAAATCGTTTTACCTGTATTCTTTGGAGAAGTCAAGGCTTGGGAAAACTTTAGAGATTCATTTGACTCGATTTATTTTTAGAGTAGCGCATTAGCGTTGTGGAAGATATTAAGGCTTCTAAGGTCAACAGAAAAACAAGTTCACAAGAAATCAAGAAAAGTTCACTCGATACCACGGTTGTTTTAATTATTTTACGCCTAGTCAAAAACCCTTTAATTATTCTAGCAAATTGAAATGTAGTAAATGTGGAAGGAAGCATAATACCTTGTTACATACAAGTAATTCGAAACAAGGCGCAACGTCAATAAAAGAGACAAAGTCACTGCATTCTCAACTGGCAGTTTCAGGTTTTTAGGCTCAACCTGATATCGATAAAGGTAATGAGTTTCAGGTGATGGGAGCGAATCATATCTCACTTAATAACGAATTTAAAATGTTTCATTTTTTGAATAATCACCCACATTTGCCAACTTGGACATTGCTAGCCACTGCAGTTATTACCATACAGACTAATAACGGGAAGGTCCATAAGTTTAGAGTTTTACTTGATCAAGGTTCGGAATGTTGCTTTGTTACAGAAAGAGTAATGAAAATTTTGAATCTTACTTTCAAGAAGATCAAGGCTATTGTTTATGGATTCGGTAGAGTTAATATTGGTTCTTCAAGAAAATTAGCTCAATTACACTTGCTTCCAACCGAAAAGCACTGTCCTAAAGTTACTATTCAGGCCCTAGTTTTGCTCCATCTTACCTAGTACATATCGTCTACATGTCCAAGAAAATTGAAACTGATATTGTGATATTATCGAGTCCAATTATGTCAAATGCAGTAGAAATAAACATTCCACTAACTGTACATCAGAGTATAGCAGCTCAAGTTTTGCATTAGGACTTGACTAAGTTTTGGGAATTATAGGAACTTCCAAATAGAAACCCCTTGAGTGATGATGAAAAACTTTGTGAAGAACACTTTTTGATAACTCATCGACGTACAAGCGATGGGCGGTACATGGTACGATCACCATTTAAGACTGAGCCATCAATCAAAATTGGCGTCTCTCTTCTTAGAGCAAAGATTGTGTTGAATAAGGTCCTACAGCGGTTGTCTGGAAAATCAACATTGTTAAAAGAATATTCGGATTTCTTATCCGAATATGAAAGACTAGGACATATGGAACGCGTGTTGGAAAAGGAGATAGATGCCTCTGCTCAGATTTTGTATTTACCACATCACCCGATGTTGAGAGAATGTAGCGCTACTACAAAGCGAAGGGTTGTCTTTAATGCATCAAGTCTGACTTCTAACAATACTTCCTTAAATTTACATTTGTGCGTGGATCTAAGGATTCTGAATGACTTAGTCTCGATTATCTTGAATTGGAGATCACCTCGTTTTGTGCACATGGCTGATATCGAAAAAATGTTTCGACAAAATTTGGTAGATCCTCGTGATTGCAACTACCAGAGAATTTTATAGTGCTCTTCTGATGTTATTGATGCAAGAACTTTGGTTAAGAAAGCTCGATTGGCATGAAAGGTTGCCTAACGACCTTCAGGGTCAGTGGTTTGGCTACCATAATACCTTGGACAACTTTGAGTCTTTGAAATTTCCCAGATGGACAGGACAACTAAAAACCTTAAATATTGAACTTCATGGATTCTCGGATGAATTATGTGGAGCTGCTTTACTGGCAAAATTGCTTATATCTCTAATGGAAACTATGTCCCTCGAAAGTGTTTCTACACACTGTCATACTGATTCTGTGACAGTTTTGGCCTGGCTTGGTAAACATTCTTCTAATTAGCCAGTTTTTGTGGCAAATGGGGTATTCTTAATCCATGAGCTAGTACCATTCGCCAAATGGCGATATATATCTACCAAGGATAATCCGGCCGATTGTGCCACGCGAGGACTCTCGTGATCTTCAAACCTCCCCTTCGCCAATTCATTTGGAAATGCGAGCGCAAAACAGTCATCATATTTCGACCGTGACTAAGACTCCGCTTTATTTAATGTTCAAAGTTTCCTCTTGGCCTAAATTACTCCGAGTAACAGCTTACTGCAAAAGGTTTATCGACATATTTGTCTTAAAATTTAGTAAATTAGCTAAACCTGCTCCTTAGTTATTGTCCCGTTCGCTCAATATGTTTGAGATCCAACAAGCCGTAACATTTTGGAAAAAATTGCTCAAGCCAGTTCCTTTTCGCGTGAAATCTGGGCCTTAAATGATGATGAATAAATTGTGAAGAATTCCCCCTGAAAAATTTGAATGCCTTCTTGGATTCCTCCGGTCTTTTACGAGTAGCAGGGAGACTAAGGTATGCTCCTGTCAGTTATGATGAGAAACACCCTATCATTTTGTCAAGGTATCAAATAAGTGAGCTTGTAACGGCGCGTGCGCACATCAGATCCTTACATAGTGGTCCACAATTTACCCTTCATACGCTTAGACAGCACTTTTCGATTTTAAGGACGCGTTCTCGTGTTAAGGGCTTAATCAAAGGTTGCCTACAGTGCACGCGAGAAAAGAAAACCCTCTCTCGACAACTAATGGGTGATTTGCCTGATTTTAAAGTAACCCCTAATCGCCCTTTCTTACACACAGGACCAGATTATACTGATCCCTTTAATGTACGTATTACTTCTGGCCGTGGCAAGAAAAGTCACAAAAGTTACGATTTACATAATGATTTTTTGCATTTTTGCCATCCTCTGCTCCTCACTTTGAGGGTTTGTGGGAAGCAGGCGTTAAAATTTAATTAATTGTTATCTCTTCGTTTTTGTCTTGTAACACGAATGGCACTTAATATTGCTTTATAAAGAAATATTCGAAGTTTTCAAGCTGCAGCTGCACTCGAGGTCGCCGGTACATTAGAGGAATATGTAAAGCATTTAAAAATCTTTTTGTGGGAAAAAGGACGCTTTTGACTGCGGTGGGATCGAATCTTTCGAATGCTGGTCGACTGCTCTAACCACTGAGCTACACAGGCATCCGACATCTAATTCTCCACGGGAAGATCTCTTTATATCATCAAGTGGCTCTGCCTTGCGGATGTATCAAAATTGATTTCAAATTAATTAGGTAAGTTTGAAATTTTTGTCACTGCCTACATTATCGGAGGTTCACTAGTCGCATATCAGATAGCATACGTTGTCGACAGGTGTCCTCGTAGACAATTTCAAGCTCTTATATCGCAAATAATGCAATTGAGTTCAAATATTTAAAGAATTTGAAAATCTTTCTGTGGAAAAGAAGACGCTTTCGACTGTGCTGTGATTCGAGCCCAGATCTTTCGATTGCCGGTTGACTGCTCTGAACACTGAGCTACACAGGGATTCGACTTCTTATTCTCCACGGGAAGACCTCTTTATATCGCCCAGTGGCACTGCCTTGTGGCTGTAAATGATTTCAAATTAATTAGTTGAGTTTGAAATTTTCTACCAATAGTCGCGTATCAGATAGGAGACGTTGCCGACATCAGTCGACTGGCAATCAAAAGACCTGGGCTCGAATCCCAGCGCAGTCGAAAACGTCTTTTTTTCCACAAAAAGATTTCAAATTCTTCAAATTTAAATTTAATCTGCATTTATTTGCGATATAAGAATTTGAAATTGTCTACAAGGATACCTGTCGGCAACGTATCCTTTCTGACTATATTTATTTAGGGCAGCGAAATTTGTATAGAAAAACCTTTACTTTGCTCTCCTAGTATGACTTACAATCAGTATAACGTTTAGATTTCCGAAATTCATAATATAAAGGGTATTCTAATAGTGACATAACAATTTCTTATTTTTATATGAATGCACCCTGAAACTTTTTTAATGAACTGTCAATGTCAAAACGTTAGTTAAAGTCAACATTTTCATCAACGTAAAGTTCACGAACCAGCAACGTTTGGAAATTATTAAAAATTACTACCGAAATTCTGAGTCGGTGGTCACAACTTTAAGAGCGCTTACTCCAATTTTCGGTCCTAATAATCGTCCCTCCCGACAGGCTGTGCGTGCTATAGTGGATAAGTTCGTATTACTCGAAGCGAAGAAATAATCGCAGCCGTAATTGCATCGATTCAAAATGAGCCAAATCAATCGAGTCCATGTCGTTCTTGAGAATTGGGCATCGCTCAAACGACACTGTGGCGTATTATGCAAAAAGATCTTGGCCCACATTCTTTCAAGATTAATTTGACTCAAGAACTAAAGCCACTTGATCATTTAAAACGCCGAAACTTCTCCAATCGGGCTCTGGCAAAGCTTGAAGAAAATGAAGAATTTCATCGAAAAATCATCTTCAGTGATGAAGCTCATTTCTGACTTAATGGCTTTGTTAATAAGCAAAATATGCGTCATTGGTCAGCAACAGACCCAAATGTGCTTCTTGAGACACCGTTGCATCCGCAGCAAGTGACTGTTTGGTGCGGTTTTCATGCCGGAGGTGTGATTGGGCCGTATTTTTTCGTGGATGAAAACGACCGTCATGTTACCGTCAATGGAGAGCGCTATCGTTGTATGATGGAAGATTATTTGTGGCCAGAATTGGATGAACTTGACATCAAGGATATGTGGTTTCAACACGGCGGTGCCACTAGCCACACAGCACGCGTCACAATCGATCTATTAAAAGGCATATTCGGTGAACGTGTTATCTCGAGAAGTTGTCCGGTCGAATGGCCGCCTCGTTCATGCGATCTAACGCCATTGGATTCCTTTTTGTGGGGCCATATCAAGTCACTGGTCTATGCCAACAAGCCAGCAAGTTTAGACGACCTCAAAGACAACAACCAACGCGAAATTGCCAACGTTCCGGTCGAAATATGTGCCAGAGTGTTGGAAAATTGGGTGCAAAGAATCGACCGCTGTAAACGGACTTGTGGTAGTCATATGACCGATATCGATTTCCATTCATAAAATGTAATGCAAAGAAATCTATTTAATTGATTCTATTTCTTTGTATGAAACAATTCGTTACCCAATTCAATTGAATATATTCTCGATGAATGAAACGCGTGCTCAGATTCAAAGAAATAATAAATATAAAGATTCGTTTAGTTATTCAAGGAAATATTAATATAATTGAGGCATTAATTTCTTAATATTGAAAGATATATATTCGATTTGAAGAGTTGATACATGTATACCAATGAAACGTTTCTTTATATGAATAAAATATTGTGTTTACATAATTATTTATTTCTTTATTTGAAAGAAATGTTTTTTGTGATCAGCAAAATGGAAGAATTCATACAAAGAAGAACATTTAATTTGAAGAAAACAATAGTTTGTTGATATAACTACAAGTACGTTCGGTTAAAGTAAATAATTTCTTTCACATGAATTTTTGGCATAATTGTTACGATTGTAAATCTTTTAAAACTTGCAACATATTTTTTAAATAAAATATTTATTAGATTTCTCCTAGGAAATATCCGCCTACATTATCAATATAAAATAATTTAAATAAGAAAAAACCAATTTTTTAAAAGGGAGAAATATTTTTTTGAAAAAACTGTAGGTATCCGTCGTTAAAAAAATGTTTTATTTAACTTTTTTTTTGGTGAGGAGGAAAAATGGCGAAATCTTTTATAGACGTTGTAGAGGGCTCTCCTAGGATGGATCTAAGCATACCTGTTAAAACAAGAGAACCCCCTTTCTCGAACTAATACACCGATAAGCATCCATATCTGTTCAGACTGGAGCATGAGAGAGACCATCGTGTCAGGAGTGAGTTGTGCGCCCACTGTCTGACCGACGGTCTCCCTTTCCACGCCCCACCTGGCACAGACAAAGAGTGTGTGCACTACATTTTCCACAAGGGATCCGCAGTAGCGACACGACACATCGTCTCTTTTCTTGAAGCGCTTCAGGTACGCATTAAAGCAACCATGGCCCGAAAGCGCTTGCGTCAGGTAAAAGCCGACTTGGCCGTGCTTTCTATCCAGCCAGGTAGCGAGCTCCGGGAATATTCGCATCTATTATCAATATGGAATAATTTAGACCAAAAAAATAATTTTTTTATAAGTAAGAAGTATTTTTTTGAAAAAAAAAACTGAAAATGTTCACTTTTACGAAAGTATATGTTAGGACATATGGACAAGTTGGAAGTTATTTAGTATCACTGTAATTATTTGTGATGTAAATGTTCAAGAAGGAATTACAGTAGAGTAACATTCTGAAGTGTAGAGAAAAGTATGAAAGCGTGCATCAAAGATTTCTAAAAATATATATTATTACTCGTAATATAATTATAAAAAGCGAATGGTTTATTCAATCACAAAAACACTAGAGCTTTCCGTTTATTCTACTCTGCGCTTCACTCTAGAATTGAGTAAACCGTGAGTCGCAAGACTCGTTCCATCAAAAACATGTTGAATTCTCAGCATACTGATGTTCGACGTTATTATATTTAATAATCGAAACCAATTTTAAACATACAAAATACAATTGGGGTTTATTTAAGTAGGGAGTTATTAATTTGATTCCAATAGATTAAAGTTAACGCTCTTGCACAGAAAATATGAATTTTTTTACAATTTCAGTCCTATTCAAAATTCGATGACATGTGACTTGAGATGCAGGTTCTTTACCCGGAACCTGTCAAGTCTTTGTGAGCCCAGTTAATTTTATTAATTCAATTGAACCTGAAAATAAAATATTTATACAAAAGAAAGAATGCTTAGTTGGATGCCAGTCACTTTGCTCAGAGTGACAAAGTCAATTTAAATCATACTGAGACTCGAGATACATATAACTAAAAATACAAGGCGGGGTCAATTAATAGTGGCAACAGTAAATTGGGTAAACTAAATAAAAAGGCAGAGTTTTGCATGCTTTTTACAAACCCTCTAAGTGAGGAGCAGAGGGTGGCAAAAAATGCCATGTAGTAATTTGAATAACAAATTCATTATGTAAATCGTAAGTTTTATGTTTGTGAATTTGATTGCATATTGGGTGTGTGTGTGTTAGTAAGTAATTGATAACACAGTCAGTGTGCGACTACTCGTGAACTGCGACGAACTGTCGTTGCCAATCGAATCTTTAATTGAAAAGACAATTATTCAGAACTTTCTCCAAGTTAATTTAGAAGCGGTAAGTATTGAGACGGCCCATTTATCGAATTTTTCTTTACGAATTCTAGATACGAAGCCTATAAAACACGGGCAACAATTACGACGATTCCTCCGTTTTACCTTTGCTCACTCGGAACGATTAATAATTGTGAGTTTCTTCGCCGTTCTTACTCTCAAAATAAAGAATAATATTTCGCGAAATTTTCACCCTTTGTGTGACCCACTCGTGAATCACGAAGGTAATTTTGGCCCAAAATTGGGCAAAATTGCTATTAAAAAATTTGGAAAGATTGACATAATTAAAAATTGCAAGTCTAAGGTTCGAACTAGAACTGAAAGAGCGAAACTCTGGCCAAATCAGGCAAAAATAACTTCATAAATGTTTAAATAAAGATTCAAAAAGGTCGAAATGTTTCAATTGGCGCCCAACGTGGGGCAAGAATGTTATTGAATTTGAAAATTTCGCGAAAATACAATCATTTGGTGTTTTAAATGAAATATGTGTTGTCATACCGGGTGGTCATTTCTGGCATGATCGTGACGTTTTGTCTGGTATTCTTGGTAAAATTGTCGCATTTGTGAGTCTGAAATAATTTTCCACCGGGTGCATGAATTTTATTTCAGTTTAAAATATATCATCAAGGTGAAGGAAATAGATTCACCTCTGAATCCTAGATTGTCAACAGTCAAATGTCAGTTTGACGTCACTCAGCTGACTTTGACGTTTGACGTTGTGTGCTGGCACGTGTAGCCAGCGAGTGAACGTGAAGGTGAATGCCGTGCGTAGTAAATAAAGAGACAAATCGGTCTCACCTTAGGCAAAGAAAGAGCTCGAAATAATATTTCAAATTATTAAATTATATTTCTGTTCGATTTTAAAATAAATTCCTTCTTACAGATTAAAGAAAATCTAACAAGGAATAAAAATTGAAATCAATAGTTTTTCTTTTGATGACCATTAATTAAATATTAACATTTAATGGTACATCAATATTTTTTTATTATTAATAAATTTATCAATTTGAAAAAAATCTGAAATTGATTTTAATTAATTCTGATTTTTGTTAATGTAACTCTGAAATGAGAATTTTACTTTAATTTAATTCATAAATCTTATTTTTTTGAGTGATGATTTTGTTACAATAAATTACATCAATGTTAGATGAGTTGTCCAAAACCAGGATGACACATTAACACTGTATGAAGTTTTTTTTATGATTATTATAGTAATTATATTTAACAATTTGGCAACCAATTTCAGATTTTTTTTTCTTTGAATTAATAATCATAATCTCAAAATGGCCAATTTGAGCAAGGGAAATAGGAGAACTTTTAATCAGTATTAATCAATGATGGCTAACAGCTCTAATATGAGGGAATTATTAAGGGACACGACCAATGTGTTATCCGGAAATTGTAGTCTTTCGAATGGCCAAAATGAGGCATTAGATTTGTAAATTAACGAAAGAAATGTATCTCACGAATCACTGGATACTGAATCCATTTGTTCTTCGTTACACGTCGACGAAATAGTTGATTCAGATGAAGAAGATATTGCTGAGCTTGACCAAATGTTGCTCAAGCTCAAGTCTATTGGCGTAAAAATAAAAAGTGTATCGAATAATCAGGCCAAGGTCATAAATACCGTTAAGAAAAATTCGAAAAAGATATCCGAATTGAAACACGATACGGCGAGGAAATTTAATGAATTCACAGGGTTAATAGTTGATAGGATGGATAGCTTGGAACAAATACAAAAGGCCGAATGCGATTATAAAAATTTGGAATTAGAAAAGAGTATTAAGCAAGTAGAGGCAAAAGTAAATACACTAGGTGAGACTTCCGAGGAACTCCACTGCTTAAGTGGAGATTTAATCGCTAAAAAAATGGTACACGAAAAAAGAATTGAAAATCTGGAAGACCACCAGTATGTTATAGAAAGTAAATTGCAGAAAAACCTGCGTAGTTCCTCGGCAGTACCACCCTGGTTAAATAAATATCCCATGGCTAAATTTTCAGGGCATAAGCGCGAAAGTCCTATGCCATTTCTAAGAGATTTTGAGCGTTACATAAGCGCTATAGACATAAGAACAAATGATTTCAATTGCATAATTTTCGCCTGTTTAGAAGGTATTGCGAGAGAATGGTGGGAACTAGTCTCTCAAAAAGACGATAATATTAACACTTTTAGGGCAAAATTCATAAAAAAATATTGGAATGAGAATGTATGCTTCCTGATTAGCTCTGAATTGCAATTTGGAAGATTGATCCCCAATAATAACTTATCTAGAGCTGAATACGCAATAAAAATGATAAATAATGCAAAAGACTTAATCCCACTACCCTCCGAGAATGAAATCGTGTCTAAATTATCAAGACATTTTCATGAAGATGTAAGGACGGCAATTATTATCAGAAATGTCAGAACTTTTGAAAATTTAATAGAATTACTTGATGCCTTTGATCAAGCGGGTCCATCCAACACCAGTTCTGGTAATAGTGGCCACTATTTGGGTCAAAATCAAAGATCCTATCCAGATGTGTATGGAGGAACACAATTTTATAATCAGAATAATTTTAGAGTTCGTGATTTTGTCCCAAATCAAAATAGAGATAATTCTGGAGCGACAGGAAATTTTGCTCAACAAAATAGAAATTTTAATTATAATCGTGGGCACGGTTTTGTCGGCCAAAATTATAGAAATGATTTTTTTTCTTTCTCGAATAATGCGGCTCGTTTCTAAGGGCACAATAATGCTCCCACGGGCCATCTGGGCACAAACCGGGCCAATGATAATGATAAGCGTGATGTGCGTGAAAGAAATCATAATCCTAGGCCAAGTGGTAACGGATTTGTCCAGACGGTGTATATCACCGTCGCGAAATCGTGAATCCCTCGAATCCTGGCGCCTATGAGTCTGGACGATCTCCGGGCGGAAACGTACAAGAAGGGATGTGAAAGGTGCGGTTGGTTGCTAACGTGCTCAGCCCTGCGCAAGGGCGTAGCAACGAAAATTCAAGTGTATTAATAAATAAAGAACTGGAAAATTCAAATTTTACTGATAATGTCGAAGCAAGTAATAACCAGGGAAACTAGGTAGCCCTAGGCAGTCAAAAGTTAATATATTAGAGGCAATCCCAGGGTCTAATGTGATAGAAAGACCTCTAGATTTATATGTGAGAAAAAATTTGTTAGAATATCAAAATTGCGAAGTTGTTAAAAATGTCGATAAGTGCCCAAACATTTTTGTAAAAATTCAGGGCATTAAAACAGATGCACTCATCGACACAGGCAGCGAAGTAACATGTATTTCGGAAACCTTCTTCGAAAATAATAACAATAAGTTCAAAAATTGTAAAATTTTGCCCATCGTCGGCACAAGCGTCGTCGGTGCCACAGGTGTTAAACCCATAAAATTAAAGCATCAAATATATGCAGATTTAAACGTAAATGATGAGACGTATTCTTGCGTGTTTATAATAATTTCAAAATTGAACAAAAATTGTATTCTGGGAATAGATGTGCTGAAGAAGTTCAAAGGAAGGATTAATATAGAAGAAAATTATGTAATGCTATGAAATGAGAATAAAGAATTAAAAATTGAATTTATTAATGATGAAGAAAAATGTATACGGGTAATCCATAAATTAAATATGGAGCCTAATGATGAATTATTGAATATTGATCCAACTGAAGTACTTTTTCAGAGGTGTGGCGGCAGTAAAATTATGTCAACGATGGATCTCACCAGTAGTTTTTGGCAAATTCCACTAGCCGAGGAATCAAAAAAATATACGGCATTTCTACACGAAGGTAGATGTTACGAATTTTGCGTAACGCCCTTCGGCCTAAAAACTAGCACAGCAGCACTGGTTAGAGCCCTAGATTTCGTCCTCAACTGCCTAGGGAATTTTTATTTAACTTTCATCGACGACATTTTCTGTGCCTCTGAAAATGTGCCCCAATATCTGCAACATTTGGAGATACTTTTTCATAGATTGATGGAAAATAATCTAACAATCAATCTGGAAAAATCTCATTTTTTCAGATCAGAAGTTAAATTTCTGGGATATATTTTGACGTCTACCGGAATAAAACCAGATCCAGAAAAAATAGAAACTATACAAAATTTTTGATGACCACGAAATTTAAAAGAATTACGTGGATTTTTGGATTTAATTAACTTTTATACAAAATTTTCATAAAACCATGCAGCGAAAATAGTCCCACTTCTGGAATTATTGAAAAAAGGTGTAAAATGGTCACGGAACGGCGACCTGGAAAGAGTCTTCAACGAAATAAAACTTTTGTTTAGTAGTTCTGTCCTTTTAAATTATCCAGAAATTAAAAAGACATTTTATTTGCAAACTGATGCCAGTGACGTGGCATTGGGTGCAGTCTTATTCCAGCTCGACGAAGATGGAAATCCTTGCCCCATTATTCATGCAAGCCGAACCTTAAAGGGCGCTGAACTGGCATACTATACAACAGAAAAAGAGCTGTTGGCAATAGTTTGGGCCCTACACAAATTCCGGTCATACATAATTATGTATGACCGGAATTTGAATTTTTCCTCCCATTATAATGGGAGGAAAAATTATTATCAGGACTGATCACAAAGCGCTGACATTCCTGAAAACGTGCAAACTTCTAAGTGGACGACTAACCAGATGTACAACGGCTATTCAAGATTTTGACATCTCGATAGAATATTCTTCTGGTAAAGATAGTTTAGTTGCAGACACTTTAAGCCGTCTACCAGAAATGGAAAATGCGACAAAAATGGCAAGCAAGGATGCTAAAATTGTTTTATACGCTCTGGCCAAGAGGCCATCATCCGGTTTACGAAATCGGCTACAAAATTTTGCTCAGGAGCAAAAATTGGACCCTATTTTGTAACGGAAAATGAGAGACGTAGAAGAGAAGAAACTTACAAAATATGAAATACATGATAATTTATTGTATTTTGTAAGTGGTGAAAATAAGCGATTGTGTTAACCAAAGGCATCATTTATGACATAATCGAGGGGTGTCATGAGATGTATGCCCATATAGGACCCTTAAAAGTCATTAAAATGCTAAATAATTTCTTCTATTATCCTAAATTGGCAAAAATAGTCAGGCGACGCCTAGACAGCTGAGACTCTTGCCAGAGAAACAAGGTTACAAATCAGACTTGTTTCTCCGAAATGAAAAATTATTTGCCTGAAAGGCCAAATGAAATTCTATCAATAGATTTCTATGGTACCCGATTTCTATACCCGCTTCGAAAGGTGGATTCAAATATATTTTGTCCACCATTGATGCCTTCTCCAAATATGTGGTATTATACCCACTGAGACGGGCCAATACGAAAGCCGTCATAAATAAATTAAAAAAGGAACATTTTCCGAAATATTGAAAACCGTCTAAAATAGTATCAGACCATGGGACGCAATTCACGTCTCCAGTCTGGTCAGAGTTTTTAAAAGAACAAGAAATACAACTTGTGTTTTGTTCTATAAAGAATCCCCAGGGAAATATAGTGGAAAGAATCTACAGGGAATTATCCAGATTTTTTAAATCTCTCATTGGAGAGAATCATGGATTGTGGTGGAGCTGGATCAACATTATTGAAAGCTGCATGAATGAGAACTACCATGAAACCACCGAATTCACTCCAATAGAATTACATCTAAATAAGAAACCAAAACGAGCTTGGGAAAATTGGCTGCATTTTCACCAAAATAGCCCGAATATTAGCTATGAGAGAGAATTGCAAATGGCTAAGGATAATATTTCAAGAAAGGGGAAAAACAGGGCTTCGAAATTTAATGTAGCACATCGCTTAATCTCATTAAAGGAAGAAGATCATGTTTTAGTGAAACCATCACTGAATCGGACCCAAAACGGAAGATTCTTAAAAAATGTCTGCAAATCTATGAGGGTCCATATGAAATAAAAAGGGAGGTTCGACCTGGAACCTATATATTGTGGAACCGCGAATCCAAAGAGGAAAGAGGGATGTTCCACACTCAAGATTTGAAAATCTATAAGAAGAGAGTACGAAACTCTGCAGACAATGAAGAAGCCGCTTTAAACAATGTCGGGTAAAAATGATTCATTTACACGTTGTATATATATTTTAAGGATAGCCTATCATTGTTTACAATTAAGCTTAGAATGATTAAAGTTACATTTAAATGTATACTGAATGCTTGAATCTTCACAAAATGTGCGCCATAGGCAATAAATAAGGGCCATTTTTTTAAAAACTAAATGCGAATTGTCGAATAAAAAAAGGAAAAAAATTATGAAAATCACAAAAATAAAATAATAATTTTAAGGTCAGCCAAAAATGACTGTGTCATTTATGGATGTGTATGTGCATACGTAGATATTTAGAGTAGTTAATTATTACTAATAATCAAGTAGACATGGCTAAGAAATATGGTAATTAAATAAACTCAGTACAATGAGTCATAGAATTGATAATGGTTGGTTATCATCACAAAAATTCAATTTTCTTTTGCCAAAAAAATAATAGGATGATCATAGTTTTATTTTTTTTTCAGATTCTATTTTTATTTATCATAATTTTATTTTCTCTCCTATAACCTTACCCTTATTTATCAGTTCACTCTTTCTTTAGCGTGCATAAATGGCATTAATAATAAAAACATAATTAATATGATTACAATACGATTGCCGCACCTTGCCTTGCTTCAAGGATAAGCGACTGGTCGGTTCTCGAGGTAATAACCTTGAGTGACCACCGGTGCATCGAGCTTACTCTAGAACAACGGTGCCAAGCAGTGGATAAGGGTAGGGGCGGCGAAGCAAGGAGCCCCTCCTGGAACACGAGACGACTCAGCAGGGAAAGACTTCGAGAACACCTCGAAGAAACCAGGCTCATTGATGAGCTTGGTTGGGTCTGCGCTGCTGGGTCGTTTGAAGCTACTGTGCGCTCGGCGAGGCAGAAGGTGGTCGCGGCTTGCGACTACTCGATGCCTCGCCGCAAGCGCAGGTAAGCAAAGGGATCGATGTACTCGTGGAACGACCAGTTGGCGGCCCTGCGTCGAGAATGCCTAGCAGCGCGTCGAAAATTCACCCGATCATAGGGAGATGCTGTGCTGCACGAGGCATGGAAAGGGGCAAAAGCAGCTTTGAGGCGAGGCATAAAGAAAAGCCGACTTCAATGCTGGAAAGACTTGATCGGTGAAGTCGAGAAGGACCCATGGGGCCTCGCCTTGAAAATAGTAACCAAGAGATTGGTTGCTAGAAGAAAGACCCCGGACCTGGAGAATCCCGATCGAGTCAAGTACATTGTGCGGAGCTTGTTTCGACACGTAGAGCCGTTCCGAAGACAGGACCGAAGTTCCTGCGTGGTCCGGCGCGAAGAACTCTTCACTCTCGAGGAACTAAAGAGAGCGGATGGAAGGCTTAAGGCAAATACAGCGCCGGGAATCGACGGGGTGCCAAACGAGATCCTCAAAGAGGTGTTCAGGGCATACCCGGAGGTTCTCCTAGAAGCCTTCAACACCTGTCTTCGGGAGGAGAGGTTCTTCGCAGACTGGAAGAAACAGAGGTTGGTCCTGCTGAGGAAGGGCAACAAACCTCTAGGGGTTGCCTCGTCGTATAGACCAGTATGTTTATAAGATACGATGAGGAAGCTTCTGGAGGAGTTGATTCTTCAACGGCTTCAGGCTCTCTTGGTCGGGGAGAACAGTCTCTCGGAAAACCAGTTCGGATTCAGGAAAGGCAGGTCCACTGTGGACGCAATCCAAGCTGTGGTTAACATCGCCACAAATGCAAGAAAAGGAACTGGTAAGCGTAAGGGGTTCTGTGTGTTGATTAGCATTGACATACGCAATGCGTTCAATACCGCAAGATGGAATATCTGCATCGAGGCGATGATGCGGAAAAAGGTTCCAGACTACCTGTTGCGAATGATAGATGACTATCTGAGCGACAGGTGGGTGATATACGAGGGCGACAAATGGTCTGTCAAAGAAGAGATGACATGTGGCGCTCCTCAAGGGTCGCGGGTGGGTCCACTCATTTGAAATGTCATGTACGATGACTTCCTGCGCATGAACCTACCTGCTGGAACGAGCATCGTCGGCTTCGCGGATGACGCACTTGTCGTGTGCGCTGCTGATGACGTCAGAATCCTAGAGCTGAGGATCAATGAAAGTCTGTGGCGAGCAAAGCGCTGGTTGGATAGCAGAGGCCTTAAAATGGCCCCTGAGAAAACCGAGGCTTTGCTCGTTACGGACAGGAGATCCTTCCAATTCCCGAGGATCGTTCTCGGAGAGCATGAGGTCGAGTGGAAAACAAGCATTAAGTACCTGGGGGTGCAGCTGGATCGTAGGCTTAGCTTTGGCGAACACCTAAAGATCGCAGCTGCCAAAGCCATCCAATGTGGAGCGAACTTGGCCCGGCTTATGCCAAACATTGGTGGACCCAGGGAATCGAAAAGAAGATTGGTGGCGAGCGTGGTCCATTCGAAGCTGCTTTATGCAGCTCCGGTCTGGACCAATGCCTTGCAAAACCATGCTATCCAGAAGAAGCTGTTCTCGGCGTAGCGACTTGTCGCGCTGAGAATAGTCTCAGCATATAGAACTATCTCGACGAGCGCTGTGTTGGTCCTGGCGAGCGTCCCGCCAATAGATTTATTGGCGGAGGAAAGGCAGGAGACCTTTCAGCTTCGTAAGGAGCTTACCTGAGCCGACCTGCAGGGAATCGCTCGCGCAAAGGAGGCCATCCGCAAGGATGGAAGGCGCAAACTCGTCGAGAAGTGGCAGATGAGATGGCATGGTGAGCAAACAGGGAGATGGACCTACCGCCTGATCTCGGAGCTCGCCACCTGGCTGAATAGAAAGCATGGGGAAGTTAGCTTTTATTTGGCACAAGTGCTCTCGGGCCATGGCTGTTTCAACGCATACCTGAGGTGCTTTAAGCAGAGAGACGAGGAGACGTGTTGCTACTGCGACTTCCCGGTGGATAACGCAGAGCACGCACTCTTCGTCTGCGCAAAATGGGGTGTGGCTAGGGAGGTCCTCGGCCAGGAAGTGGGTTCTGAGCTTACTCCTGACACGATGGTCCCTCTTATGCTCCAGTCTGAACGGTTCTGGACGCTTATCGAGTCACTCGTCACACTTGTGATGAAGAGGAGGGAGCCTGATGGGCGTCGAGAGCGTAACAACGGGGAGGGCCAGTAGAAATCGCGGATGGGAGTTCCGAGCGAACGGATGACGGAAGAGTCGTACGCGGACTTCAAGCTGGAACCAACCACCCATGAAGTTTAAAGCCGAAAGGCGGCTACGCGTGTGGTGTTTTGGTTCGTGAGAGGGGGTTTTTGGTTTCAACAGGTATGCCTAGACCCGTCCTAGGAGAGTCCTGTACAACGTCTTCAAAAGATTTTCTTATTTTTCCTCCTCACCAGAAAAAAAAAGTAAAAATATAAAAAAAAATAACTGTAGTTAAAATTATCAGAAATTCCTGTTTTATATCGTCTCTCTAATTTGGATGATTAATTGTAAAGTAGCAGCAATATGATCACAACAAGAAATTACTTAAGGAATCGTAGTTCATAATTCTTTTATTTATTTTTTCATTTTTATTATACATATTGAAAATTATATTTCTTTTTTTTTGTATTAATTAATAATTAATTTTAATTATTAATTAATTGTATTAATTAATAATTAATTGTATTAATTAATAATTAATTGTATTAATTAATAATTAATTGTATTAATTATTAATTATGTATTATGTATCAATTAATAATAAAATAATAATAGCATGATTATCATCCAATGGTAAGAAAAGATTAGTAAGTATTATTGTCCAGTTATTTTTTTTATCTAAAACTTGATAAATATTATCTAGCAACAAAAACACACAATAAAAGGAAAATAAACATATTTCGTTCCATATTAGGTTGTATCCATTTTATTTTAAGTTTTTAAATTAAGCAATATTATACAACCATTAGATAGAAATGGTAAATGCATGCCGCTCAGAGAAACGATGAGAAACGTTGAGACGACCCAGCCTCGAGTTTCCGCCTTTTGCGGGGAAACGGGAACGAAGACTAGAAAAATAGATTAGACATATGAAGAATCATAATCACACGGAACCCGCACGAAAGAATTGCGAGTTTTCGTTAAGTATTCGCCACGTGATTGGCGATTAACTTCCAGACCGGAAGTGAATCTGCGACGAACACGGCGATCTAGATTTCACTGACATTTTCGTTTGTATTCTCAGCGAGTGCTACACTAGCCTGTGGTTGCTCCCACTCGACCGTTTAGTCAGGTCAAGCAGCGTTAGGCATGGTCGCTGGATGGGTGGGCGTCCCACGTTCCTACTTCTTTTATTTTTTTTTATTGTTTATTACAGGTTCATTTATTTATTTGCCTGGAAAGGAATTATAATTAATAATTAAATAAAGAAATAAATTCGACCTTTTCAGATTGGATTCGAGTGTACGCAGAAAAACTCGTGAATGCGCCAAAGTCACATAAAATAGAATATTTGCCAATGCCGAAGATTCGGGTAATTACGATACTCCCTTGAAATGCTCGCAGGACTGATAGCGCCTCGGCTTCGTCTCGGCATTGCCTCCGCTACGCCTCGACTATGCCCTGGCTTCAATCTCCTGCGAGCATTGTCGTTGGTCACGTAATAACCTTCATTATTCGCCTAGGCACATTATATACTATTACACTTGTCCAGATAACGGTCAATATTTTCGGCGACTTGACCACGCTCAGCATAATACCTAACGAAGTACCTATCGAACATGATAGAATATAAGTAAAGATTTTTTTTTAAACAATACCGCAAAAATTAATTATGCAAAAAAGAACTTGAAATGAATAATGAAGTTTATCCCTTTGAAATGCAAGAAACTATAATGGTACCAGCAAGATCTATTTTAGATTCTTATGTAAGAATAGAGAAAAGTAAACAAAAACAAGGATTTATTTCGCAATGACATCTTTGCAATGGAGTACCCTAGCTGACCTGGCTGAGAGAACGGTCAGAGAATACTCTGTCCGTTCTCTGACTGCTCTCTGACCATACTCTGACCTCGCATTATTATGGCTAATAACGGTAAAAAAAACATTTAAGGCATTGCAATTATGATTCAGTGGCGGAATTCGAATTAGAAGGTGTAGGAATAAATACAATAATTTTAATTTTTAGCGATAAAAACTAGTAAAACATTGTATACCTGTCACTGAAGGCTGTGCAGTGGTTCACAATTTGCGGAACGTCTCCACTGTCAAGGTTGACTATTGGTGGGAGTGAGACAAAACTACTTTCATCTCACTTCTACAAATGGTGAACAACTGCTTTGCCTTCAATCAGAGATATATGATGTTTTCCCAGTTTTTATCGCTGAATAATAAAATTATTGTATTTATTCCTACATTTTCTAAACAAATTTCGCCACTGAATCATAATTGCAATGCCTTAAATGTTTTTTTACCGTTCTTAGCCATAATAATGCGAGGTCAGAAAATGGTCATAGAACAGTCAGAGAACGATCCGGACCGTTATCTCAACCGGGTCCGCTAGGATACTTAGGAAACACAATGGTTTCCAATAGCAAAAACCCATAAAACCAGACGTGGAGTCCACATTTTGCAATGGGCAATATCTGGCCACTTTCAACCCAAACGTGAGGAACAAAACTTGCGCCTCTTTGCGGACGCAGATCATGGCAATATTTCCGTAAATACGTGGTCTCTTATAAAAGGCGCAAAAAGTCGTCAATTTCCCCCCTACGTCATGGATAAAGATGACTCGAGCATACTTCTCGAAACTAGGTCAACTTTTATGGAAAAACGTGGAGTCCAGTTTAATGGTTAATTTTTGAGTAAAACTTTTTTGGCGTGAAAGAATCGATGAATTCTCCCGCACAAACCTTGACGACACGAAACAAGTTATTTTATTGACTTATTTTTATTATTATTACAAATTTCTAAATGTTTCTGTTCAAAAATTTAAGCTGCTGTATCGAAAGGTACTGGTTAATAATCCGAATTTTATATTGATTATTATACAGGGTGTCTAAAAAGTCCCGGACGGTTGGATATTTCCTCAGGTAAAATATTTTTCAAAAAAGTGAAGGTCATTCCTGGAGTAAATTTCAACGAGGAATTCAATGGTCAGTGTAATTCCTGAAGTAAATTTCAACAAGAAATTCATTAGTGAGCTCTGTATTGATCTTGGTGATGATCTTCAAGGTTTTTTCCAAGCAGTTTACGTTTACGTTTAGCATTACCCAGGAACAACGACGATTGTAAAAATGAGTTTACGGCATTACGAATCATCTCCCTATCAATCAAAGTAGCCTCTTGCAGAATCCGATTCTGCAATTCGTCTAAGCTTTGGGGTTGCGTTGAGTATACTTTTCTCTTTAAATAACCCCAAAGAAAATAGTCGAGAGGCGTCAGATCAGTAGCTCTAGCAGGCCACTCGATTTCACCCCTTCTTCCAATCCACCTATGAGGGAACTGAGTATCCAAATATGCTCGAACCTCCCTGCCGTAATGAGCCGCTGCTCCGTCCTGCTGGAACCAAATTTTTCGAAAATTATCGCCTGTAATCTCCCTTATTCTTGGTACAATTTGGTTTCTGAGAAGCTCTTCATATGCGTGGGCATTGAGATTACCATCGATGAAGAAAGGGCCTATCAATGTATCATTCAAGATACCGGCCCAAACATTAATCTTTTGTGGATATTGTGTGTGACTCTCCAACGTCCAATCAGGATTTGTGTCGGATCAATATATACAATTTTGCCTGTTAACTTCACCTTTTAAAGTGGAGGTAGCTGCATCTGAAAATACTGTATTGTCCAAGAAAAGAGGATCTCTATCAATTCTGTCCATAATAATTTCACAAAATTCAACCCGACGATCAGGATCGTCTTCATTAATCTCTTGTACCAGATGAACTTTATAACAGCAACGTCACGCTCATCACTAGATCGACGTAAACTAAGGTGTGGGTTTTCAACAAATGCTTGGGCTATGTCCATCTGCATCTCCTCAGATCTTGCAGATTTTTGCCGACCAGTTCTCTGAAGGTCCTTGATAGATCCATGATTCATAAAGCGCCTTACAGTTCTTTCAATTGTTGATTTTGAGACAGGATTTAACCCTTGTCCATTACGAAAAGTGCGATTAAAAAGCAAACGAATTTGATCATAAGATCGAACTCGATCTCCCCAACCACGCATCATTAATACAGATACCCTCTCTGGTTCCGAAAGTTTAGCTTGCGCGATAATAATCTTTCAGCGAAAGATAGTAAGTATGTACTCGTAATACGTAAATTTAGTTTCGATTCGTAATATTCGTATGGAGATAGAAAAACGGTATAGGACTTATGGTATCGCCTTAGGTATTGACTTAGGTATCGAAAAACGGTATAGGACTTTCCGATATAAATCTTCGGGGAGGAAAAGAACTCTCACCAGAACTCCTGGGACTTTTAATGAAAAATTTCGTATACATATGATTTTACAATATTCAAAACGCTGTAACCAAGATCAATACAGAGCTCGCCAATGAATTTCTTGTTGAAATTTACTTCAGGAATTACACTGAACTCTTGGAAAACTTTGTTAATTTCAAATAACCTCTAATTGACCTTAAACGTTACAATTGACCTATGACTTGGGTACGCACTTGAACGTAGTATTTTTCGCTCTATCGATTGCAGATGTGAAAAAAGAGGGTTTCCATTTAAAAAAAAACAAATTTGACCTTCAAAAAGGCATGAAGGTCACCATTGAATTCCTCGTTGAAATTTACTTCAGGAATGATCTTCACTTTTTTAAAGAATATTTTACCTTAGGAAATATCCAACGTCCCGGGACTTTTTAGACACCCTGTATACAGGGTGATCCGCTAATAGTCATAAAGTTTTGAGTGTGAAATTCTTTGTTAAAAACCGAACAACAAATCATATTGACAAAATGTTGTGCTGACAATAGTTTCCAAACTATTAAGCATTGCAATTGGCCAATAGAAACTCACTATTTCCGCGCGACCATAAGCTTCCTGCGCGAATTTTTCACCAAGATTCACTTCAGATCAGTAGAAAAATATTCTCAGACAGACAAGTGACAAACTGTTACCGAAATAATATGAAGTTGGAAACCATATCGCCGTCAATTTTTCATTGAGTTTGACACGATTTAAACACGAATAACAAAAATTGCTTTCTAAATAAAAAGATATTAAGATATTATCAATAGGTAACTGGTAGTTTCCCGGAATAAGGAACCTGATCAATTAAGCCTTAATACAAAAACAAATAAAACATCAATAAACTTTAATCGAGAGTAAACACTGTAATTTTACACTCCATTCTAAACGATTTTGTTGGCGAATTCTTAAAATCCTTACTAGTATTAAAAAATGGAATTTTGAGAGTATCGTTTTGTAGCCAAAGTTATAATTTAGCCCAATAAAGATACGAAAACTTGTAAACTGTTTAATTTGGAAGTACTAATGATATTACTTCCCAATGAATCCTGGACAGAGTGAGCCGGAAAATTGAAAAAATTAACATTTTGTTTAAATTATCAAAATTCAGTGTATTTTTAGCAACAAATTAAGGGGGTCTTCTAGCTTGTGGCCACGTTTTTCATACCGTGTTTTTTGAGAATGAATTGTAGGGAAACCAATAATGCAATCGAGGTGCGGTTTTTTGCATTTAACTTATTTATTTATATACACTCAACAAAAATTTTACTGAAATTTTACCGCCTCCAATTTAACCGTGATTTGACCTTAAAATATCCGTTACAAAAAATGTAAGGTAGAACAGCTGTAAAAATTCTTGAAATATAAAAAATCCAAAAAGCTGGTTTCAGACGATAGCGACACGTTTTTCACAAATTTTGATATATGACTTTAGTTAATTGATCAATTACTTTTCGAGATATCATGTCAACCAGTTGCAAAAACGCAACTTTTGGGAAATCGCATTTAAAGATATTCGTGCATGAATCGCGGAGCGGAGCTATATTTGACGGCTCTGGAAACCCCGAAATAATAAGATTTCGGTTATACCCTTTTAAGATTATATTTCTAGCACCTTCTAGACCACAAAAATGCAAAAAAAATCGATTGTTTTTAACCAACAACTATGTAGTCAGAATATCGGATTCCAAGATGACGGATCCAATATAGTGGATTCACGCCAAACAATCCAGTATCCAGTGAATCCAATTTCTGAAATCGGCTTTGAGACGGCCCAGCCTCAATTATCCGCCTTTTGCGACGAAACGGGGGAAGAATCCGCAAAATTATGTTTACTTTTAGAACAAGTAGATTCCCACGAGACTCGCACGAAAAAATTGCGAGGTTTGATTAAGTATTCGACCAGTAATAAATGATTTACTTCCAAACCGGAAGTGAGCGTGGCGAGAACGAGGCAGTCTGCTTGTCACGGACATTTTCGTTCGTATTTTTAGCGAGCGCCGCACTAACCTGTGTTTGATTCCACGACCGTTCGCTCAGGTCAAGCAGCCTGCAGCATGGTTTGCTGGATGGGTGGGCGTCCCATGCTGCTAATTCTTCTACATTTTTTTTGGTATTATTTATTGCATGTTTATTCAGTTGTTTGCATGGAAACATATTATAGTTAATTATTAAATAAACAAATAGACAGATAAATATGGATATTATACAAAAAAAAATTCATCGTGTCAGTGGACACAGATAATAAAAAAAATAAATAAATTTATAAATATAATTACCATGAATAAATTCAATTATCATTACATTGTAAATACTGTATATTCATTAAATATTATAGGCGAATGTTGTTACTTATATCAATTGCAAATAATAATAAATTAAGGAATTTGAAAATCTTTCTGTGGAAACAGACGCTTTCTGTTCTTCCACAGAAAGATTTTCAAATTCTTTAATATTTGAAAATTCGAAAAAAGGGTGAAAACATCTTGGATAAAATTCTTAATTTATTGATCGCGTTGGTCTTGATCGCAGTGGCTAATTGAGGCGCGCGCATATTAATTAAGGGGGAATTGATTGAGAGGTGGAAATCCGAGGCGATGTGCTTGATTGCAGATCCTCGTAAATCAGTCCGGTTGCGTGCATAATAAAGGTAAGGACTTATAGCTCTGCGCGAAAATGAAGTCTGAAATAGATCACGGCTCGGAACAGGCACTGTGCATTTTAGCATCACAGTACCTGTCTCTTGAGAACTCGGTGTAGCATATGATTCCTGTCCTCCCTTAGTTAGGGATCAATGTTTTTAGGTATTTTTTTTATTTTGGGAACTGCTCTTTCAAAATATGCTCTTTTTAACCCTTATCAGCAACTTGGTTAGTTCAACTCGTGCCACTAGTAGTGTGAACTCTCATATCGAGAGACACATCGAACGTGGCATTCCTAATTAATTAAACCAATTCCAGGAGGAGTTTAGAAGGTGTCGAATCCCCACAGGGAACTTCGCCTGATAAACCACTCCTAATATTCACGCCGCGCAAGTGTCTAATCCCCACGGGGAGCTTCGCTTGTTTGGCGACTCCTTTTTTTATGTTCCACTGGGAAAATCCTGCCGAGTTGCGCGCGTTAAATATAAATATTGAATATGTACAGGGAGGTGGCAAATGATGATGAGTGCCAGGCCTGTGCCACCAATTTTACAGTGCCCTGCCCACGCCTGATGCCTACTTTTATTAAAATTAATTTCCAATAGAAGGGAGCAAGTGGTTTAACTGAAAAATAAAACGTGGAAAAATTATGTATGCTACGAATTAAAAGACCATTGGTCGAGACCTTTTATTTGGAAAACTGGTGTAATTAAAAATTGAGAATTTTAAATTTAAACTCGAATTTGAAGAGCGAAACTTTTGGCTCAATAAGGGGAAAATTCATTTTCAAGATGTATAAATCCTGACAAAATTAAAATTCTAAGAGTCGAAATGTTTTAGCATGTAAATTATTGTTAGACGGTTTTTGTGGTCGCTGATTGACATTCCACAGTCAAAATTTCAAAATTCAACATGGTGGATCCAATATGGCTGATTTATGCCAAACATTTCTGCTTTCAGTGAGTGAAATCGGCTTGGAAATGATTACTTGTCGTTTTTCGACGTCGCTAATCACAAATCAATGATCAGATCGTCAAAACAAAAGAAAACAGACTCAATGTGCTAGTCACCATTGGAAGGTAAACAAAACATTCCAGTTCTCAATTCACTAACTATTGCCTTTGGCGAATCGGGTTGATTTTTGAACGTGAGTCTTCTTGCCTCTCGCGAATCAGGGTGCTTTTTGAATGTAAGTGTCCTTACCTATCATGAATTAGGGTGCTTTTTGAGCGTGAGTTCCATTGCCTCTCACGATTCGGGGTGCTTTTTTAACGCGAATTCCCTTGTCTTTCACGATTCGGGGTGCTTTCGACAGTTTGTTCATGCTTCATATACAAGTGTGGTAGCATCAGAAGCATTTTAGTACCTTTTAATCAATAGCGTTCGATTATTTTCTAGTACAAAGCAATGATTTTTCAATATTTGTGGGACTGCTGGAGCGTTTTGAAAGCTTCTCTTCAGAGATCTACTAACTTTTTCATGCTCTTTTTTACTATAGAACAAGGTCTTTATATTCTGAAAATGCTTTTGACCCCATTCAGTAAGTTTTCCAGGAGTTAGAATTGCTTCAGTTGGCTTACATAGAAGACTGTTCCGCGCTGTTCCTCTTTTAAATATAACTCCAATATCATCTGAAACACTTTATAAATGATTTTCTCCATGCGATGACTTCGTTTCACATGTGATATCAACATTTTTTGGACTGTATGAACTGCAGCTGTATCGTGGTGTGTGCTATCTGCTAAAAATACTATGCTCTTGTGTTTCAGATTTGAGTTTTCCTTATAATAATATACTACAGGGAATACAGTACATTCGTTGTTATTGAAATTAAACGCTTGTGATGCATCTTGAATTATGTGTTTGTAATTTTCATTGATTTCCAATACAATGAGAAATTCGCCGTTATCCATATTGTTCTTCTTGAATTGAAAGTACTGCGACTGTTGTTTGGAGATGAATGAATGAGGTTTTAAAACCAATAACTTATTACAAAATTCTTCTGCGAAGTCTATTGTAGGGAATATTTGAGTTTTTAAAGTCGCCCTGTCTGTCGTAGTCTAGTACTGCTTTGTACATCATCGATGTTTTTTCCTTCCAATAACTGTTGTAGGAGTTGTGAAAAACTCGGGATTCCTGGAAATTTTTCACATTCATCAAGAAAGCAATTTGCATTAAGATTTTCACCGTCATTTACACCACGATTCGTACAAGTTATTTCTTGTAAGCAGCCTTTATAACTACTTATCGGGTTTTTCGAATTTTGGGAGAGTTTTTTAATGTCAATAGCATCTAACATCAATTTAACATTCTGATGGATCATGCAAACGTAGACGGAATGGCTTCCGCTAGGCCCAGCAGAAATGCAATGTTTGGGACGAAGTTGTGCGAATTTGCTACAGCTCACCGGGAATTCTCGGCCACTTTCTTTATACTTATCGTAGAGTCCCCTCAAATCTAATAAAAGGAGGTGTTTCTACATCAATCAGCGGGCTTCATCTGTCTTCACAGAAATAATATCTTTTTGGCGGGGCATGATTTTATTGTTCGCATCATCAGTATAAAAGTATTTTATTTTGTCTACAGTAGATTCCGGTAATGGTTTATCAGTCTTCGCTCAAAACCCCTTTTGAAATTCTAAGATCTTTAACTTTTTTCACAATCCACCTACTGCAGCTGAATTCTTTTGCGATTTTATTAACGGGCCTTGCTTCTGGAGCTATTGTAAGAATACTCAATTTTTTAGGATTATTAATCTGTGTTGAAGAATCAGAATTGAAAGATTCATTTTGATCTATATCAACACAATTTTGACTAACATCCGATAAATTACGTGATTTTTGAGAATCTACATTACCACTTCCATAATTGGCCCTTCTGCAATGGACAAAATTTTAGCATCATCGGGAACATCCAAAAATTTTCGTTTGAGATTCTTAGGTATTAATCTTAAATCTTTGCTCCTGTGGCCCGTAAGATCCAAATTTTTGTAACGGTTGCAGCATCTATCGCGATGTCTGTCGCTTGTATTGGGCATACTTGATATTAAACTGATGAAAAATTTTAATTTATGAAAACTTCGTGGAATACAATCTTAATAATGGTCGAGTCGCTGCAACAGAACAAATGATGCTCTTACAATCATTTACATGCCGATTCCAGCAATTAGAATCACTGAATGCAGGATTGTTTGGCATAAATCCACCATATTGGATCCGCTATCTTGGATTCCGATATTCTGACTACATAATCGTAAGCAGCAACCTCGAAAACCCCCGTGTAACTATTTCCCAGATGATTTGAGGAAATTGAATGCAAGGAGCGTAATCGTTGACATAAAGCCGCTATATTGGATCCACGATTTTAAATTTCGCAATGTGTCATATGCTTCATCAAAGTACCTATACAAAGGTAGAATTTAAGCCCAAAAGGTGTATTTCAAATCGACACTTTCATAATTTAAAAAAAAATTATAATTTGTTCATCCATGTTTTTCCTGATTCTCGACGCCATATTTATTCGGCCATATTGAATTTCAAAAACCACCCAATGGTTCTGAAAAGTAGATAAATTTTTCTAGATTTCGAGCTTCAACACGATTTTTTAAAGTCCAATTTTTTTTCTGGGTATCTGTGGTGTAGAATTTCCATCAGGCGATGGTTTCACATCAAACAGTCTTACTAGGTTTTTCATTAGCTTGCTCATATAACTCTCTTCCCTGTCCATTAAGATGTATCTAGGAACGCCATATTGAGAGAGGAGGGTTATCTCAACCGCGTGAGAAATAGTCGTTGCTTTTAAATCTGGTATGGGAACTGCAAAGCATTATTTACTAAAATTATCCTGCATCATCAGGATGTGTCGGTTCCCGTTTGGGGTTATAGGAAATTTTCTGAGAGTATCGAGCGATATCGTTTCAAATAGCTCTACAGGAGTGCCAGTGAAGAGCATCGCTTCGCGTGTACCAGGTCGAACAAGTTTCTGCTCGAGGCAGCTTCTGCACCCTCGAATGAACTCGCTAATACGCTTGCATCTTCCGAATTGCTGAGTTCATTCTTGAAATTAGAATTATGTCATTTTGGAAACGCTGAATGATGTCATCTTCACTTTCTTCTGAGGAATCATGATGACTCATGCCAAATTCAAATGAGTCCTCTTTAGACGTTTCCGCTTGTTTGTAAAACGTAAATGCTCCAGGCTCTATCTCACCTTCTGTGTCATGTTCTTTTTTTCAGAGGAGGAAAGAGAATGCATTTACGCACGCTGTGTGGGACTCGGCCGAAGCATTACCCACTAAACACGAAACTCCCCTGTTTCCTCGCCAGACAATGACTCCGGAACCGCGTTAGCTTTAAACTTCAGGGCCTTGTCTATAAGCGGAATACGTCGAACTTCGGCGTCCTCCTGGCCTGCCAGCTTGGTCTTTAATTGAAGCCTCGCCAATGTTTCCTTTTTGAGGCCGCGTCACGGAAAACCGTTCAACGCATTGAACCTGAAATGTGACCAACCGGGGGCTTCTCCTCTCTAACGGTGCAGAGGTAACAAGTAGTTTTAAGACCCTTGCGTCCTCGAGTAGGACATACTCCTTTCTGATCCCTCTGTAATATCTCTTTGTTAGAGAGACCCTGAGTTCCATCTCCGATCCTTGGTGTCGAAATTCCCTGACAGTCTCGTCGGCCTCTTCTCCTTCAATGCTGGGGTCTAGGTCAGTGATCTAGCCTCAACCCGGGGGATGAGATGATGGACCGTCCCACTAACTCCAATGGCTTCTTGAACGGCGGAATTTAGCTGCCCCCTGATTTCTTTGGGGCACTTCGGTTCCACCAGCGCGTCTTCCTAATTCCCTGGGCTGTGATGCCCAGTTCATCAGGTTAACGCGCCTCTTAAAATCACGCAGGATGGAAGCGTAGCTCATTCCTTCTGCAGGTTTTATCAGCACTGCTTCTGAGCCCCCTGATCGGTTTCTGAAAGAACGAATGCAGGACCGGGTGTGTCATGTGCTTTACCTGCAAACATTAAAGAACTTTAGAGGTTTTACATAACAAAATTGAACTTTTCGAACGCATATAACGATTTCAAATTTTATTGGAGGAAAAAAGTTTTAAATCAAACTAACTAAAGAAAATAAATACACAAAATGTCATACTTAGATAGCACGGGTGTTTAAAATATGAGGTTGTGATTGTTATAGAAATACCGATAGTAATTTTCGAACTAATTTTTGTCATAGAAACCGAATCCAGGCTCAGAATTGCTCCATCACGTCAGATTTTCGAGTAATCCTAACCTAAAAGTGCGGAAAACACGGTTTTTCGCTATATTTGAGCATCGATAACCTCGCGAATTTTACTATTTTTTAAATATGAGAAAACCATCAAAAACAGCCACTTTTCAGCGTTCTATTTCACTATTTACATGTATTATTTTAATTTTTCTAACCGGAGATATTGCCGATCGAAAAAAAAATTATAGGTTTAGCAATGACCAATATATCTCCGGTTGGAAAAATTAAAATAATACATGTAAATAGTGAAATGGAAAGCTAAAATTAGCTGTTTTTGATGGTTTTCTCATATTTCAAAAATAATAAAAATTCGCGAAGTTATCGATGCTCAAATATAGCGAAAAACCGTGATTTCGGCACTTTTAGGTTAGGATTACTCGGTAATCTGACGTGATGCAGCAATTCTAAGCCTGGATTCGGTTTCAACGCCAAAAATTACTTCGGAAATGTACCTCAGCTACTCGATAACAAAACCATGAAGACCTGTGTATTTTTCAAAAAGATGCCATAAAAGAATAGTTTTTTTGTGTAGTTCGAGGAGAAAACGATCCATTCCGTCATGTGTGGCGCTTACAGCACAATACGAAACCGACTTTCTCCTCGTGCTGTACACTTTATTTTTTTACATTTGGGGGAATGTTCAGGTCTTAGCACTTCATAATACTTTTAGTTCAAGAAAAATTCGTTCAAATATCTTCAGCAGTTCACAAAGAAAAAATTAATTAAAAAATCAATTCTTAGTTAGACCGGAAACTTATTGATTGATGTGTTAATTGAAAAAACAATTTTTACATCACACAAATAGGTAGGCAGCTTTTAGGTGCTGCGGAAGACTCTAATGAAGGTGACGAATCTTTACCTATCGAGAAGGATCCGTTTCAAAATCTGGGTGCAATCGAGGATATGGGTCGACCTAAGGAGCTATACGTTTTCAAGTAACGATTATTCACAGTCTCATTTCGATGAGAAAGAAACAGTATTTCATTATATAAGTTTGCGAATTGTCATCTGTCCAAAGTAGATTGTACAGTTTGTTCAACAAGAGCGAGGAATCGATTTTTCGAGAATTATTAGAGATTTTAAAACGTTTTTTTTTTTTTAAATAAAATTATTCTCGAAGGACTACGGTGCTACTACCTAATAGATAGTCCAGTCCCCATCGTTGTCCAGAATGGCCTGACACCTTTTCGGCATGCTTTCCACTAATTTTTCAGCGTAGTCCGTAGGTAATTCTTGCCATATCTTCCTGATTTTTTGCGATAGCTGTTTCAGGGTGAACACACGTTTTCCTGCAAGCTTCCTCTTTAAAACACTCCAGACATTTTTGATTGGATTCGCATCGGGGGACTGTGATGGCCAGTCCAAAGTTGTGATGCCATTTTCTGATTTCCAGGCGGTGCAGAGACGGCTTCGATGTTTCGGGTCGTTATGTTCTTGCAAGATCCAATCGGCCGTATCGGCTCCAAACGTCTTTGTAGCAGACCTTCGAAGACCACGTTCATTTCTTTGGAGCATTTTCTGAGCATTCAAGTTCTCGGTGAAGAGCTCCAAACACCCAAAACCGCGCTGTGAGAAGCATCCCCAAACATGAACCGTCACGGGGTGTTTAACGGTTTGCTGAAGTAATCTACTGCCAACGGTAGACCAGGCATACTTTATGGGAACCCATGCCCAGAACGACGCTTCATCAGAAAAAATGACATTCGACCTGTCACGGTCGAGATTTTCAGCAGCCCATGCCTTTCGTTTTACCATATGGGTTTCTGAAAGCAGGGGTTTTTTCCTCGTGCTACGGTATTTTATATTCGATTCAGCCAGACGCTGTCAAATGGTGTTTATACTGATGTTGACTCCCTGTTCGGATAGAATAACCTTGGCCTCTCGTAACCGTAGAGTGGGGAGACGCTCGAACAGCTTTATGATCGCTTTATCCTTCTTGCTCGTTGTTGCTCGCGATTTGCCTCGTTCAGGCAGATCGTCGACTGTTTTATTGGTTTTATAACGTTTAACCCACTTCTTTACGAACGATTTTGACATTTTGATGTATTTAGCAGCGGCTGTATAGGACACAAGTGGTCCCTTTGGATGGTTACACAAGAAGACCGTTTCAAAACGTTTCGCTTACAGAGAACTTTTTATGACTCACATCTGCTCTCTCGGACGATTCGAGCGCTACTGAATTGCCTTGGTAAATGCGCCGTAGTCCCTTGAATGTACATTCATTGAAAGAAAAAAGTTCAAAAATCTCTAATAGTTTTCGAAAAATCGAGAACTCACTCTTGTGCAGCAGACTGTAAGATCAGTATCGTAATCTACTTTTTTTTAAATTGTTAGTTATATTGTTCCTACGTGTTCGTTAGATCCAATTTTGATATTCAAATAAGCTGATATTTCATTCTTGTAAAAAGGATCGTTCGAAGATGCTGATAGAAGTTTGCAAAATTGCATATGCAACACATTACAAATTTTTTTTGAAATAGTGGTTTGAATGTGAATACTGAAATTATTCCATTGTTGTACCCATTGCTAAAAATTTTTGGATCAATATTAATTTTATCGTTTTAATAATAATTTTATCGTTCAAGTTGTTTATTTTTTTAAATTTGAAACGTTTAACAAATAGTTTTTTAGGAAGGCTGTGAAAGAGAAGTGATTTATACCCCAAGACACTGCATTTCCATAAATAGTCTCAATATAGATCTAAGCTTCTTGAAAAGTCATTGAAATTAGATAAGATTATTTTTAAACTCGAAGGTGATGCTCAGATGTTTCATTTCGTTCAAAATTTGAAATAGAAAAAGTATGTACGGGCGAAGATGGTCAAAAAGATTTCAATGTATAAGTAGGTTGCATACACACTGAGCTTGAAGGACAGGATTATGAAAAAAAATCCCGACAAAAATTGCGAATGGGTGGCGATTCTAGAGGCCTTTGCGATCATTTTTCCGTTGCCCAGAAAATCACAGCTGATCCCCTCTTCGAGAAAACCCAATTTTTCGTTACATGTGAGGCCATCCGAGAAAAGGGACCTACTATCCATTTGACGTAAGAGCGTTTTGGTATATACTAACCACTAGAAAAGCGACCGTACGTCAAATGGATAGTAGGTCCCTTTTCTCGGATGGCCTCACATATAACGAAATAAATGAAATAAAAGTCAAATAACGCTTGAAAATACAATTGTTTCATCAATCCGGGGATTTATTTAATCTACAATCATATGATATTATGCTTAAATTTGATTAAAATCTGCAAAACTATGCCACAGTATGATCAATCTTCCCCTGTTCAATGATGATGACGATGTTTACGTACTTCAAAAGTATATTATTCCGTAGCTGCATATACTATAAGGCTATGTCAACCATGTATTCTGGGAAGGTTTGGTTCCAATATTTGGTCAGGAAAAGGCATTGATCTGGCCAAAGAAGCTTAAACTTATCGCCAAGAACTACCATGGACAGATTTTCGAAGTCAATGCATGCCGGGAACTTCTTCAAGAGGCGGATAAATTGAACGACGTTGATATTTACAAGAACATCGGGCAGTTGCGATTAGTGCCATTTATTTCAGCTTTCAAGGCTATGAATCTTGTCGTGAACAGTTGTTTTGGAATGAATAATGTGGATATGAAAATTCTCCCCGATCTTATCGGGAACGTTAAGAAAATGCATATGGGTACTGGTGTTTCACAAACCCTCAAAATTCACGTTATTCTTGATCATATTGAACAGTGCTTAACAATTCTGTCGGGATTGGGTCTGGGAATCATGTCTGAACAAGCAGGGGAAGCAATTCATCGATAATTTCTGAATTTTGGAATGAATACAAAATGAATACGATTGAAGATCTATCATATATTGAGCGATTACAAAAAGCTGTTCTTGAATTTTATCAAGACACATTAAGTTATGATTATATTTTAATCAAATTTAAATATAATCTCATATGATTGTAGATTAAATAAATCCCCAGATTAATAAAACAATTGTATTTTCAAGCATTATTTGATTTTTATTTCATTCATTTCATCATATAACGAAAAATTGGGTTCTCTCGAAGAAGGGATCAGCTGAGATTTTCTGGGCAACGGGAAAATGATCGCAAAGGCCTCTAGAATCACCCCCCGTTCGCAGTTTTTATTGGGATTTTTTTGTCATAATCCTGTCCTTCAAGCTCAGTGTACATAATCAGATATAGGTTTGCAAATGATCATCTATGTTTTTTAATACTTGTCGATCTGTTATAGTCTTCTTGTCTTAATGAATGAAGCTCATTACTTTTTAGATTCAAAACGTTTAGCAATGGCATTATAAGAAGGCTGTGCAAGATAAGTGATTTGTACCACATTAGCCAACATATTGATATATATAGTTTCAATACTGATGTGAGTTTCTGGAGCTTCTTTGTGTTAAAATATAACTTATTACGAAAATTGATTTAAGAAACTTATTCATTCTAATAAGGGTATACTATATAAAAATTTGCAAACGCTTTGTAATTCTTAATCTGAAGAGTAATACTTATATTAATATAAATTTTATTCTTAAATTTTTATTTTTATTTGTTTTATAATATTTAGAACATTAAAAGAATAATTCTACAATGTGATTCTTCTGAGTGTCACGTTCCGCAACGAATTCAAATGTATTTAATAAAGTGTGATCAAATTGGAGGTAGTTTTTCCAATAGGGTTTTATTGACATGTCACACGTGACTACTGTCAAACTAAATACACAATTTTATTCAGTTTTCATTGAAATTTCATCATGAAAAGACTTACGCCTCGGCAACGTTTACAAATCGTACAATTATATCACGAAAATAGACGCTCTGTGAAAAGTGTTTATCGCGCGCTTAGGACAATTAATGGTGTACATAATCGTCCTACCGAACGCACTATTCAGTATACCATCGGCAAACTCGAGAATAATTAAACATTATTGGATGAGACTCGACCGATTAGACCACGTACAGCCCGAAGTGTAGAGAATATTGGGACTGTAAATGAGAGTTTTGCCGAAGACCCGGAAGAATCGATTCGGCGCCGATCTCAACAACTTGGCCTATCTCATGGCAACTACTTGGTCGATTTTACACAAAGATCTTGGTTTGGAAGCGTATAAAATACAGCTAGTCCAAGAATTGAAGCCGGCTGCTCTTCCAAAGCGTCATAATTTCAGTCGTTGGGCTCTTGGAAAACTCGCCGAAGATCCGCAATTTGGGACCCGAATTTCGTTCAGCGATGAGGGCCGTTTTTGGCTTAATGGCTACGTAAATAAGCAAAATTGCCGTATTTGGGCTTATGGGCTGGAGGAATCATCGGCCCATATTTCTTCAAAGACGAGGCTGGCGCCAATGTAACAGTGAATGGGGAACGCTATCGCGCCATGATAAACG
Source organism: Diplolepis rosae (assembly GCA_030998225.1). Classification (NCBI taxonomy): domain Eukaryota; kingdom Metazoa; phylum Arthropoda; class Insecta; order Hymenoptera; family Diplolepididae; genus Diplolepis; species Diplolepis rosae. The sequence continues at coordinate 2,667,667 of JAPYXD010000738.1, forward strand.
TCTTTTTGATGCTGGAAATTGAAGCCCGTAGTCTCCACGGCATTTGGTTCCAACAAGACGGCGCTACATGTCATACAGCCCGCGAAAAAATGGATTTACTGCGTAGTCGTTTCGGTGAGTAATTTATCTCTCGTCTCGGACCGGTGGATTGGCCTCCAAGATCGTACGACATCACACCTTTGAACTTTTATTTTGTGGGGGTATGTAAAGTCTAAATATTTTGTGGATAAACCAGCTACTATTGAGGCATTGGAAGCCAACATTACTGAAGTTATTAGCGAGATACCGACCGAAGTCCTCGAGTGAGTCATTCAAAATTGGTGTTTACGGATGGACGAATTAAAGCGCAGTTGCGGACAACATTTGAGAGGGGTTATCTTCAAAAAATATATGTCGTGAATGGTTCTACACAAAAATAAAAAAGATTGCCTCATCAATTTGAATTTTCGTTGTTTTATTTCAATTTAAAATCCTATACCTCTAAATTGATCACCCTTTAGATACAGGCTGGGTATAGTAAGAATCTATAAGAAAATCAATGAAGGGGAATCAGGAGTAGGGAGAAGTAGGGAGAAGCAAAGGGGCCCTTCTCTTCTAAAAAAATATGACTACGTTACGATTGACGCTGACGGTCAATTTGTAAAGAGAAATGTAAAAGAGGCTCACATCAAGAGCGAGCAGTTAATTAATTCTTCATCTATTTCGTCTCTTAAATTTTCCTTCGAAATTAGCAGCAGTCTCGCGACTATAGTTCAGTGCGGTATCTTCAGTCGAAACACCGAAAATCTCTTATTTTGAGATCAATAAAATTCGACCGGGAAAATTTAAAATCCAAGTTCGGGAGCCGTAAAAGTCATCGTGGACTTGTATGGATCTTTGTAAAGATCTTTGAACTGTGTCGTAAATAAGGATCGCCGCCTTTACGGAACATACCTGTGCGGACTATGTCTCGGTCTATTTCGCACACCTTGTCTACACCTGTGGGATCCTTCCTACTACGTACTTACAGTCGTGTGGATTGACCCTCAACTCAGTTTAACAAATCAGATAGGTACCGGAACCTCCTCTACCCCTTTCTGACCCCTCCCCCCTCCCTCTATCTCTCTATTTTCTGTCTCTTTCTAACTTATGTTATGACATTCATATGTCAATTGTATTACGGTGGTTTTATCATGAAACGAAATACATGCTAAAAAGCTGAAATTTTTATTATAGCTTCTTTAAATGATATAGAAGTTTGAGACGTATCAAACCCAAACTTGTGACGAATTGTGAGACGAAATATTAGAAGAAATTCTTATACGAGACGAAAATTTATCCCTAGAGTGGGAAACGAAAGAAGACAATAGAAGCAATAAACAGAACCTCTATAAACCGAAGGACTTTTATACCTCAGTTCGGGATGAAATTTACATGCATAGAACCCCTGGGACAGACGAAAATTTTACTTCGAGGTTAAGGAGAAATGTTCGTAAAAAACTCTTCTCATATTTTAAACCTACACGTGCGAAGTCCGCAAAGATTGCACATATGCTATAAGCCGAATCGTCCCAAATTTTTGTCGGCCAGCTCGATCTCGAATCCAAAAGCAGGTAGTTGGTCATGAGGATAGAGGCAATAAAGCGAACGTGCGGCGTACTCTTAATTCAAAATTAATTTCACCCTTAATCTACCCATGAGAATGAACATCATAGAGTTGTTTCGCGAAACACATCATATGAGTGTAATGTCACATATGAGAATGCGAATTGTGGAATGCCCATAAAGTAGCTGTAATTTTAATAAAAAAGTAACCTGAGGCATTGAATTCGAATCAAGCATACTGTTTTGGGAAAGTAACAGAATAACAAATTATGAAAACTGAGTATGTTCTAATTAATCTTTTATGAGCAATGATTTAGAATGGCTAAATAAATTTGTCATAAATATTTTTAAAAACATGCGTTCCTTGCATGCAGAAAGTAGGATTTTACATCATACTTTATTTATATACATTTCTGGGTGAGTTACGTTACTTTTCGTTAAAGTATGTTGTCGAATTTGAGTTACTTTTCGGAAAAAGTAACTTTTCAAACTTAAAGTTACTAGAGAACAAACAGATTGAGTCATCACAGTGTTTTGCAAAAAGAATAATAGATGAAGCAAACATTTGAGGCATGAAAACGATTGCCGATATTATACACAAAATTTCCCAATCGTAAGCAGTAAATTGACGTAGTAGACGCTCGAAAAAAACTATGTCGTCCTACTATTTCTTAAACTTTTAAAGCTTTAATTGATAGAAAAAACCTTCACGAAGCGAATGAATCGTATAAGAAAGATCGCGTCAAATGGGAAGTCAGTTACTTTTTTATTAAAATTACAGCCACCTTATGGGCATTACACAATTCGCGTTCTCATGTGTGACATTACACTTACATGATGTGCTTCGCGAAAAAACTCTACGATGTTCAATCTCATGGGTTAATTAAGGATAAGATCAATTTTGAATTGAGAGTACTCTGTCGACTTTTATCGGCAGCCATAATCGAAGAAGACAGCAGTGAACACATGACAACGTCGCAACGCATGCTTGAGCGTTAACGTATATGTAGTCAGTTAGGTGTAGGTATACGTCGTATACACAAGAGAATTTCAAATAATTTATATAATGTTCGAGAAATCAAAAAACACTGAAATTTGCTGTAAATTTTATTTTATTTTCATAACTCAATGGATATATTACACAAAAGTGAATGCTTCTTTTTACATTATCCCGAGCAGAAATTTTGGTGGGGCGCCGATCGGGCCCCGATCTGGAAAAATGTGGCCCCGATAGGGTAATCTGTCTAGCACCAGACCAGTAATGAAACGCCCTACCCGATCGGGCCCAGATCTGGTCTTGTAAAATGGGGGCTCGATCTGGTCCAGATATGGCCCCTTCTAATTTTGTATTTTTAAAAATGTATTTCATAAATTCAGATTAGTGATGCAACAGTATAATTAAAAGTATAAAAGCAGTATAATTTTGAAACCCCTTTTTGTAGTCTGTAGAACTATTCGATTCTTCTGAATCTAAAAATATATTACATTGTTAATCATTTTCTTTCTAAAAAATTCACTTTGGAAAATTGAATATACGATATAAAAAATAATGAAACACAATAACGTTCTACACTTAAAATTATAATTTTCTTTTTAAATTATTGTTAATAAAAAAATATTTCCGGACTCGCCATGTACTTTTTGCTTTTGGCATTTTAATATCAATATAGTCATTATACAATATCAGGACCACAACACAAAATTCGAAAATAATCTTGTCGATCATAATCCGATGTGGTTCCAACCCGGGCCACACCATGTGCCCTCCTGGGGCCACATGTGGAAAATCCGATCGGGCCCAGATCGGAACTTGGGAACAAATTGGTCAATTTCTGCACGGGAATAATTCATTTATAAGGCGATAATTTAGTTTTTAGTTTACTATGTGGTTTCCAGTAGGATAAGTCGAGGCTCTTGCACTCGCTTCAGCGCGATTTTTTCAACAATCTTGTCACGGTTTTGCTTACTTCGCTCAATATTTGCTTTCCGCACATTTTCTCTCTTTGTTAATTCTTTTTTCTTCATGAATCTACCTTTGTGTCTCACCTCATCAGACATTTCTACATACCAATCAAATAACAACAACAACCGTAAAGTAGGTTAGATTTCTATACATGTGCACTTGAACATGGCGGACTAGAGGAGTGGAGAGAGTGTGACGTTGCCACATTGCTTCTTTCAAAAGTCATATGGTCGTGAATACGCAAACCGTTGAGATATCTTTTTATTAATTCATTTCTTATTCTCATTTACATCGCGGAACGGTCAGAAATGTCAATCTTGATTAAATTTAGGATTTTACAACACAAAAGATTCGATGAAAATCAAGAATTTTTTTACGCTCTTATATGAGTCACTGAGTCGCAATATTACCACCTTAACAAAAGTGGCGATTTAACTTATAACCAATTAAAAGGGTCTAGGGAGATAAGTATATAAAAGTTGCCCCCGCACGTATCAAATCCAAATTTATGTCGTAAGTAGGAACCAACTAGTTATTCAATTTCCTAAAATGGAAACCTTGAAACTACAGTTTTTTGGGAGTTATGGAGGGGGAAATAAAAATGAAAAAAATTAATTTCACGGAAACAACTTAACCCATGTTGATGACCAAAATATATGTTATAAATACCAGCGAGACTAATTTATAAGAAAATTAAAAAAAGTTTCTGCCAAAGAAAGGGATAAAAAAATTTTTTGAAATTTTCAAAATTTTTTTTTAGGTTTTATTTGAAAGGGTCACCAAATTAAATATTATTAAAATATTCCTTGGAATCTCTACTTTTAGTATATATTTTAAAAAAATGTTTTTGAGTGGTGCAACACAGCCAAAAAAACTAAAAATCGGGCATGTAAAGGAAAACCCGTAGAAGTGATGGAGCAGCGGCCATATTATTCGAAGAAATACTGAGCTGTGTTGTTGGCTGAGATTTTAAGGCGTGATTTAAAAAAATAGAGGTATGTGAAGTGTAAATAACAAGCGTAGAATAATGAGGAAAGTGCACAAACAATAACTCGAATTGTAATCAATTTATCAGAAAAACTTATTCGAAATTGCATGTTAAATAGCGCGCGGCTTATTTTAGCCAATCAAAGCCAAGCACCGAAACAGCCAATGACAAAACGTTATCTTCATTGAGTAATATATGGCTGTTCTTTTTGAACCTGGACTTCCATGTGTCGTCTTGTGTCCTGATTATATATGTAATATACGAGATTTGTAATCGAGATTTTAACTGATAAAATCACATATCTATTGATATTTTCGATACATAATTAGATTTTCTCATCGTCGTACCTCCGCACATTCAAATTTTTTTGTTTTTTTTGCCTAATTTATTCCGCTATTGTAGCTTTTATAAGCAGAAAGTCGACATTTCTGGCACAAAATGTCGTTTATATTTATTTCTTTTTGTAACAAAAGAGATAAACGTCTAGCATCATTTTCATCTTTCACTGTTTTTTTCTTGACTCTGGTTTTTCTTAAAAATATATCACAACCAGCACATTTACATCTATTTTTCTAGTTTTGTGCATCTTTAAATTACAAAATTCTACTAAATTATTATTAATGAGGATTAATTAATTTCAATTATTAAGTATGCTCAAACTCGTACAAAAAAGAGGATAGAAAATATTTACGTAATGTGATGCAATACTCGGTAGTACTACAATAGCGGAATAAATTAGGCAAAGAAAAAGAAAATCTGAATGTGCGGAGGTACGACGATGAGAAAATCCAATTATGTGTCGAAAATATCAATAGACATGTGATTGTATTACGCGCCTCTTCTTCAAGATAAAATGTAGTACTCTCCAATTTCATGCTGAGGCGCCACAGTTTCAAAGCCAGACAAAAAAGGAAACTGGCCGCCCCCCCCCTCTACGCGACTTCTCGATACATCATTCTTTGTTTTTGTGCCGAGGTGGTCACTTCGAGATTAAAAAAAAGAGGTTAAAGAAAAAAAAGGAAAAAATATAGGAAAAAGAAAGCACAGATTAGATTCAGAGGATAAATCTGAGAAGGAAGATTTATCAGAGGAGATCAAACGGGTAAGGAAAAAACTCAAGAAATTGGGAAAATGAGTCTCGAGGAGAAATTCCAGAAAGTATCGACTACGCATAAACGCGTTGATACAATGAACAGCGTAGATTACTGCACTTAAAGGAGAATCTTAAGTGCATTCCATGCACAGATTCAAGATGTCTTCGGCTCTAACCTATTGACAGTCAGAGGCTCTAACCTGTCGGCATATTTTGCTTCAGGCAAATTGCTTGTCATTCGATGCTGTCTTCAAGTGCTATTACATCATAGGCTCTAACCTACGGACGTGTCATGGGCTCTAGCCTGTTGGCGAACTGTAATTTAAACGTTTTCGTTTGTAATTATTTACGAAAGCTTCTTCTCTCTTTTTTATCAGGAAGCCTTGATACGGACTCAGAGACCGATCGTCGAAGATGTCATAGACGTTGTTCCAGCACAAATTCAATTCGTCGGCCTCTGGCAAGGAATCCTTCATATACTCCTCCGGGTTTTCCGCCTTTGCAGGATAACTTGATTACACCGGATTCTGAGGATCCACCCAGCCAAACCGCTTCAACTCAGAGAGATGTCGCAGGTCAAGCGATAGATAATATCGATGTAGGTTCATCGGCTTCTGACCCTCAAAAAACAGATAATGCTGGAGTCATGAAGGATCTAGAGAGGGAAATTTTCGAATTGATTGGCAAAGGAGTAGCGGATGACAGAATTATGGCTCCAGCTATTCCTAACAGCATTGCAGTTAGGCTGGAGGGTATTTTAAAGAAGGGTCTTCCTAAAGATGAAAAAGAGCAGTTTATTAAGGATCATGTTCCACCTAAAAATTGTGTTTGTTTTGATCCACCTAAGCTGAACGAAGAGATTAAAGATCTTTTCGGGCGCCTCTCTCACCGGTTGGGGAGTTTCATGTGGTAACAGTAGAGCTCACGGTCATTGGAATGTTTCTGAGAGATTACAGAATATCAACTATTTGGAACTTTTATCAGCTTTCGTCGGTCTGCAATGTTTTGCACTTTTCACTTACAGGTAAGTTCGTTTAATCATTTCATTTTATCAGTTAAAATCACTTCTATATCACATATATAATCAGGACACAAGACGACACATGGAAGTCCAGGTTCAAAAAGAACAGCCATATATTACTCAATGAAGATAACGTTTTCTCATTCGCTGTTTCGATGCTTGGCTTTGATTGGCTAAAATAAACCGCGCGCTATATAACATGCAATTTCGAATAAGTTTTTCTGATAAATTGATTACAACACAAGTTATTGTTTTTGCACTTTCCTCATTATTCTACGCTTGTTATTTACACTTCACATACCTCTATTTTTTTAAATCACGCTTTAAAATCTCAGCCAACAATACAGCTCAGAGTTTCTTCGAATAATATGGCCGCTTCTCCATCACTTATACGGGTATATATATACTAAAAGTAGAGACTCCAAGGAATATTTTAATAATATTTACTTTGGTGACCCTCTCAAATAAAACCTAAAAAAAAAAATTAGGAAAGTTAAAAAAAAAAAATTCACCCTTTTTTTTGTCCGAAACTTTTTTTTATAAATTATTTATAAATGTATAAATTATATTATATATATTATATAATTTATAATATAATAATTATATATAATATAATAATATTATAATTTTTATAATAATTATATATATAATTATAATATAATATAATAATAATTATAATAATATATGTATTATATATATTATATTATATATTATATTTATTATATAAATTTATAAATTTTTTATAAATTAGTCTCGCTGGTATTTATAACATATATTTTTGTCATCAAAATCGGTTTAGTTGTTTTCGAGGAAATTAATTTTTTTCATTTTGATTTCCCCCTTCATAACTCCCATAAAACTGTAGTTTCAAGGTTACCATTTTAGGAAATTGAATAACTAGTTGGTTCCTACTTACGACATAAATTTGGACTTGATACGTGCGAGGGCAACTTTTACATACTTATCTCCCTAGACCATTCAACACATTGGTTATTGATAGTGAATAAATAAATGAATATAAAATATTATTTCAACTTGTAAACTCAAAATTTCAATAAAATATATTTGTTATATGACAAAAGGATTTGACCTTGAGGCTAACCTTAATGATTTAATAATCAAATCATTTCATTGAAATTTTACAATCTTATATAAATTGTATAAAATAAAATAAGTTTTGAAAAACCACGCAGAAATATGACCTTGAGGCCAACCTAAGTGATTAAGTAACCTATTTCATCTTAAAAATAATTCTAATTTTTTGAATAAGTTTTGATTTAAGTTTAAAATAAATACAAAAAACAGCACACTAGAGTATAAGTCCTTTTTGGGTAGGTTGAACGGTCATCATTGATTACGATCATTTGTGTAAGGCAAAGCACAGCGCGGCCACTACCATGTATTTTAGGAGGGTACATAAAAAAGTGAAAATGAGAATCAGCGCCGCCATGTTTTGAGAGCAAGAACTAATATCAATGCTATGAGCATCGGCTGTATTATTTCAACTGGCAATGATATGGTTGCTATGGTTACGACAGTTTAAAAATAACATCGGTAGCGACAATAGCGCCACCACTTGTTGATAGCAATCATTAAAATTCGTTCCCCTTTTCTCCTAGGTGAGTGGACCCACCGTGGGGCAAAGTTCGAAGTGCTTGTGATTGTATTGTTTATAACTTTAATTTTAATTCTGTTAAGGAACAGAATATTTTTATTTGCAAAGATTGTCCAAGGGTCTGATTTTGTGCCTAACTTGTCCCATCTAGAGAAAAAAAATGAATTGTGCACAATTGGAATCTTATCTGATCCCTGTTATAAACAATTTTATTTATTTAAAAACAATTTATTATTTGGTAAATTAATAAAATAGACCATTACAATTTAGGAAAAGGCACATGTAGTTGGTTCAATATATATATATATATGGCGTGTTCCATGGCAAATCGGACGGGTTCAGGACTCCATGTTTCCGATTTCCTTGAAATTTTAAGGATTGATAAACTAACATAAATAATGAAGAAACCCAAAATTTGAGATTATAAACGAACAAAAAAATATTTTTGTTCTTTATCAATTATTTAAAAACTGAAACTAGGAAAAATTCTGAAAAAAATTACACAAACTTATCATTAGATGGCCAATGTAGCAGTATTTTTTGGGAAAATTTTTACTCCAAATGTAATGGTAAAAAAAATGTTTTTTTCAAACAAATTGATTTTTTGAAAAAAGGCCATCTTTGAAAAATTTGAAAAAATTCATAGTGATAGCCGCAAGTATTATGCAAATTTTAGGTATATAATTAAGGTGGGCACTCAAAAATTGTGCTAAATATGAATTTTTTTGTAAAGTGATGCAAGTGGAATCACGATCTTCGATCGACGTTGTCGGGCGCAAGTTCCACTAATGTTCTATTACTATTTGCTTTTTCGAGAACGTTACTATCAAAAAGTGATGGTAAGTGATTATTAATTGTTTAATTATCGCTTTATACTCATAACATATGAATAATGTAATGAGTTTTATGATTATACATAAATTATCAAAAAAATAATTTTTTTTATTATCATGAAAATAAATTCGTTTGTAAAAAATCCACGAACAAATATTTAACGTCAGAAAGTATGAAGGGTGATTTTTTGAATTTTACGTTAATGAGAATGTGATAAATCTCAAGGACTCTGATTTTTCGTCAATATTATTGTCTTCGAGAGATTTTTGGAACCGGATGGTACCTGGAGGCCGTGAGAAGGAAGATTTTGCGAGTCATTCACCGATTTCTGGTAATTTTAACAATTAAGAAAGAAAACATAAATGCTAGGAGGAACAAATCTTATTATTTTCTATCCTTCTTCTAAAACTTCATCTTTTATAACTCTTATCCTGTGTGTGTTGCAAAGGAGAGCATTTTTTTGACATCTTTGAATTTATTGAGAAAATGCTCTGGGAATGCCCTCAAACTGCTTTCATTTGAATCTGCAAGTATAATCTATTAAGAGGAAAATGATTTTTAAGCTGAGGCTTGATAAATTATTTATAGATCAGCACGTGATGATTTCACTATATTTCTATTTGTATCGAATGTGAAAAATCACGTAATATTCACTTACGGTTTTTGTTTTTGTATGGATTACAACAATGTTTCCTTCTTTGTCGAATCATGTTAACTGCTCTTTGAAAATAAACTCTCGTGGATTTCTTACCAACTAATTTATTTTCATGACAATAAAAAAATTATTTTTTTGATAATTTATGTATAATTATAAAACTCATTACATTATTCATATGTTATGAGTATAAAGCGATAATTAAACAATTAACAATCACTTCCCATCACTTTTTGATAGTAACGTTCTCGAAGAAGCAGATTGTAATAGAACATTAGTGGAACTTGCGCCCGACGCCGTCAATCGAAGATCGTGATTCCATGCGTATCACTTTACAAAAAAATTCATATTTCGCACAAATTTTTAGTGCGCACCTTAATTATATACCTAAAATTTGCGTAATACTTGGGGCTATCACTGTGAATTTTTTCAGATTTTTCAAAGATGGCGTTTTTTCAAAAAATCAATTTGTTTAAAAAAAACATTTTTTTTATTATTAAATTTGGAGTAAAATTTTTTCCAAAAAATACTACTACATCGGCCATCTAATGATAAGTTTGTGTAATTTTTTTCAGAATTTTTACTAGTTTCAGTTTTTAAATATTTGAAAAAGAACAAAAATATTTTTTTTTGTTCGTTTATCCCATAACTTTTTAAATAATGCATGAAATAATCTCAAATTTTGGATTTCTTCATTATTTATGTTAGTCTATCAATCCTTAAAATTTTAAGTAAATCGGAAACATGGAGTCCTGAACCCGTCCGATTTGCCATGGAACACACCATATATTATTTAATCAATATTTCTGAATCATTTCAGTCGATTATGTCGATTAGTGGAAGAGTGTATCACTCTACGTGAAAAAGGAACTCTACCATATCGACTTTACCAACCTATATTGAGAATTAATGTAACGTCTCGCAAGACTAGATGGCATTTTTAAATATAATTATTTAAGAAATTTTCTGTGAAAAAAGGAACGCTTCCACTCCGCTGGGTATCGAGCCCAGGTCCTTTCGATTGCCGGTCGAATGCTCTGTCATCTTAAGTGAAAATTCCGGTCAAACTAGGGGATATCATTCAAGTTTCCACCCAGATTTAAGCATTGTGACAGGATCTACTAGTCAAATCTAAATCGTTAATTTGACGAATGTAATTCGCTAAGCTCAACAGTAATAACAATAGACTATACAACATGGAAAGAGAAATTGGAAACCTCATTGGCACGCGATTCTATAATTAGTAGCAACGACAGCGACGACGACAAAAGCGACACAGAAGTCATAAATCAAGATAATTCCGTAATAGTCAATAACGAAGAGATGGCCGCAGTCATACCTAACAGCCAGCCGGTATCCTTACGCGACGCGCTAAAGGTAGTCCCTTTGTACGACCGAAGTAACCGCCCATTGTCGCACTTTATTGCGGGTTGCATGGAAGCGAAGGCAATGCTGCCAACACCTGCTGCCCAAAAAAACATTGCACGTCTGTTGAGAGGTAAATTGTCTGGTGAGGCACGAAAATGTATTTTCGGGTGAACTTACGCAACAATAGAGGAATTGATAGAAAAATTGAAAAGAGCATATGCCCCTGCGAAAAGCGTATACGCGTTGCAGGGAGAATTAGGTAATACATTCATGTGGGGAAAAGAAAATATCCTTTCCTATGCTGCTACAGTTGAAGAAATTGCTGACAGAATAGAAGATGCTCACAGACTTAATAATGGCGGTCAGGTAGATAATTCTTTCAAACAAAATCATGAAAGAGATGTAATTCAATGTTTCATACGCGGTCTGCGACCTGAGTTAGAAATTCGTGTAGAAGAAAGGATACTTTTAGGGAAGTTATTAACGACAGTATTGATATAAAACGAAGATTAGCTGCAAATTCCGCACTACGAAGAAATAAAAATATGGAATATTTAAAAAGTGACGAACCAATTATTAACAAAAATAGTAAGGTTACTCGGTTTAATGTAGCACGTGAAGATAAAATTGTTTGTTTAATTTGTAAAAAGCCAGGTCATGCAACTGAAAAACGTTTTCATTTAAGTAGAGCTCAAGAAGCAGTTCCCAATAAACAACAGAATATTTTATACCCTAACCAACAAAGATGTAATAATTTCAATGGTCAACAAAGTACTGATAATAATTTTGCAAGGAATAATTACAATAATTTTCCAAATAACAATTTTTTGAGAAATAAAAATTATAATTTTGATAATAACAACAATCATTCTTTAGAAAATAGAAATAAAAATTATAGAAACAATAATTTCCTCCTTTGCGGCACAGAGAAAGCACCTCGGCTTGCCGGTTCAGGAACCCGCGAGATGCCCCTCCTCACCGTATCTCCAGCAGCACCTGCTGCGGTCTGGCCCTCGGCAGTCCGCCGCTATGTGGCCAAAGCCAAAGCAGCGGAAGCACCGGCTCACCTCCTTTCTCCTGCGGACTCTGTAGCAGACCCACCGGAGCTTGATGTGGGCTGCTTTCAGCATCTTCAACGCCCTTGCCTCCTCCGAAAGCATATATGCCTCCCAGTTTCCTCTATAGGGTGTCTTACTTAAATATACCCTTAGCTCCAGCTCCGTTCCTTAGCCGAAATAGTTCCTGACGGCATCCTCAACGCCTTCCGCTTCAATGGTTGGTTCCAGGTCGGCGATCTCGACCTCGATCCTGGGTATGATATGGCGGATCGTCCCCCTGGCTCCAACCAACTCTTCAAAGGCATTGTCGGTCTTCTCTCTGCTTTTTGTGGAACATTTCAGTTCCACCAGCAAATCCTTGGAACGGGTCTCCCTAATTTCCTGAACTGTGGCGCCCAGTTCGTCAGGGTTGACGCGCTTCTTGAGTTCGCGCAAGATAGAAGCGTAGCTCATTCCCTCTGCTGGTTTAATGAGCACCGCTTCTGGGCGTGCACGGCGAGATTGCTCCGGCGTTGTGAAGAGCTTCTTTTCTTTCTTCTTCTTATTTCGGTGGCCTTTCCTGTTAGGGACCTCCACCCACTACTTTTCTTTGCTGGAGGCTCTTGGCCGCTTCTCTGCTGGCTTGTTCGCCGCAGACACCTCCGGGCTTGCTGTCGACTCTCTCGGCCGTTTGCGGGTGTCTGGCATGGACCTCGCAACCGGCTGGGGGAGGGTTTGGCTACCCTCGTCCGCAACTTCCTTCTTATTTGATGGTCTTACCTCCTTTATCTTCTGTACTCCAAAGCTATCGCCAGCACGGGTGCACCGAGGAAAGCATAAATCGAGAACCACTGGCATCCACTTCTAGCAATCATACAACAACGACAATAAATATTTCAAAATCTACTGCAATCCCATCAATTATAATATCAACAGAAGGTCTAAAAAATCCAAATAACATGATGATTGACATTGGTGCTCCTTGAAATTTAATTAAACAAAAGGTTCTCAACCCTGAAGTACCATTAAATAGCCAAAACGTATTAAAACTTACAGAAATTATTGATTTACTACTTAACACATTAAGACAGGTAAAAATAAACACTTTTGGTTATCCAACGATATTTAACATTATTCCAAATAAAGTCCCAGTAGAAGAGGATGGATTATTAAGATGAGAATTTTTTCAAGATAATAAAGTAAATGTAAATTATACATTAAAACGCTTAGAAATTGAGAACCACTTTTATCCTTTTAAATCTACGAATACCTTAACTATTTCAGCTCGAACACTTACATTTCATGTTCAAATAAAAAATACAGAAAAAAGTGAAAGTTATGTATCGCGATTACATGTCCAAGGTGGCGTTTACGTAGGCGACTTAGTTGTAAAAAATACAAAGGGAAAGCTTATTTAAAACTTGCAATTACAAATGGAATACCCATAACATTATCAATCTCAATACTTAATCTAGAAGAATTTGAAGAAAAAAAATGTCATAAACAAATCGAAAATTTAAATAATTCCAAACAAAAAAATAACCAAGATTTATCAAGTCAAATATCAAATAACTTTTTGAGAACTGACCATTCTCTAATTAATGTTAGGTTCCGAGCAAAAGGTGAGGGTTCTTTGGATTTTGGATGTAAGGGAGGAGGTTAGCTGATTATATCAGGTTGGTGAGGCCTGATAATTTATTTTTGTTTGTGGGTACGATGTCACTTGTCAGGTCTATGGGCCCTGAGTTGTTCACAATGATAATAAAACACTGAATTTATAAATATATAAGATAATTTATTATAAATAAATAAGTTTTTGCATAAGTTTTCACACAGGATGATACTTAGGTGGTAACTTACTTGTCTACCTCTTAATTTAGAGGGCAAAAGAGAGAATTGTCGTTTTTTACTCCTATTATTGCAAGTCAGCGGCACAAAACCTTGCAGGATAGTTAGGTTTCGTTTGAGTCTCCGTGAAGTAGAAAAACAACGATAAATTTCACAGGAGGTATGGTGTAAGGGATGCAAGTCCACCAGCAACTGATGTGATCAATTATCCGCTTACCTATCTTGCTAAGCACGCGAGAAATGAATCAAACATGCACTTGTTAAAAAGATAGGTTAGTTTACTATCAACCGAAACAAATAAATAAGACGATACACGTAATCCAAAGGAACTATCTAGCACTACGGTTTCCGGACTTGCACCACTTAAGGAACCTAATAACTGTACAACTGCTCGGAACTCAATGACAAACCCCCAGAGGTGAATCTGGGGTACATATATTATTGGATCTTCCAATAGTGACTGCAGTGGGAGTGGATCGCGCAAATTTGTATAAAGTCACGCGCGGTGCAATTCTGTATAAAGTCACGTTCGATCAAAGATCTATGTTTTCTCCCACCACGGTCTATTACTATTGGGCAATGTTGATCTGCAATTTGGATTTTATATCCCTTCTATTTTCTCTCTTACCTATTCTTATTTCTAATCAACAAGTAGATCTGGGTATGACAAAGAATACCTGCATCTACTTAGTTGTAGCTTATATTTTATGTGTTACAGCCTATAATTGAATGATTGATTGATTATCTATAATCAATTAATCCTTATATTTGTGATAACATGTTTCCTTATTTGTAGTTGGCTTATGATTAATTGATGAATGATTATTGATTTTTATCAATATTAATAATAATTGTATGCTTAAATACTAACAGGGATGGTATAATAATTATTAATTAAAGCAGCAATTAGTCAATGTTAATGGCGCCACCCCAGTAACCTGTTACCATCTCGTCAGGTCACTAGCGCTGCATCACTATATTATCGACGCGCGGCATGATTCACTGACCAATTAGCGCGCGGGTAATTACCATATGGACCGAGCGATGCTCTTCTTTATCACTTGTTACCAAGTGTCGAGCCGATTTATCGATGTGAGGTAGCGCATTAGTTTACCTCCGTAGAAGAGTTACCCGGTCCAGATAGTAATTTCCATAAGACTACATTTAAAGAGTATTTAATACTTATTTACGCTTGTGTTTTACGTATTGCTCATATGCAAGGGCAATAATTAAAATTTTAAAATTTAATGTTACCGGGATGTAACAGTCCTCCCTCCTTAGAACAATCATCGTCCCCGATGAAAATTATAGGGGTTTTCGGGTGAAGTGAATTCCTTTTTTGATGAGTGATGTCGTCTTGTCTCGATGGATTGTTGTGCGTGTGATGCGTGGAGGCTCCAGGTATCCCAGGTAAGTGCAGCAGTTCTTTTTATTTCTACTTGTCATAAAAGCATTATTTTTCAATTTTATACCAGTAATGTTATACTGCAGTTGCTTATAGATGGTTTCATCGGATGACATAATTTTCGTCCTAATTAAATGCGGCCTTTTTGGGTGTTTCGTTCTTTTACTTAGGCTTTGTGCATCCCGAGAATTTTGTTACCCGAGGATTCAGCTGACGTGGAGTGATGCCATTTCCCAGAGATGCTGGATAGTGATGCTATGCTGTGGCTGCCGTGAGTCAATTTTCTGTAGAAGTTGACATGGCGATTTTGGATTCTGCACTTTTTCGTGGTGCACCTGGGTTTCTTACTTTCGTCTTGGTGGGAATTATAGCTGATCCAGGGCTTTATAGTGATGTCATGTGCTGGATGCAGGGCTATCTGCTTGTTTTTACTGTCAGTTTTCTTGTAATCATGGACAGCGACACATCCAGCTCCAGCTCCGTCATCATGTCCTACGAGGACTTCTACGTTGATCAGAGCCACCTCCTTCCCTTGAAGAGGGGATCTTCTGTGGTTCCCGAGACTGGTGGTAAGTACCCTTTATTCATTCCTTCGAGTGCAGTGCTTCTGACCGTCTGTTAATTAAGTTCCTCATACAAGTTCGTTAGAAGATGTCAGGTTCATTAAGTAGAACTGACTCTTTTGATTCTTTCCTCGCGGAATGTTTTAGTGTTCCCGCGTCCACAATTGATGACGGCAATGCGATGGAATTAACGTACGCCTCAGCCGTTCAGAATGCGGCTGACTTTGATTTGTCATTGCTAGGGCCGGTTGATGAAAGTGAATCTGTGGCTGAAACAATCTCCGTGGATGTCTCTAGTTGTTCTGCTTTATGTCAGGATAGCATGAAGCTCCGGGTCTCGGAGATCGAAGACCTCCTGGGGGTGCATCAGTTCGCGTTTTGGCGCGCTTCTCCTAGTGCTGCGATACCTTTAATAGTGTCGCTGTGTCGTAATCAACTAGGATTGCGGGTGGAAAGGGCTGATTTCACCCTGGTTAGGGTACGAGATCGCCAGCGATACGGAGTTTTATTGCGCGTACCGACCGTCGTCCTAAAACGGCAAATTCTGGCAGCCAAGGACATTTTAAAACTGCGCGGGTATTTCGTGGATCTCGCCTAGGTGTGTGTTCCGGGTTGTGACCCCCAAAAGAGCTGATGTTTTGAAATTTCATTCTGTTCTTATTGTTCACTTGTACTAATCTTTGTTTACTTTTGTTTGTTTGTTTCAGTTATCCATGGTCGTCCTCGTAGACAGCTGCGATGCCGCCTAGGGCTCTTCCTGGTTAAGGTCTGGCTCTTGGGTACAGATATTGCTAACCACCTGTTCGAGGGTCAACGCTGCAGTCGCGTGGCTTATACTGGGCATGCCAGGGGCACTGTCGGGGGTCCGAGCCAAGGTAGAGCCCAAAATGAAGTTTTTGCGGCTCATTACCTTGCTTCCCTCGAATTATTGAAGTAATTTAAATAGTTGTATCTTAACATTAAGTACTGGTATAGTTATTCCATCTTTTCTCTAGTTTTAGTTATTTTTATTCGTTTATTATATTTATTTAGTTGTAAAATATAAATTTGAAATACTTTCTCGTTATCTTTAATCAAATATGTCAAAACAAGGAAATCGCCTGAGAGACTGGCAGAGGGGTTATTGTATTCTTATTTTTCTTTAGGCGGGACCCCCCCCCCTTCTGCCAGTTTCTCTTATTACAGAGTTTTGGTTCACCCTTCCCGTAGTATTTTTACAAAATAGATATATATATATATATATATATATATATATATAAAGTCTAAATTGAACATTGCTGGAAACTCTTGGAAACTTCCCAAATTTCTATTTTACAAAACTAACACAAATTTGATGTTATTTATGATGTTTTCGATTATAGGTATTTAAAATTGCCAAACGCCCTGCATTATCTGGAATTTTCTTAATCTTATGAAGCTGTAAAACAGTCTTCATAAAACATTTCATAAAATTATAGTTCTGCTAAAAAATTTCCTTTTTTCATGTAAAACTTCAGTTGCCTAAAACGTTAACTTAGTTCTTTGTGATTAAAACACTTTCTTAAAAGGATCGATATTTTACAAAGTTCTACTCCAATTTTTAATTTATAGTCTGATTATAATCAAAATTCTGGGAATCCATATTATAGTTATTTTATTGGCTCCATTTATTGCTTATTTCTAGGTTAAGTTGGCTGGCACGAGCTCATTTACTGGCCAAACCGGGCAATTTATAATTGAAAATTCGTGGTTAAGTTTTGCGTTACCTGATTCTACCAATAACTGCTTTATTAATCGCCATACTCGTAAATATTTCTTTAGACGAAATTTGGCCTTATCCCATTAAATAGTTAGTTAATCAATTACTTGAAATATCGCTGCGTTTAATTCTAGTATTGTGTTATCAATGGATATATGTGCCCTTATGGTTCGGAGAAACCCTTATTTATGTGGCTCAATTCCGATTGATTTACATAATTAAAGGTTTATGGATATGTAGCAATGCACATCTTTTATTCTTCGCGGATATTATTCAATTATTGTCAATGGAATCTCCCGAATTTGATTCATTCCAGGCGGACGCGAGTCTTCTTATCGCTGGGCGGTTCGAGTTACGCTCTGGCCATGTTGTCGGGAGTCTCGACTGCTGGTGATACGCTGCGCTCTGCAAGGTGTCATATTGCATTTCTTTATATGATTGGATTATAATTTATTATGGTTGCGCTCGGTGGGTGTGATCAATTTCTTTCTTAAGTGGGAGTGGTTTGCTAGCTTGCTACGGCTAAACTCCTCGTACTTTCTATGATCCTTATTCTTTTTCCTCTATTGCTTTGATTGTTAGTTTATTATAGCTGCCATTATGTATTGTGATTAATTATTGTATAGTCCTGGTGGTATCCGTAATGATGCATCGTAATTCAGGGTGATTTTTGGAAAAACTTTTGTCTACTTGGGTAATTGTCCTTCCTCCTTAAAAGTGTCGTTGTCCTCAACGACTTGCATTTGTTCATGCAATTCTGACATTTGTTGTTTGAATTGTTGATACTCTTGGAAGGGGGTGAATTTCTTCTGTGTTTGTTTGGTTGTTTACCGAAAGGGGTTGTAGTTCTATTTCCTCTTGGTTTTCTTTTATGTTTAAAATTTCATTATTACAGGTTTTATAGTTTTTGCGGATTATTCAGTGTGTGAGGTATATTACTGTTGTTATTATTAATAAGGTTAGGATACAGGACCCTCCTAGCCAATATTTTTGGGCTAATTTATTTTTATTATGATTATTTTCCATGTTGAGAAGTTGTTCTTCTATGGTAGAGAGTAATTCTTCCGTATGCAGGTTTTTTAATTTTTCATCTTTTTCTGCTTCCCTTAAAAATGATTTTATCTTAGGAATATGCATCGTTTTATAGATTATTGGGGAATTTTCTGATGTATTCAATGAAAATCCTGGGTTGTAGATGAATTCTTCTGAGTTTACATTTATTTGGATTTCAATCAAAGTAGTGTGTTCCGTTCTGGCAATACACTCAGCACTTAATCTTAATATTCCTGAATTTGTAATATGTCCTTTTTCTGTTTTTGCCTTTGGTGGTTGCGTATTAATGATGGACATGATTTTCCTGTAAAAGAAAATTGCGGTTAATAATTTTTAATTTTTAGTTATTCACTATCTTAAGTTTATTAAAATGTTTTTGGAATAGTTTTTCGTCGGGTTTTTCCAAGATGGCGTTGTTTTTGTCTAATATTTTTATAAGAGTGTAGGGTCCGTGGTATTTATTATCCAATTTTCCGTGCGTTTTGGCTTCCCTTCGGACGTATATCTGATCTCCTACATTTCCTAAAAATGGTTTTACCTTTCGATCATAATTTTCCTTTGAATGTTCCTTCGCGGTGATCAAATTTTTTGCTGCTATTAATTTAATTTCCGATAGTCTTAATATTAATTCCTGCAGATAGGTCCCGTAGGTTTCTAGTCTGTCAGGGTCTGGAAATGAACTGGGTGTGCGTGCGGTTTTACGAAATACTATTTCAAAGGGTGTAAATTTAGTGGCTTCATGTATTGAGGTGTTGTATGCAAACATCGCGAAGGGTAGAAGTTGGTCCCAATTGTCGTAGGTTTCTGCATACGTCTTTATGTAGTCCATCAATACGGCATGGCTCCTTTCCAGGGATCCGTTTGATTGTGGCCTATACCCTGAGGTGGTAACCTGCTTTACTCCGAAAATTTTTGATAATTTTCTGAGCAAATTATTGATAAAACTTCCTCCCCTGTCTGTGAGTATGGCCCTTGGGGCTCCATATTGTGAGAATAGGTGCTTTGCTATTGCATGAGCGATAGTGGTTGCCGAAATATCGGGTATGGGGGTGGCTATGCAGTACTTAGATAAATTGTCCTGCATAGTCAGTATATGTTTATTACCATCAGGGGTGGTAGGTAATTTTCCTACCTTGTCTAGGGATACTTTGTCGAAGGTGTCGAGGGGTGTATCGGTGATTCACATGGGTTCGTGAATTTTAGCCCGTACAATTTTTTGTTTTTGGCAAATTTCACATTTTCTGACAAATTCAGTAACTTGATCTTTAATTCCTGGCCACATGTATCTTTCTCTAATTCTTCTAAATGTTTTATTTATGCCTTTGTGGACCCCAATTTTACTTTCATGATTTTCAGAAATAATTTGAGTACGTAACTCCTCTGGGGGTATATTTACGTTGCCATAACATATCGTTATTTCTATTTTTAAATTAGCGAATTTCTGAGTTAGTAACTCGCGTAATTTTCCTTTTGGTAATGTGTCACTAATATCTCCATGTTTTGAAATGCGAAATTCCGAAATATTTCCCTTTTCTAAAGCTATTCTCAAATTATGTATGGCTACTTTAACGTATTCTTCGTTTATCTCTTCAAAATGGTTTTGTTTAACTATGAGCGAATATATGTTATAACGTCTATGAGGAGTGATAAGCACTTCTCCTATTTTAGGTTTCCTATCCTTCAGGTCCTGGGGATCAACTGCTCCCTAGTCCACAAGTAGTCGGCTTACGGGGGTGACAAACTCGCAGTCAGCCGAGAGAAAATGCACATAGTTACTTTTCAAATAAGTGAGGTTCTCTCGACAGCTACATAGTCGAAATTAGGGTCGTTATTGAGTCTTTCTGGAAATGGCGTGGAAATAGCTTTGGGCTTTCTTAGTGCTGAGGGGTTATATTTCCCTAAAGCATCCGGGGTTGAAGCTATTCCAGGGTGAAAAGTGACACTTTTTCTGGTGTGGGCGTGTAGGTTTATGGTAGGGGCTTCTTCATCTGAAGATGAAATACAGGGGTCCTGATTTTCGTTACTTTCGGAATTTACCACCTTTCCTTTTTCCTGAGTCTCTTTTAGTGATTCTTCAGCTATTTCTATAGCTAATTCAATCCTGTTCGTGAATTCGGTCTCGCTTTCAGGTTCGATTTCTTCAATGGCATCAAGGAGCTCTTGATTATTTTCTCCTTCCGAAACACTGCTGTGACTTTAAGAAGCGGGGCTTCTTCATTCACTTCTGTCTTCTCCAGCCAGTCTTCATGTGCCTTTAAGGATTGTTCAAATCGTGAAAGTGATTTTTCTATATTTTCCTTAGTAGTCTTAGCTTTTTCTTGTTCTATCGGATCTTTTTCCTGTTCTTCTTCTGATGTACTGTCATCGCTGTCGCTGGGTGGCGGGCTTACCATTTTAATGGGTCCTTCTTCTTGCTTTTCTGTCATAGGGGTTAATTCGTCCTGATCTTCTGGGAAGAATTCAGTTGAGCATTCTGGTGCTTTTGCCGGTGCACTCTTTGGTATTGTTGACGATGGGTACGCTGCAGGTGTCAAATTCAAGCTCGGCAGTACACTTTTTCTTTTTCTGAGAAATGGGGGTGGTTCTTGATCCCTTTCTGGTTTTGAAGTAGATGGTTTACAGGGTAAAATCCTAGACGTGAATCCTTTTCTAGTCTGAACCGCGGGTTTATTTTTGGCTTCAGGTTCTAAAGTTTTTGAACCAAGCTTCGCGCTGTTTTCCTCTCGTTTATTAGCTTGCCTAGTCAACATTAGCAGTAACCTGGCAGGCTGTTTTTCTTCTTCACCTTCTTTGTCAGAATTTTCCACAATTGGATTTCTTGATAGGGCATCGGCATTAGTATTTAATTTACCTGGTTTGTATTTAAATTCATATTCATAGTCTCTTAATTTTAATCTCTAGCGAATTAGTCTTTGGTCTGGAGCTCTTACAGAATCTATCCACCTGAGGGGTTCATGGTCGCTCATGAGGTTAAATTTTCTTCCGTAAATGTAGGGTCGAAATTGTTGTACCGCGTAAAGAACCGCAAGGCATTCCTTCTCCGTTGTGGAATAATTTAATTCATTGTCCAACTAACACTCTCGACATATATGCTACAGGGAGATCCATTCCATCCTTTTCTTGGCTTAGAACGGCTCCTATTGCATAGTCTGAAGCGTCAGTGGTTACTGTAAAGGGTTTTTCAAAATCAGGGTATTGTATTATGGGGCTTTCGCACAGAGCCTGTCGTAAATCCTTGAAGCTCTTCTCTTCCTCCGGTCCCCATTTAAATACTACTTCCTTTTTAAATAAATTTGATAGAGGCTTTGCTCTTGCTGAGAAGTCCCTGATGAATCTTCTGTAATATCCAGCTAGTCCTAGGAATTGTTTTATGTTTCTTGGTGTTTTTGGTCTGGGGAATTTTTGAACAGCCTCGATCTTTTTAGGATCTGGCTTTACTCCTTTGTCTGTAATTATATGCCCTAAATACGCTATTTCTTTGAAAATAAATTTGCACTTTTCCGGTTGTAGTGACAGGTTAGCTTCTTTCAGTTGTTTGAGAAGGCGTCTTACCTTTTTTCCGTAATCTTCCAAGTCTTTAGCGTATATTACTATGTCGTCCAGATAGACAATAGAACTTGGTCCATTAGGCGCTGGAATGTAGCCGTTGAATTTTTCAATCCCATGGGCATTCTGACGTACTCGTTGTGCCCATTCAATGATGAAAATGCAGTTTTTTGTCTATCATTTGAGTCTAGCGCTATTTGATGGAATCCACTGGCTACATCAAAAATAGAGAAGTATTGTGCAGTACCTAAACGATCCAAAATATCTGCAATATTTGGCAATGGGTATGCATCCCCAATTGTCTTTTGATTCAAAAGACGAAAGTCAATTACTATTCTCCATTTCTTTTTTCCTGTGGCATCTATTTTCTTGGTTATAATCAGTAACTCGGGGGTGTATTAGTTCCTTTATATGGGTAAATGTGATTGGGCTAGGGGCTGTTTGATGTGTGCGTACCTGGATAGTACGAATAAGGTTGATAGGGTAAATAAGGTGGGTAGTGAAATGGGGGTGCGTAGTTACTTGGGTAATTAGGCACTATTGGTGATGTAGGTCTCCTTATTATCCCTGTCGGTCCTTGTCTGGGTTCCATGGCTCTATTACTGTCCGGTGATGATACAAACCTAACATGACGGCTTGGACTTCTATCCCTTCATCCTGCATAAGGTGTAGAATATCGTTTTTCCGCTATATTGTTCATAGGAAAATGGGGATTTAATTGATGTCGAGCTTCATACTCGAGTGCGTACTTTAATGCTGATTCCAATGAAGATGGATTCCGTGATTCCACCATTCCTGATATTACATCGGGTAGTCCTCGAATGAAAGCCTCAAAGGCGTAATCATTTAAGGTTAGTAGCATTTGCTCCGCGTTCTGATATTTGTCTTCTAACGCCGCTTGAGCTCCGGATTTTAGTAGGGTGATTCTGTCATAAAACTCGCTTACGCTTTCACTGCGAGACATCCTAATTGTAGATATCTCATGCAAATACCACGAGTAAGTTTTGTCGGGGGCAAAGCGCTGTTTACGATGTTGTATTAAATCAGTTATTGTAGAAAATGTTTTTCCGTGAGTACTATCTCTTGCAGCACCCTTTAATCGCGCTAGTACCACCATTATGTACTTCCTTTCGCAATTTTCAGGTACACTGGATTCTCCGTTTAACACATCTTGAATAACGTCCCTAACTGGCATATTTTTTCCGTTAAAGGTGGGTATATTCATCACCCCTTGCTGTATAGCAAAACATTCCGCCATTGAAGTGACCATGGCGTCGCAAAGGGTGAGTGAGATGTTCCCTGTGAACTCTCCACCCTGTGTTTTGTCATGAGTGGTACTATTTTTGTCGTGAAGCATTTTGATTTTATAGTTATTCGGAAACTTGGATAAAATTCCTAGAATCTAGTGTTTCTAGAAAACGGGAGTTCTGAGCGTTTCTTATGTGCCGAATAATTATTATAATTTAGTATTCAATACCTAAATTTGATTATTGCTAGAAAAACGACTTTCGAAAGAAATCCTGCATTAGGATTTTCCAAAAACCTTTGTTTGTTGTTTTATTCCTAAAATAATTTATAGGTACTATTTGTTTATTATTTGATATTCAAGTTGGCTATTGTGATATTTAAAGTGGTCCTTTATAGTTTTTGGTATGTAAATTTGTTCAAAGCGTTGAATTTAAAAAAAAACTATTATGAATCAATTATTATTATTATCTACTGTAACATCGTAGTTACTTTGAATTTTATTTTTAATTGCTAATTTAGAAAATTTTACTTATTGTTACATTTGTTTATTTATTCGTCTGTAATTGTTTATTGTTAAATGAATGCGGTAATTCTAATTTTTGAACTATTATTGTCAATGATTTGTCCTAGCTATTACTGCACTGCAAATTCTTGCTGTGGCGCGCGCAGTCGATGCAGCGTTTAACCTTGGAATATATGTTTTCAGTGATATAAGGCGGGTCAGGCCAGCCGCGACAGCGAATTCCTGGGCAAATTTTTGCAATTGTTGAAGTTATAATTTGATTATGTGTATTAACAACTTGCGTTTTTGGTGACACAAAATTAATTAAGCCAGACTCAAGCACAAACACTTAATTAATTTTTTAAAATCACAGAAAATGTTTATTGTTAATAAACAAACAAAAATTTGTTTAATATTACAGAATTTTAGAGATGCAAGATTGGACAAGCTAGACTCAAGCACAGACTCTTGGACAATCTTTGCAATCAAAAATATTCTGTTATTTAACAAAGTTAGGATGAAAGTTATAAACAATTACAATGCAATCACTTCGAACTTTGCCTTACCTAGTCGATCTTCATCGATGGTGATCGTTCAACGAATCTAAAAAGGACTTATACTCTCGTGTGCTGTTCTTGTTTTCTTTTAAACTTAAATTCAAACTTAGTTAACAATTTGGAAATTTCAGCAGTACGAAATTAAACAAGCCAGGCTCAAGCTCGAAACCTTGTATAATTTTAGTACTTTCAGAAATTCGGATTACTTTAATATTTTCAATTTAAATATTCATTGCTTTAATACCGTAAGTTTATTCAGGTAAGGTTTAAACACAATTCCTGCGTAAACTAGATGTAGAAAAAGCTCTGAATTTTAAATTAATTTAAGTTAAGAATGATGTTATAATTTTCTATATTTTTTAAACCCTTCACTTGCACAGTCTTGCTACAAAGAATATATGCAAGGTTTATTCGAGATAATTCGATGATGTTATTAACGATCGCAGAGCTTGCGATTACGCGAAGTATGCCAACGCTTAAAATAAAATAATTTATTTTAAGATTTAATTTCAATTATGTAATTTTTGACAAGAAGAAATATCTCATCTAATTATTTCTACTAAACTTATAATTTTGTAATTTTGCAAATTGCTAAATTTCGAAGCTTTTATTTATGCACAATTTTTATTCGAAATAATTGCACATATAATTTTGATTGGTAAGACCTGATAATTTATTTTTTGTTTGTGGGTAAGTTGTCACTTGTCAGGACTATGGACCCTGAGTTGTTCACAATGATAATAAAACACTGAATTTATAAATATATAAGATAATTTATCATAAATAAATAATTTGTATCATAAGTTTTCACACAGGATGATACTTAGGTGGTAACGTACTTGTCTACCTCTTAAATTAGAGGGCAAAAGAGAGAATTGTCATTTATTACTCCTATAATTGCAAGTCAACGGCACAAATTCTTGCAGGATAGTTGGGTTTCGTTTGAGTCTCCGTGAGGTAGCAAAACAACAATTAATTTCGAAGGAGGTATGGTGTAAGGGATGCAAGTCCACCAGCAACTGATGTGATCAATTATCCGCTTACGTATCTTGCTAAGTACACGGGAAATGAATTAAACACGCACTTGCTAACAAGATAGGTTAGTTCGTCCCGATCTCAGAAATAAATCACTTAACCGATGCGACTAAATACGACGATACACGTAATCCAAAGGAACTATCTAGCACTACGGTTTCCGGACTTGCACCACTTAAGGACCTAGGATTTTATTTACCAAGTACTGAATGTTGAGTTGCTCATAGAAATCCAATGAGACTTACGTTTATCGAAGTGTCTGCTCACGACGTTGAATTGCCGGCATAGACCTAACAATCGTACAACTGTTCGGAACTTAATGACAAACCTCCAGAGGTGAATCTGGGGTATATACATTATTGGATCTTCCAATAGTGACTACAGTGGGAGTGGATCGCGCAAAATTGTATAAAGTCACGCGCGGTGCAATTCTGTACAAAGTCACGTTTGATCAAAGATCTATGTTTTTTCTCACCATGGTCTATTACTATTTGTCAATGTTGATCTGCAATTTGGATTTTATATCCCTTTTATTTTCTCTCTTACCTATTCTTATTTCTAATCAACAAGTAGATCCGGGTATGATTAAGAATACCTGCATCTACTTAGTTGTAGCTTTTATTTTATGTGTTACAGCCTATGATTGATTGATTGATTGTTTATCTATAATGAATCAATCCTTATATTTGTGATAACATGTTTCCTTATTTGTAGTTGGCTTATGATTAATTGATGAATGATTATTGATTTTTATCAATATTAATAATAATTGTATGCTTAAATACTAACAGGGATGGTATAATAATTATTAATTAAAGCAGCAATTAGTCAATGTTAATGGCGCCACCCCAGTAACCTGTTACCATCTCGTCAGGTCACTAGCGCTGCATCACTATATTATCGACGCGCGGCATGATTCACTGACCAATTAGCGCGCGGGTAATTACCATATGGACCGAGCGATGCTCTTCTTTATCACTTGTTACCAAGTGTCGAGCCGATTTATCGATGTGAGGTAGCGCATTAGTTTACCTCCGTAGAAGAGTTACCCGGTCCAGATAGTAATTTCCATAAGACTACATTTAAAGAGTATTTAATACTTATTTACGCTTGTGTTTTACGTATTGCTCATATGCAAGGGCAATAATTAAAATTTTAAAATTTAATGTTACCGGGATGTAAAATTAACTCATGCACATTCTATAATGTAACAGAAGAAGACAGAGAAGAATGCATTGAAAAGCTTTTTCAATTAGACCATTTAAATCAACATAAATGTGAACATGTAGAAATATTAATTAAAAATAATGATTAAAAATTTCAAGAATTTTAAATTAATCGAATCCTCAAAACCTTGAGAAAACAAAGAAGGAGGGTAGAAAAAATAAGGCAACCTTCCAAAACCCCTTCCTTCTTTTTCTTTCTTTCGTCCTCTTTTTCTTTATTACCCACCACCATTTACATAAATAAAAGTTAAACTACTCGCCGACGTTTTGGTGCTCTTCCAGCACCTTCTTCAAAGCTGTAATACTATAGAAAATAAAACGATTTAATAATTGTTGCGTCTCCTATGATTCTCCATGGAACGCCAACAGGAAACTGCAACAAGACCTTGTGTATCCCTCCCTTTTGAGTACCTGAAGGACCTTAAGGATCACCTTGTAAAATTTAAATCGTTTGGCAGAATCTTGAAACCTCAAGAATATTTACTGTGGAAAATTGTCTTTGAAGATAACTTATCATGCTGTTATAACAGCCATTTTACTAAACCAAATCCATTTTTAAATTTATAGAATATGTTCCCTCTCTTTTAATATATAATAGTCCAGGCGATTTAGTAAAAAAAAGCCTTTTGCGATGTTTTCTTGGAGCATGCTGAAAAATTGAGTTTAGGTTTCGAGAAATAAGTGAAACAACATATCTTCTTACGTGGTGTCAAATCGATGGACGTCATTGTCATTGTCATTTCAAGTTTTTCGCTTATATCTTTGATTCTTTTCATTTTATCGAAAAATAGTTGAATACCTTTTTATATCTCATAAAAAATACTACAAAACTAGATGCCGACCGTAAAAAAATATTAATTAGGTCAAAACTAATGAATAAAAATAGATAATGTTCATGACGTTTAAATAAACAATGATTCAAAGGCTTTGTTTACTCGTTTGGCGACGTTCAACAACGTCCGAATACTTCTTGTTATTGACAATTATGTGTGCAAAACCTAGAGTCGGTAAGTTTGCTAGCTTATGACTTATGGCCTTATAAACAAATTGATAAACAATGAACCTGTACGAACCTGACAAGTAGATATGGCGATGCTGATTTTTTTATCGATATATTCCACTATTTTTCATTGAAAATCATCATTTTTTAATAAAAAAATTCAATTTTGCATCTAAGGGAAATTTGTTTATAAATTTCTTAGTTGAAAAATGCATTATTCCAAGTGTTCCACTTAATTTTTATAACTCTTTATTGCGTACATTGAAAGTGTATGAAAAGAGCTTTCATTTTATAAAAAAAGTTTAAGATTCATTAAGAAACAATGCAAATACACTGCGATGAGGTTTTTGCTCAATTTTTCAACAAATTCAACATTGTTTATTTAAACGTCATTAACATTATCTTTTTTTTGATTTTCCCAAATCATTTAAGTCGATTATATGTCGATCATTAGAAGAGTGTATCACTATCAGTGACAACGGAACTCTATATTTCGACCTTATCAATCTGTGATTTAGAATTAATTTAACGTTATTTAAAACTAGATGGAATTTTTCAATCTAAATTGAAGAAATTTCCTGTGAAAAAGGAAAAAAATGGACAGCATGATAAGTTATCTTTAACGACAATTTTCCACAGTAAATCACCTTGACGTTTCTAGATTCTGCCAGACGATTTAAATTTTACTGGTTGACCCTTGGGGCCTTTCAGGTGCTTAAAAGGGAGGGATACACAAGATCTTGTTGCAGTTTCCTGTTAGCGTTCCATGGAGAAGCATAGGAGACGCAACAATTATTAAATATTCTTATTTTCTATAGTATTACAGCTTTGAAGAGGGTGCTGGAAGAGCACCAAAACGTCGGCGAGTAGTTTAACTTTTATTTATGTAAATGGTGGTGGGTAATAAAGACAAAAGAGGACGAAAGAAAGAAAAAGAAGGAAGGGGTTTTGGAAGGTTGCCTTCTTTTTTCTACCCTCTTTCTTTGTTTTCTCAAGGTTTTTTCTACTGGTGGTTTTGGTCCAAATTTGGTTGTGTTTTGAGGATTCGATTAGTTTCGAATTCTTTAAATTTTTAATTATGCTTTTGTTTGGACTTTGAGAGGGATCCGGGTTAGTAGTGATACGGGTTCGAGTTCAGGTTTAAAAATAATGTAGAAGATTTCAAATCCCTGGAGAACCACTTAAAGCCAATAATGTATTACAACATTCAATTCCTTCTGTGGATGACTCCAATTTTTTCAAGACAATATAGATTTCCCCCTGTTCACAAAGAAGAAATTACAATACAAGTCGATGACAACGATACTTTTATGACTTCTCAAGAAAAAATGACTAGTAAGAAAATTTTCACAAGAAATAAACAAGAAAACTCTAAAAATAAGGTAAAACCTTTAAAACGAAGACTTGAGTCCAATGATCGTATCAGACGACGTAGATCATTCTAGCAAAATTTCAGCAGCCCAAATATTAAATATTGACTCAAAAATTCCAGAATTTTTTCAAGAATTTCTTAGTGATGCATTATTCAGCGAGATTGGTAAGAATAATATAAAATACACAAATTTATCCAAAAATCTGGCTTGAAGACTTATTTTTATGTCAATATTTTTATTATGTCCAGTATTCTCCAAAGAATACGAAAATTTATCATGGAGAACTATTACTACAAGAGTTGAAAAAAGAATACAACAAGAAAAAGCAAAAAATATGAATCAAA
Organism: Diplolepis rosae; assembly: GCA_030998225.1. Classification (NCBI taxonomy): domain Eukaryota; kingdom Metazoa; phylum Arthropoda; class Insecta; order Hymenoptera; family Diplolepididae; genus Diplolepis; species Diplolepis rosae. The sequence continues at coordinate 2,697,263 of JAPYXD010000738.1, forward strand.
ATGAAAATCAAGAAAAATTAGACGAGAATTTTTTTCTAAACTTTTTGTGAAAAAACTACGAGTTGGGCCAAGAAAAAATCTACTTATGTTACATTCCAGTAACTTTCAATTTTCAAATTGCCCCTGTCCAAGGGCAACACGCCACACACCAAGCAGAGCGAATAAGAAACTATTTTAATATAATGTTCCTATGATAATGAGTGATAAAGAAGAGCAACGCTCTGTCTATATGGTAATTGCACCCGCGGTAATGAGTCAGTAACTCACACCGTGTGCCGATAAGGTAGTAATGCTGTGCTAATAACCTAATGGGAGAATGAGAAGTTATCAGCACAGCCTCATTAAATATAATGTCTAACTATTATATGTAGATAACTGTTATAATGAATTATTGTCATACTGGTATAATATTACACCTATTATTGACAATCTGTGATTTAGAGTTAACATCATTTAAGACCAGATGGAATTTTCAATATATATTTGAAAAAAAATTTCTGTGAAAAAAGGAACGCTTTTTTTTCACCGAAAAATTGTTCAAATATATATTGAAAATTCCATCTGGTCTTACGTGACGTTAACCCTAAATCACAGGTTGTTAAGGTCGATACGGTAGAGTTCGTTTACAGTCTGTTAAACAAGAGCGAGTTCTCGATTTTTCGAAAATTATTAGAGATTTTTTAACTTTTTTTTTTTAATGAAAGTACATTCAAGGGACTACGGCGCAATTATCAAGGCGATTCAGTAGCGCTCGAATCGTCCAAGAGAGCAGACGTGAGTCATAATGAGTTCTGTGTACGCGAAACGTTTTGAAACGTTCTTCTTGTGTACCCATCCAAAGGGACCACTCATGTCCTATACAGTCGCTGCTAAATACATCAAAAAGTCGAAATCGTTCGTGAGGAAGTAGGTTGAGCGTTATAAAGCCAATAAAACAGTCGACGATCTGCCTGAACGAGGCAAATCGCGAGCAACAACGAGCAAGAAGGATAAAGCGATCATAAAGCTGTTCGAGCGTCTTCCCACTCTACGGTTATGAGAGGCCAAGGCTATTCTAGCCGAAAAGAGAGTCAACATCAGTATAAACACCACTCTACAGCGTCTGGCTGAATCGAATATGAAATACCGTAGCACGAGGCAAAAACCCCTGCTTTCAGAAACCCATATGGAAAAGCGAAAGGCGAACCGTTAAACACTCCGTGAAGGTTCATGTTTGGGGATGCTTCTCACAGCGCGTTTTTGGGTGTTTAGAGCTCTTCACCGAGAACTTGAATGTTCAGAAAATGCTCCAAATAAATGAACGTGGTCTTCGAAGGTCTGCTACAAAAACGTTTGCAGCCGATACGGCCGATTGGATCTTACAAGAAGATAACGACCCGAAACATCGAAGCCGTCTCTGCACCGCCTGGAAATCAGAAAATGGCATCACAACTTTGGACTGGCCATCACAGTCCCCCGATGCGAATCCAATCAAAAATGTCTGGGGTGTTTTAAAGAGGAAGCTTGCAGGAAAACGTGTGTTCACCCTGAAACAGCTCTCGCAAAAAATCAGGAAGATATGGCAAGAATTACCTACGGACTACGCTGAAAAATTAGTGGATACCATGCCGAAAAGGTGTCAGGCCATTCTAGACAACGATGGGGACTGGACTATCTATTAGGTAATAGCGCCGTAGTCCTTCGAGAGTACTTTTATTTTAAAAAAAGAAACGTTTCAAAATCTCTAATAGTTTTCGAAAAATCGACGACTCGCTCTTGTTGAACAGATTGTATCATGGTGAGTGATACACTCTTCTAATTATCGACATAATCGACCGAAATGATTTGGAAAAATGTGTATATAGTTCATGATATATTCGTGGCCAAATTGGCGTAAATAGATTCTGTGAGAAACGTTTTGTGGAACCTCCGTAGCTCAGATGATAGAGCATTCGACCGGCAATCGAAAGGTCCTGGACTTGATACCCAGCGGAGTGGAAGCGTTCCTTTTTTCACAGAAAAAATATTTCAAACTTGTACGGTTATTAAGTTCGGACCGGTAATTCAACGTCGTGAGCAGACCCTTCGATAAGCGCAAGATTCAGTGGATTTCTATTTCTATGAGTACATTCGGTACTTGGTATATAAAATCCTAGGTCCTTAAGTGGTGCAAGTCCGGAAACCGTAGTGCTAGATAGTTCCTTTGGATTACGTGTATCGTCGTATTTAGTCGCATCGGTTAAGTGATTTATTTCTGAAATCGGGACGAACTAACCTATCTTGTTAACAAGTGCGTGTTTAATTCATTTCCCGTGTACTTAGCAAGATACGTAAGCGGATAATTGATCACTTCAGTTGCTGGTGGACTTGCATCCCTTACACCATACCTCCTTCGAAATTAATTGTTGTTTTGCTACCTCACGGAGACTCAAACGAAACCCAACTATCCTGCAAGAATTTGTGCCGTTGACTTGCCATTATAGGAGTAATAAACGACAATTCTCTCTTTTGCCCTCTAATTTAAGAGGTAAACAAGTACGTTACCACCTAAGTATCATCCTGTGTGAAAACTTATGCAACAACTTATTTATTTATGATAAATTATCTTATATATTTATAAATTCAGTGTTTTATTATCATTGTGAACAACTCAGGGCCCATAGTCCTGACAAGTGACAACGTACCCACAAACAAAAAATAAATTATCAGGTCTTACCAACCTGATATAATTAGTTAACCGCCTCCCTTACTTCCAAAAATCCAAACTACCCTCGCCTTTTTCTCGGGACGTAACACTTACAAATTTGAAAAATATTCCCTCAAACAAAAGAAAGAGAGGCAGACCAAGAAAACAAATATATGAAGATGAATTATCAAAAATATATGCGGAGAAAAGAAACCAAACAAATGTGGAATCAGATTCCGACTCTGATCTTGATTATTCAGATTATTAAAAAATTCAAGCAAAAAACAGAAGAAAGAGGAATGCCAAGAAGCAAAAATATATTAATGAACTTGAAAGCGAAGAAGGTGATAATTATTTTTCAAGCTCAGAAGATGAAATCAACTACATTGAGACCACACACGTAGCAAATTATGAAGGAAATCACGAAGAAAATTTGGAACAGAATTTTGAAGAAACTTTAAAAACAATCTTGAGGAAAATTTTGATGAGAAATTTGGAGAAAACTATAAAGAAAATTTGAAAGAAAAATTTAGGGAGCCTTATTTTAATGAAAATTTAAAACTAAACCGAAGATTTCAAATAAATTCTGAAAAAGACCATAATGATCATAATGATGATAATCGTCCACCCCCAGAACCTCTTCCTATATTTTTCTAAGATTCAACTCTGTGCCCGGATAAATTTTTTTTGTAGACTTCAGGCTGTGGATTGTTATCATAACACCCCCTCCTACACCTAGACAGTAACAATCATTTCGGATAAGAAACAACAACGGCGTGGACGTAGTAAGTTCAGTTTTCTGTGTTGTGCTTTCGTGTCGTGAGTTCCCCTTGCCTCTCGTTTCGGGTGGTTGATTAACGTGAGTCCCCTTGCCTCTCACCATTTCTACCAGTGTTGCAATCAGCTACGGAGTAACTGTTCGAAGTGATATCCATTGACTTGAAGACAGAAACGTAGACGTCTTTCAAAACCGTCCACAGTTTTCAGGAAAATTTCTCGAGAGATGGCTGCGCAAGCTCTTCGTATCCTTTTTATCAGGTCTTCTATTGTTGTGGGTCGCTGAGCAAAAACTACATTTTTAATATAACCACATAAAAAGAAATCAGGTGATGTTAGATCTGGTGAGCAGGGGGGCCATTCGAATGGACCTCCTCGTCCAATCCATCTCTCATTGAAATTTAAGTTCAAAAACTCATGTACGATGAGTGCAAAATGTGTCAAAGCGTCATCTTGTTGAAGCCACATTCTTTGTCTTGTTGCTAAGTCAACGTTCTCCAATAGTCCAGGTAAATGGTCCCTTAACAACTTTGATTAAGTGTGTCTGTCAACTTTTCCGTCAAAAAAGTAAGGTCTAATTAAATTACCAATTACTATTTTGCACCACGCCATAACACATAATCGTCATTTTTGACGTAAAATTTCCCGCTCTTTTCAAATCCGTAGTAAAAAATAGGGGTTCTCATTTAAGAAAAGGGTCTTACCTCAATTTTACCTTGAAAACTGACGTCAAGATCAAAATTGATGGTACAGTCAAATGTCCCCCTCGGTCCTAGTCAAACATTGTCCGAACTATTTTTGCGTAGATAAAGTATTTTAGAAGATATTTGGGATTATAGATTAAAATGAATCACCGTGCATATTATGATAAAAAAATAAATACTCAAGAAGTGAAAATTGAAGACAACGTATTTTTGTTAAAAGGAGGTGAAATTAAAAAACTTGATAACCATTATGAAGCCTTATGAAATATTGGACGTGGTAAAGGGAAAGAATAAGTACTGGGAAATTTACATGACAGAGTTCTCGACTTTCAGATACGTTCAAAACTTACTCAAAACTAGAAGTACCGTTATTGTACAATTATATCAATAGTCCAGGAAAAAGTATAGAGCATTCCGAAAGTATTCAGCAGAAAGTCCGTGAAAATTTTTTTTTATACGTTTAAGAGTAGACCACTGTTTTCTTTGCACTAAATATCTCTTTGAGTTAGAAAACGCGGAAAACGAATAAATTAACAATAAAACAATCTTGGGCCAGACTTGCTTTAAACTTGATCAAGAATCATGGGAGGTCTTGCTCAAGTCTTGTGTAAATCTGTTTCCGCCCGGAGCGTTGAATCTTGAGCAAGATTCTTGACTAAGAACGTGCTCAAATCTTGAGTGAGCTTGGCCAAGATATGCCCAAGAGCCGGGACTTCTCTATAGCGAGGAAGTCAAGATTCTTGCTGTAATCTTGGACAAGTCTTGACAATGGAAATATGTGGTGAAACTTGAGATGCAGGTTTTACCCGAGACCTGGAACTCTTAATTTTGGCTACCCAACTGATTCTATTTCATATAAAAGGAATATCTGAAAATAAAATATTCACTGATAAAAACTTAGTTGAGCGCCAGACACTCTCTTGAGTGACGAAATTTACTTTACAACACGGATGAGACTCGAAAACAAAAGATCAACACAAGGCGGGGTGAAACAAGGTCACAACAGCTTACCGGGTAAAGAAATAAAAACCAGAATTTAACTAATAAAATAGAAGGCTTAACAAGATTTATTTAAGTGGCTTAGGGCTCGATACAATATAAAACTTGATGATCAAAAGAAGCCAAAACATTTATATTAATAATAAGTAACAAAAAAAGAAAATGACATAATCTCGGAATTTCACCGAGTCACGCGACAATATGGCGGGTTACATCTGCTGACGCCCGTCACCACCCGAGAACTCTAGAATTTATTAACAATTATCTCTTTAATTAATTAATTTCCTTATTATATTTCAGCGTACGCGAAAAAGAGATCAATAATATAAATAAACGGCAGAACATTCGCGTAGGAGAGAGAAAAGAGAGGCGAAGTGGCCGGTATGTGAGGTGCACGCCATAAAGCGTCCGTATCAGTTCAGTAATGTCCGTTATTTCCGGACCACTTGCCAAAGAAATCAATAAAAAAAGTAACTCACGCTACCTGAATTACATCCTGAAGTTCCGGAACGAATCTTAAAATAAATTCTCCTTCCATTTTCCAAATAAATCAAAACTACAGTCCTCTTCAAATATCGGTCGCACGTAACAAAAGGACCTGTCAATGGCAGTCGCAGGACGAGAGTGACGATGACCGACGCGACGCTGACAGAATTCCCGACCTGCCCCACGAATTACACGAGTGACCCAATCGCGGACTCGGAAACAGGTCACATGTCCAACATCCAATAGACGAAGAAGAAACTCGTGCCTAGTGTAAAAATTGCCCTCGGCAAATAATTTTCCTCAGCACGCGGTTCTATTATTTACAATGAACGGCGCGTGTAACGCGATGAAATTATTATAACCAATGTTCATCTCCGTCAACTTGTACGAGTTTAATATTACCAAATGTCTAAGATACTAAATATCAATTATGTTTTATATCAAGTCCCAGGGTCTATGCGCCCTAGGGTACATTTTCTGGGTCGCGTGGTGGCATCTGGTCGTCTGGTGCGTCGCTCTCCAACGATCGATGGTGGCAATAATCGAAACGTTGATCCATCGTGGCTCGAATCTCGACATGGCGGCCAGTGTTGACATGAATTCGGTAGCCGGCTGTGCCTCGTGTTCGACGCTGCTGTCCTCCGGTGCTGTTGTCCTCGTGTCGCTCATGAAACAGACAGGACAGGAAGCGTGAGTACGTGCAGTGCGCGAAAAGTGTGTTTCGAGTGCTCTCGGGTGACGACGAAGTGCGGGCTCTCGTCTCACGACTTTTTCCCCAGGGACATAACCCCACCTGTCACCAGTGAGTTTGCTAAATTACACATTTTCCTTGTGACGGGTACAATTTACCACGTCACAAATCCCCCCACCTTAACCGGGGACTACAGGTTGCGAGAGCTTCCCTTGGCAAGTTCAAATCAACATGGAGGACCCGTAAACAAAAAAAAACAAACCCCGGGGCGCTCTTCACCTCTCCCGTGAGCACTCGGAAGCAAAACAAAACAAAACACCGCCCCGAGTATTCACCTTCGTTCCGATCATTGCTGGCGACGTAGGGTTTCAAATGCCTAACGTGCTCCTTGCCCGCATACTTTCCTCTGGAGTCCACCAGACGGAAAACTACCGGGGACAACCGTCGCACAACTTTATACGGCCCGGAAAATTTGTCCGACAATTTCGCCGCGATGTCCTTTTCCTTGTTTGACAAAACTCGCTCGCGTTTAAGGACGAAATCACCAACCTTAAAATGTCTTTCACGTCGGTGCTTGTTGTAGTGTTTGGCCTGGGTCTCATAAGCGCGATCCAATATCCTCGTGATCAAATCTCGTAGGTGGCTCAATTTTTCCATTCTTTCCAGCCACTCTGAAGGTTCCGGAACACCGCGCTGATGCTTCACATTAACTTCGTTACGCAACCTACGATATGGGAAAGGCTCCCTACCAAAATTCAAAAACGCCGGCGTTACCCTAAGGGATCCGTGAACCGCGGTATTGTAGGCGAACCGGAACTCGTGCAAGTGTAAATCCCAATCCCTATGATCATCCATGAGAAAGGCCACAATCATGGTCTTCAAGACTCGATTAACCCTCTCAGTGGGATTTGCCTGGGCATGATACACCGGATTAGTGGTATGGACAATACCCAGGCCCATGCACGTTTGCTCAATCAGGCGGTTAGAGAACTCGGTGCCATTGTCCGTATGGACAACTTCCGGGGCACCCCAACGCGACACGACCAGGTCCTCAAACTGTCGTTTGATCGTGGGTCCGTTGGCAGTCCTGATTGGCACCACTTCCACCCATTTCGTAAATAGGTCTTGGAAAACCAAGACGTATTTATGGCCACTCTTGCTGCGTGGAAAAGGGCCCATCACGTCGCTCGCCACCACCTTCCAGGGTTGCTCGACAATGCGCTGCCCCATCAGGCCAGCCGGTCGGTCCTGTTCGCCCTTGGACCTCTGGCAGGGGTCGCATAGTCTCACAAATTTCGCTACATCCGCGTAGATCCCTGGCCAGTAGTAGCGAAGCGACAGCCGATGATAGGTCTTCTCGACCCCCAAATGGCCCGCTTGTGGTTCCGAGTGAGCCTCTTTTAAAGCCTCTATCCTCTGCTCCTCGGGTACCACAAGCTTCCACGCGTCAAGGTCCGGGATGAGTGGATCGGACATCCCGTTTGGCCTGTGCCTGTAGAGCCTCTGGTCTTCCACCTTCCAATCTGGGAAGATCCAAGGCTTCTCCAGGACAGCTGCGACGCGACGCTTGTACCAAGAGTCGCTTGTATCACAGGCGGATGAGATCGGTATCTCTTCATCCTCTGTGATCCTCGACAGGGCATCTGGGACATGATGTAGCGCTCCCTTGCGGTGAATAATCTCGAAGTCGTACTCGAGAAGCTCTAGGGACCACCTGGCTAGTCTCCCCGTAGGATTCCACAAGTTGTGCAGCCATTTGAGGCTGCTATGGTCGGTTATAACCTTGAAGGAGAAGCCTTCAAGGTACTCCCGAAACTTACGGATTCCCCACACGACAGCCAGCCACTCCCTTTTGGTTACCGAGTAATTTCCCTCGGCCGCTAGCAGAGTACGACTCGCAAAGGAGATCACACGCTCCTGCCCATCTTGCACCTGGGTCAAGACAACTCCTAGACCGGTGTTACTCGCGTCGGTCTGTAGGTGGAAGGGGTTCGCTACAATGTCTTTAAAACTCGGAAATGCCAAGATTGGCGCGCTCGTCAAGGCTCCTTTTAGCAAGTCGGGCGCTTGCTGTTGCTCCTCGCCCCAACGCCACTTGACATTCGACCTAAATAACCGCGTCAACGGCTCGGCAACAACAGAAAATTCCGGAATAAATCGCCGGTACCACGAAGCTAACCCTATAAAACGTCTTAACTGCTTAGTATTCTTCAGGGCCGGGTAGGATAAAATCGGTTCGGTCTTTTCCGGATTCACGCTTAAGCCATCTCTGTTCACGACATAACCTAGATACTTTGCCTCGGAACGACAAAATTCACACTTTTCCGGGTTTACAGTCAAATTGGCCTGCGTGATCTTGTCTAAAACGGCCTCAAGCCACTTCAAGTGGTCTTAAAATGTCTCGGTAACGACAATGATATCGTCTAAATACCAGAATGCGTGCGGTCTAAGTTCCGGGCCTATCACACGGTCGATTAATCTTTGGAACGTGGCCGGCGCGTTCGAGAGTCCGAAAGGCATCCTCACAAACTGAAATAATCCCCTGCCCGGTACGGTGAACGCGGTGTATTCCTGACTCGCTTCGTCTAACGGAATCTGATTGAAAGCTGAACTCAAATCTATTGTCGAGATATACTTTGACGCTTTTAGCTGTTTCAGGATGTCCGACATATACGGTATCGGATAAGCATCCTTCTTCGAAACCGCTTTCAGTTTCCGGAAGTCTAGGCAAAGGCGATAGCCGCCATTTGCCTTCTTTGCCATGACGATCGGTAATGACCATTCGCTGAAGGATTCCTTTATCACTCCTTCAGCCAACATCCGATCTACCTCTTTGTACATGGCCTCTTGGACCTTTGGAGACACTACTCCGTAACGTTGTTTAATGGGAGGGTGCCCCTGAACGTCAATGTGGTGCGTTGCCAGGTGAGTAGCTTTTAGCTGACCCTCAACCCTAGACGGATGCTTCCTGTCTACTACTTCTTTTAGCCTCGCCTGTTCCTCATCTGACAAGTCCGCGATCGCACCGCAACCCTCCTCTTCAACCAACCACGTCTTTAAAGGGTTGAGTCTTCCGGATGCGCCAGGCATGAAGACCTTCTTCAATCTAGACCCGAAATACATATCGAATTCGGCCTGAGCGTCCAACCCCAATATCATCTCGGTATCGAGGTGCTCTGCAAATCTGACCTCACAAAGCCGAGTTACCTCCTCAATGGTCAGTGGTAGCTCGACTTTTCCCTCGATAACCTGCATAGATCCGTTAGCCACTATCATCATGGATCTATGCGACCTGTCCAGCTCTTTCCCGGTACTGTCTAAAATCTTCCGACCCACTTTACTTCTTACGAAGGTTCTAGTGGATCCCGGGTCATACAAAGCATCTAGGGTGACCGATCCTACCTCCACGGCTAGATGTATTCTACCGCGAATCTCGTCGGTAGGGACGATGCCACTATTAATTTCTGTTTCCAGACCCTCACTCTGACGGAACTCAACCCTAACAAAATCTAATGAGTCCGAGTAAGGTGGCTCCCCTGCCATAACTCCATCCGAGTTATTCAGAGTTAAAAGAGCCGCGTCTGGCCCAGTCTTCTCTACCAAGGTCTTAAGACTGGGAGGTCTTTCGGCATCGTCCGCCCTGTGTACTGGAGCTAGGACAGTTATCTGGGTATTCTCTTCGGCTACGAATTCTTTACCCTGTCTCCAAAGTTCCTTATTCTCATCGGTATTCACGGGCTCCCCGCTATCGTCTTCAAAATCTACAGGCCTATGCGGGAGCTCTCGAGGTTTTTCCCGATCTATAATTCCTAAATTTCCGAGATCCTTTACATCGTCTTTAAAACCTATCTCATCGACGATCCGATCGCTTAATAACGAGTCAATCTCGTCGATGCCAGACATGTTCACGCCTCTAAATTCCGGCATGTCAATCGTTGCGAGAACTGTCGTGATTGTTACCGGGCCCGGGACTCTCGAAGCGCATCCGATACTAGTCTTGATGTCTAACTCGGATTTTCCTTCGGTCACGGCAGGTTGAGAGGCAGTGCAGACCGGTCTCACTGCTTCTTCTCCCCGTTTCCCGAGCACTTTGGGCAATTTTTTGTGGTGTAGCCCTACGTTTTGCATCGGTAGCATGCTAGCTTTCTTGGTAGGGGGCAGCCTGCCTGGTAATGGCCGGGCTTCTGACATCTAAAACAAATCACTTCTTTCTCTGTATTTGTGTCATTGAGGCTTTTTCAGCAGAGGTGCTCCGACTCTGCTGACCCCCCCCACCTTAAAATCTGACCCGGTGCCTCTAGAATTTTTAGGACTTCTGGATCCTCCTCCCTTCTTTGATTTATCCCTAGGGAATCCCATAGGGTGGCTCTTGTTCCTAGAGTTGTGTACACCCACACTTCCTTGGCCCTTGGTATCCTGACTTCCGAGGTGTGGTCCTCCCGAATTCCTCGGAGGTGTGGCTGTCTCCGAAATCGCCGAAGTCGAAGTTCGTTTGTGCGCAGCTGGCACGTTTTCCGACCGATACGCCAATTCGTGCAGGAAGGAACTGTCGGGTGGTGGTGGAAGTCTATATTCCTTGATTGCTGCCCACGCCATTTCCCAACTCCTACCTATCTGGGCCAATTCATTAAAGTCTCGGAACTCAAATTTCCGGATCTCCTTCTTAAACTCCGGCCTCAGTCCGCGATAAGCCCAATCCATTTGCTCATTCAACGGCACCCTAACCGTCAGCTTCGCGATTAATCCTCGTAAGTGGGTCAAATACGCGTCCATACTTTCTTTCTGACCCTGCGTACGGTTAAAAATTTGTTCGCGGACTCGTGCTTTGAAGTCGAAGTTTCCAAACCTTCGCCTAAAAGCCACCTTAAATTCCGGCCAATTCCGCCACTCATCACCGATGATCCGGAACCACAAAAGAGCTACATCTTTTAATAGCAATGGCAAGGCTCTCAGCAGGTCGTCTTCACTTATAGGAGTGATCCCTCGACATTCCTCCAGACGGGTTAAGAAGTCTTCGACACTAGCTCCTGGTTTACCGCTAAAAGAGATTTTCCAATTATATACAAATCGGCTGAGATCCTGTATATCGCGCCGGGGTTCAAATCGAGAGCTGGTGAGCCCTAATCCACGGTTTTCCGGGTAGCCACTCATATGTCCTCGTTCATGCAACCCGGCATCCTCGTGGAACATGTCGTCGTTCCTTGCTCCCCCAGTACCCGGAAGTCGGCTACGCTGGCCCTGGTCTTCGCGTGTTCTCTGCCCATGGTCTCCATCCAAGTTCAGGGACCTAAAATCCGCCTCATACCGAGAAGAACGGTTCGGTTCCCCTTCCGAGTCATCCCCAACTCTGTTTGGCCCATGCGTAGGCTCGTCCGGTGCCCCAGTCTGGTTGATCGTCTCCAGGTTTGTGTCCAAATTGAGGTGCAGGTCCAATCGTCCGTCCCTAATGGGCCCACCCCGGTTACCGAATCCCTCCGATACGCGGTCCCATCGATCTGCGCTCGAGGAATCTAAGGTTCCGTGCTGAGCGGCTGGTGGCACTAGATGGCTAAAATTCCTTTTTCCCGACGGCTTACCCGGCCCTCCTCGCACTGTATCTTGATAACTGGTTTCTCGGCGTTGCTCGGAAGATGGTACACCACTAACGCTCGGTCGCACATCTTCTTCGGTTATCTCTACCGACGTCTGTGAGGGTCTCGTCGGCGGGAATATTGGAATCGGTAGATGGAGTGAATCACGCGGTCCGGTATAGGTGATGTTTGCATACCCGTATGCTAATGCTAAGCCAGCTGGCATCGCGAGAGCAGATGGCGTTATTCGGGACGTAGTGACGTCATGAGCCAATTCCGATACCGTCACGTACCCTTCTGCGCCTCTACTCATAGTACCCGCCATTGTCGTTATTGGGAAACTAGGTATGAACTCGTTGGCCGTTACTGTAACCGGAGCTGTAGCTGGTCCTGGGATTTCATCTAAAATGTCCTCCAGGTCATGTGCCGATAATCTTCTTACGTCACACAAGTCGACTGAATTGTCCCGCGTCGCGTTCGAAGAAGTGTCCGAGAAACCTTCGCCCGAGAATCCTTTTATCCAGAACACGTAATTCCGAAGTCGCCTAATCTTCGACCATCTGTCTCCCGCATTGACCAGTTCGACCTCGTCTTGGGCCTCTCCTAATTCTTGTTCCGACATTTCCGACAGGTAGATCGAGACCTGCTCTGACGTGGAGCACGCGAGAATATCCACTATCAGAGACATGACGGTTATTTCTAATCTTCTGGTCAATAGCGGTACTTTCTAGCGCGTGATAAGTTGGAATTCAAAATCGCTCGGATAATTTTGGTGGATAGACCCTCCGTCGTAATTTTTCAAGACCAAAAAAAAAATATATCTTTCCCGCCGTTCCGAGTATACCTACTTGTTAAAGTGGTGAGAAGCACTGCTGCGTTATAGCAGTGGCAAGTAAAACCTACAATAGCGCGGAAATAACCGAAAGCAATAAATAATCGCCGCCAGCAATGATCAGATAAAAAGAAGCGATAGTAATAGGGCAATATAAACAAGACGGCAAAATCAGAAATAAATCCAATAAATCAGTGACAGAAATAAAGAAAAACTCAGAATACACACAATCAATTGAAATCAATTAAGGCCAATAGTATGTATAGCACAGCAAAAAAAAGGCAATAGCCTAGCAAAGCAATGCTAGCAAAGTATATACACATATATATAAATATCAATACATTCGCAAAAAAAAAACAATAAATTACTAAAGAAATCTAGCGCTCTTTAGGCAGCCAATGATTTCTCTTAAATCAACCAATAGGGCCTTCCGTAATAGGGAGAAAAAAGAAATTTTTCAAAATTAACGAGAAATCCTACTCTTCAAATATTCCCAGAAATTCTAATATCCACGAAAATCACTTTATTCTCGGTATTTTCAAAACCTCAAACCTATAAAATCAATTACCGTAAATTTCACCTAAAAGTCCATTAAAATTCACGACTTAATACTTCGAGTTCCGAATTCCGTCTTTGAATAAGCTGATAATCGTGATATAACCTTCAAAATCCGTCTTTACTCCCCATATAACGAATTCAAAAAAAAATTTATCTTATTTACAAAAATTCTACCGAACCTGTTCAATACTAGTAGACGTATTAGAATTTTGACGAATTTAACTTATCTCGCCCGTAAGAAAGTCATTTGACACGAATATAAAATCTACTTACAATTCCAATTCCGAACTTTCAAAATGTCCAAACTACTCCCCAAAATTTATCTTCCAAATTTCCTTCCGACCAATACCTTTGACCAGAATAACCGAGAGAAAAAAATTTTTCCAATAAGTCTTAAATAATCTTCCCGAGTTAGACCCGAAAAATCTTCTAGGCCGATGACGATAGTGGTCAGTGACTCTCGACCTTGCTTCGCGATTCGGAAGGTTACTTCCAAAAGAGAAAGAAAAATTTTATTCTTCTCTTCTTCAAAAAGTTCCAACAAAATTTTCAAATTTCTCATAAAATTTTCAAATTTCCAATAAAATTCTCAAATTTCCAATTTGACACTTTCCATCCTTATTCTAATAGGAGGCAGGTTTTCTTTACTAATTCCAATTACTACCGCTGGGTAGGTCTAAGCAAGAGCTCGTGGTCTGCGGGTACTTGACAGGTTATCTAAATTCCAAAAAAAAAAATTCCTGACGTCTTTAAGTCAGTGAATTTTACCCATAAGCGGTCAAATACTGCACTTCCGAGCTCCAGCTACTCTCAAGTTCCAGGTACCAGCTCAATTAAACCTTTATGCCCCTAATCTCTAAATCCAAAAAAAAGGAAGAAAATGTCAAATTATAGACCATGAATTCAAATATACATTAAAATTCGATAAATAATACATTCAATATCACAAGTGTGACTTAAAATCAAAAATTAAAAATATCGAGTGCTCTCTCTCTCTCTCTCTCTCTCGCGTGGGCTCCGTTTCGGAAATTTGAAAGAGACACTTCAATTCTTTCAAATTTCTCAAAAGATATTAACGAGAGAAATTCTGAAGTCGTGGTGTCCCCAAATCTTCAAATCTCCAACTTCCGGGGATCCACTTTGACTTTCAAAATTTCTCAATTCAGAATAATATCAAAATTTTCTATTTAAGAAAACCTTGATTTCCAACAATCGCTCCAATTTCAAAAAAAAATTTCAAAACTAATAATATCAAAATCTTCTACTTAAGAAAATTCTGATTTCCAACAATTGCTCCAATTTCCAAAAAAAAATTTCCAAAATTTTCAAATTCCAACTCACAAAATCTTCCGATCTTCGTAAATTACCAATCCTGACTTTGTAAGTTCGAATAAGTTCCCCTGATTTTGGAAATTTGAAAGAAAATCCTCAAATCTCTCAAATTGCCGAATTAATGTTTCCAACAATAAATCTTGTTATAACCTGAATTATAATTGCACATAAAAAAAAATATTTAAATTCAACAATTCTAACCTATAAATATTTTCACCATATCATTAAAATCCAAATTTCTTAAAACCTCGATTTAAAATTTTTAATTTATAAAAATTTTAAATGTTCCAATTAATTTCCAAACTTTTAGGTTATTATTTTTAATTAAATTCTGGCCTGTTGTCCGGGCAAAATATCTCGTATTGATTATGCCCGGCCCCACGTTGAGCGCCAGTTGAGATGCAGGTTTTACCCGAGACCTGGCACTCTTAATTTTGGCTACCCAACTGATTCTATTTCATATAAAAGGAATATCTGAAAATAAAATATTCACTGATAAAAACTTAGTTGAGCGCCAGACACTCTCTTGAGTGACGAAATTTACTTTACAACACGGATGAGACTCGAAAACAAAAGATCAACACAAGGCGGGGTGAAACAAGGTCACAACAGGTTACCGGGTAAAGAAATAAAAACCAGAATTTAACTAATAAAATAGAAGGCTTAACTAGATTTATTTAAGTGGCTAAGGGCTCCATACAATATAAAACTTGATGATCAGAAGAAGCCAAAACATTTATATTAATAATGATGAGTAACAAAAAATGAAAATGGCATAATCTCGGAATTTCACCGAGTCATGCGACAGTATGGCGGGTTAAATCTGCTGACGCGCGTCACCACCCGAGAACTCTAGAATTTATTAACAGTTATATCTTTAATTAATTAATTTCCTTATTATATTTCAGCGTACGCGAAAAAGAGATCAATAATATAAATAAACGGCAGAACACTCGCGTAGGAGAGAGAAAAAGGAGGCGAAGTGGCCGGTATGTGAGGTGCACGCCATAAAGCGTCCGTATCAGTTCAGTAATGTCCGTTATTTCCGGACCACTTGCCAAAGAAATCAATAAAAAAAGTAACTCACGCTACCTGAATTACATCCTGAAGTTCCGGAACAAATCTTAAAATAAATTCTCCTTCCATTTTCCAAATGGATCAAAACTACAGTCCTCTTCAAATATCGGTCGCACGTAACAAAAGGACCTGTCAATGATAGTCGCAGGACGAGAGTGACGATGACCGACGCGACGCTGACAGAATTCCCGACCTGCCCCACGAATTACACGCGTGACCCAATCGCGGACCCGGAAACAGGTCACATGTCCAACATCCAATAGACGAAGAAGCAACTCGTGCCTAGTATAAAAATTGCCGTCGGCAAATAATTTTGCTCAGCATGCGGTTCTATTATTTACAATGAACGAAGCGTGTAACGCGATGACACCATTATAACCAATGTTCATCTCCGTCAAACTGTTCAATTTTAATATCACCAAATGTCTAAGATACTAAATATCAATTATGTTTATATCAAGTCCCAGGGTCTATGCGCCCTAGGGTACATTTTCCGGGTCACGTGGTGGCATCTGGTCGTCTGGTGCGTCGCTCTCCAACGATCGATGGTGGCAATAATCGAAACGTCGATCCATCGTGGCTCGAAATTCGACATGGCGGCCAATGTTGACATGGATTCGGTAGCCGGCTGTGCCTCGTGTTCGACGCTGCTGTCCTCCGGTGCTGTTGTCCTCGTGTCGCTCATGGAACAGACAGGACAGGAAGCGTGAGTGCGTGCAGTGCGCGAAAAGTGTGTTTCGAGTGCTCTCGGGTGACGACGAAGTGCGGGCTCTCGTCTCACGACTTTTTCCCCAGGGACATAACCCCACCTGTCACCGGTGAGTTTGCTAAATTAAACATTTTCCTTGTGACGGGTAAAATTTACCACGTCACAAACTTCAGTGTCTTGTTCTCCAGATTTGCTTGAAATTGCTCGAAATTTTCAAAAACTTGCTGGGACTTTTTTGTATCCGTAAGTTGATAAAAAAATTATTTTTAATTTTTATAATGTTTCTCTTTGATTATCAATGTATATATTTAATTTGCAAAATTATTATTTGATTGAAAATCATTTTTTCTATGATTAAGAAACCAAAGGAAAATTGTATAAATAAAAATTCCAATTATGCAAATGAACGTCGTAATTTTTTTATTAGCTACATACTAATTTAAAAAATATATATTCACAAATCGGCTTTATTGGTTGAAATATTTGTGCCAAAAAATTAATAATTTTACAGTAAAAGCGTGACCAATTTTAATAATTAATTAAAAATGCTTTCAATACTATTTTGAATTATGCAATTCGAATATATAATTTTTATCGTAAAGTGCAATGTTATTTTTTTTCTAACTATTTAGTGGTATTATTACTTCTGAGAAAATTATATAAATATATATAAAGAAAATTATGCAATGCTTCATCAAATATTGCTCAAGAAATACATCAAGAATCTTGCGCAAGATTTGACATTCTGATGCTCACGAGAGAGCTATAAAAAATTCAGAATCTTGAGCAAAACTTGACCAAGTATGACTCACGATAAAAGCCAAGAATCTTGTTCAAAATCGTGGCTTTTCTGTTTCCGCCTCTGGATTGAATCTTGCTCAAGATTCTTGAGCTAGTATTGCTGAAGAAATAACCAAAACTTGAGCTCTACGAAGCAATGGCATAGAACAATGTACAAAACTTGTGCAAGACTTGCTCAAGAATATTGAGGAAGAAATCTTGAGTGAATCTGGCGATTCTCTATTGCAAGATTTGGTTTTATGGGATGATCTATATGCATAATTATTAATGAAAATAATAAACAATTTCCATTTGAATCAATTCAGTCATCAACAACTCAAATAACATAGATAATTCTTTTGCAGATAAGGACAATGGTAATGCAATAAAAAGATTTAATAAAGGGTAGCACAGTACAAATACTTGATGAAATAAGTATTGAGTACGATTTTGCAGTACCAACGCACATAGTAAAATTGCTTTGAATACAACAGGAACTACCGCCGTTCGAGGCAACTTGCGAAATTTTTAAAAATAACATAACTTATTCTTGTATTGGGAAACCAGCGTTCCAGAAAGAAGTAGCCAAAGAGAACGCAGCAGCAAAAATCTTGGAAACACGTCCCACGATATATTCAAATGTATTTAATATACACAGGCTGGGTATAGTAAAAATCTATGAGAAAATCAATGAAGGGTAATCAGGAGTAGGAAGAAGCATAATAAGATATAGTAAGGAAAAATATAAAAGAGGCACACATGAAGAGCGAGCAGTTAGTTAATTCTTCGTCTAGTTCGTCTCTTAAATTTTCTTTCGAAATTATCACCGGTCTCGCGACAATAGTGCAGTGCGGTATCTTCAATCGAAACTCCGAAAATCTCTCAGTTTGAGATCAATAAAATTCGACCGGTACAATTTAAAATCCAAGTTCGGGAGTCATAAAAGTTATCGTGGACTCGTATAAATCTTTGTAAAAATTTTCGGACTGTGTCCTAAATAAGGATCGCCACCTTTACGGAACATACCTGTGCGGATGTTGTCTCGGTCTCTTTCGCACACCTTGTCTACACCTGTGGCATCCTTCCTACTACGTACTTACAGCCGTGTGGATTAACCCTCAACTCAGTTTAAAAAATCAGAAAGGTACCAGAACCCCCCCCCCCCCATCCCTCTATTTTCTGTTTCTTTCTAACTTATGTACCAACCAGCCTGTGCTATTATTTTGATACTCGTTATGTCTTTCATTGACTTATCCTCATCCCTAAGCGAGGATCATTCGATCCTATCTTAAAACGAGGAACCTTTGATCCAAGTAAGTATTTACTTGAATGTGACGTAACATGAATATATAATAATGAAATTGCAAGTATGTAAACTGTCTTAAATTATTAAAATATAATTTTATTGCACTACAGATTTATTTTCATTTCCATGATTATATAATATTTCGAGTGTTTTTAAAGTTTTAACTTTTTAAATTTAAAAATTAATAATATATTTTTATTATTATCAATATAACATTTGTGCAAGATGTTTTAAAATTATATATTGTCTTTGAAATGCTTTCACATGTGCGTCGTGTCTGACCTCAGATCTTTTTCTTATGGGAAAGTTATATCTGCTCCCAAACTCTCTATTTGATGAATGACGTAGTCCATAGTATTATGTGATGGTGGTGGTTGACAACAAACAACCATTCTGAAAAAATTGCCAATGTTCTTGTGAGTTAGTGGTGTGTATCCAAGCATAAGGGTCCCGCTTCTGATCATACGTTCTTTTATAATTGGAGCAACTTTGTACAAATTTTGCCACCACATTTTTGTTTCATTTTGTCCTCGAATACTAGGTGGTATGTACCTGTAAATATTTGAGTTTTAAAGCGTATATCATGAACATATTAAAGGAAAATAATTAAATCCGAGAATATCAAGGGACAACTTATAACGAGCAAGTACCCTAGCGGACCCGCTCTAGTGGAAGGTCAGTGAATACACTGATCATTCACTGACCTTGCAATATTCCGAATAAGAACGGTAAAAAAATATTTAAATCATTGAAATTATGATTCTGTGATCAAATTTGAATTGGAAGGTGAAAAACATCATATGCCTGTCACTGAAGGCAATATACTGGTTCACCATTTGCGGAACGTCTCCACTGTCAAGGTTGACCATTGGTAAAAGTGAGGTAAAAGTATTTGTGTCTCGATCTAACCAATGGTCAACCATGGAGGTGGAGAAGTGCCGCAAATCGTGAACCACTGTACTGCCTTTAATGACAGGTACATGGTGTTTTTCAAGTTTTTATCGCTGAAAAATAAAATTATTTTATTTACTTCTACACCTAAGTCAAATTTAATCGCAGAATCATAATTCCAATGACTCAAATGTTTTTTTACCGTTCTTATTCGTAATATCGCAAGGTCAGTGGATGGTCAGTGCATTCACAAATAGTTAACGTGAAATATGTATTTTAGTTGTTACCAGCATAAAATTATTGATTGAGTGGATGATGGCCTTTCTGGTATTTATTAAGATGTTAAAAGAAGGAAATCATAAGTCCAGTTTCAAAAATTCCTTTGAAAAAGAAGATTTATTAATTTCCTCAGCAAGTCAACGTTTCGAATGAAGCTTCATTCCTTATCAAGACTAACAGAATAATAATAAACTTAGGTTATTTGAAGATGAAACGAGTAACAAAAATAGCCCGAGGTTTTAGTAGAAAATATTATGAGATATTACCTTAAACAGTTCGTTGCGAGGAGTTAAAAATTTATAAAATTTTTTTAAAAGAGACGTCACATGATTATATAATGCTTCGTTGAAAATACAGATTAATGAAGTATAAAATTAGTTCCTCATCATACTTATAACTGGATTTTTATAGTCTTATGGCAATTTTTAATAATTTTAAATAAGTTTTCACAATACTGAAAATGTGATAAAATGATGAGGAACTAATTTTATACTTCATTAATCTGTATTTTCAACGAAGCATTATATAATTATGTGACGTCTCTTTTTAAAAAATTTTATAAATTTTGAACTCCTCGCAACGAACTGTTTAAGGTAATATCTCATAATATTTTCTACTAAAACCTCGGGCTATTTTTGTTACTCGTTTCATCTTCAAATAACCTATGTTTATTATTATTCTTTTAGTCTTGATAAGGAATGAAGCTTCATTCGAAACGTTGACTTGCTGAGGAAATTAATAAATCTTCTTTTTCAAAGGAATTTTTGAAACTGGACTTATGATTTCCTTCATTTAACATCTTAATAAATACCAGAAAGGCCATCATCCACTCAATCAACAAATAGTTAACGTACAGCTTGCAATTTTAAAGTAAGAATAATTAATTTAAAAAATTGGCATCCTCTAGAAACTACCTTGAAAACCACGTTGAATGAAATGTTCGACAAAGAATAATATTTTGATTTGACAGTATATATTATTAAAAACATTCAAAACCAAGTCTCATTTATAAAATCTAAGAATGCCAGTATTAGAACTACTTAGACTATTATCTGCCGATTAGTGGTGGAACGTAACGTATTTTTCGGAACACGCTGGGGTTGGCAGCGACTACCAGACTTGCGTGCTTATGCCCTGTTGCTTTATCAAGAAAAGAGCGTTCCGAAAAGGTAAAAATTTCGATCGCTGCAATAATTTAGTATTATATATCATTTTATATAATTCACGTGATTCAACTCACGTTAGAGAGCAGTCTTGAACGACCAATCTGTGAGACGAAATCCATGTGCTCAAAATATGTAGCTTCAACAGAGATTTTCGTGTAAGCAAATCTGTTAACGAATAATGAAAGAATACATCAGAGTTCAGGAATTCACTCTAATTTTTGCGAAGTCCCTGCTCTTTGAAAATAAAAATTTCGGACTCATTGGCTTATAGCGTTCATTATTGTGTCTATTAATTTATTCCCTTCGATATTATTTTGCATTTGCAGAGAAATACGCTCAGCATCAGTTGTCAAATTGTGTGATTTCAGGAAAGTTACTTTTCAATTGGTCCTATCAGCATTTACCATTTTTCTCACCCTCCATATTATTTAAAGAAGAAAGCATCTTACTGGTTAGTTGGTTTTTCGGAAGAAAAAGAAACGAGGATCTCTAAAACCAGCTTCCCTGAGGCAGAGGGCTGAGTCTCTGTGAATAATAATAAAAAAAGGTTTGATTTTTTACTGCGCTCGTCACCTCAGCCTCTCTCTGATCTGTTGCGAATTTTTCCCACTTTTCGCAATTCGCCCAGAGAGAGCCTCACGTAATTGCCTTAATTGGCAATAATCACAAGCGGGAGACCAATAGAACTAGTCAATAAATGCCTACAAAACAAAAACAAATTTTTACCTGAAACAAAAAATTAAAATACTTCCGTATTCGGAAGGCTTTCCTGCACAGTTTAGTCTATTATAGTGATTGAAAGTTCAATTTTGAATATTTTAGTCATTTTTTTAATAAAGTACTCGATTTTTCGGCCTTTTTTTTAGCAGTAAGTGCGTTAATAACATTGTAAAAAGACATTTTTTAACACATTTTTTTAACTCATTCTGTGCACAATTAAATCATCTAAAAAACAGTTTTTAATTTGTATACATAGCTTTTATAGTTTTTTTGTAATTGTGCACGGAATTTCAAAAAACGTGGTTTTCATAAAATGGGCTTTAACACGTTTCCGCCGAAAACGCCACTCGCGGTACGTGATTCTTCGGGAGCTCATAACTAATGCTGTAGACTTAAAAAAAAATTCAGAGAGACATATTTTTAAAGTTTAAGACCTGCCCTTCTCCATAGCGAACTCAAGATTGCTCCGACATATCATTAATTATGAAAAAATGTTGTTTAAACAAAAAAAGCATGATTTTTCCACTCTCTTTTTTCCATAAACTGAATTTTCAAGAGCTTTCCTGTCAGCAATCAACCTAGAACCTTTTCAATCGGTGGAATAAATGTCTGAACTTTAAGAATTCATGGTTCAAAGTTCGATTTTAGGCCTTGATATTTTCAAAACGGCGCCCTAACCGCAAAATTTTTGGAAATACGTCCATAATTTTTTTAATCGAAAACTATGAACTTTCGCAGAAAACACCAAGAGTGAAAAAGTTCTTAAAATTAGTCAAAAAATGCACTTAAATTTTTCCAACTGCTGTCGAGAACATTTTCAATTTTTTGTATGTGCTTAATTTTTTCAAAATCCAAAAATTGTTTAAAACGCTTCCAAAAGATTATCTTGGATTCTTTGGCTAATTCGTAAAACATTGTATGCTTTCCAGTTTTCGTTTTGAGTTTATTGCTGTCAAAAAAAATATTAAATTTCAAAATACTATTATCAAAATGCTCCTATGGTCTGTCTGCCGTAAACAAAGATTATGTAGCCCAACTATCACCATCGTGAAGGTCGACGACATAGATAGTACTTTTCGTTTTTTTCATTAGAATTTAGTAATTTTTTTTTTTTTTTTTGAAGCGCTTTGAATAATTTTTGGATTTTACAAAAATTAACCATTTACAAAAATTTTCTCAACAGCAGTTGGAAAAATTTAAGTGCATTTTTTGACTAATTTTAAGAACTTGTTCACTCGTGGTGTTTTCTGCGAAAGTTCATAGTTTTCGATTAAAAAAATTATGGATGTATTTGCAAAAATTTTGCGGTTAGGGCGCCATTTTGAAAATACCAAGGCCTGAAATCGAACTTTGAACCATGGATTCTTAAAGTTCAGACATTTATTCCATCGATTGAAAAGGTTCCAGGTTGATTGCAGACAGGAAAGCTCTTGAAAATTCAGTTTTTGAAAAAAAGAGAGTGGAAAAATCATGCTTTTTTTGTTTAAACAACATTTGATCATAATTAATGATATGTCAAAGAAATTTTGAGTTCGTTATGGAGAAGGGCAGGTCTCAAACTTTAAAAATATGTCTCTCTGAATTTTTTTTTAAGCCTACAACATTAGTTATGAGCTCCCGAAGACCGATGTACCGCGAGTGGCGTTTTCGGCGGAAACGTGTTAAAGTTTTTTGAAGGAACAAAATCCAATTAAAGGAAACTTACAGGCATGAAATGTTAATCAGCTGTACCCGGTCCGTACAAGAATATTTTCAGATAATAATTCTAACGATTGAAGCAACAACAAAAAAATCGTTTATTCGAAGAAACCCTGTTATTCCCAACAATTTTAACTAAAAAAATCTCAAATACCTGAAGCGCTGGGAAAAAATAGAGGCCTGATTTGGAGTCAGCGCAGAAAAATATGTTATATTATAAAATATAATTATAAAATTATAAACATATTAAAAAATATGTTAAATTATGTTATTTAGTTATGTTAAACAAGCATATATTTTTTGTTGGGGATTTTTAGATTTGTCTTTCTTGTCTTTTTAATATGTTCTTTTAATTTTATTTTTAATCCTAATTTAAAATAATGTGCACAATACTAATGTAATTAGCGTTTAGTAGTACTGAAAAAAAAACAGATTCTCGAGAATTCCAATGATTACGTTATTATGAATAATACTACTAATCCTACAAACAAGTTAAACTTTATCTGCGATTTTTATTACATTTTGCAGTTTTCCCCATTTTTATTACTACCTAATGTTACGACGTCATGCTGATTTTCTTAAGTGCATTGCACGAGTTGTTTTACATGTTTGCTAATTCTTAAATAACATTTACAAGAATTGAACGAGTATGTCATTTGCACCCGACATCATTTAGTTACGTTTTATTCTTTTTGTAGACAATTCTCTTCCCTTTTCTTATATATTATTTAATCCTGACTGTGAAACATCACTCTTTCTTCTTCAGATTCAGGGTTTCATAGTATGAACACGGACAGCAACATGACACGAGACATTTACAGCAACACTGAACTCTGCACCCAACATCCGAGAGAGCGTTTTGCGGGTCGGCAGTGTCTCGCCCAGATGAATGCATGAGACCAAGCACGGAGCATACGCGTCTTGCAGCCCACCAACGGTAGTAGCCAAGAGCACTCTGCCAGCAGCAGAGCTGTCGCCATCTGGACGGCCGTCAAGAGAGCCCTGTAGACAGGCTTTTCCCTAGTGATGGGCCTGCCGGGCGCAAGCGCCATAATGGTCCCGCTGTGACCTTTAAGCGCGTAAGGACGCGGTGTTGAGCGAAAGCATCAGTGGACCTAAAACAGGTTCCTTTGTGCCGAATGAACGAACGTAAAAAATCCGTGTGCTGGTCCCCATGACGACCCTGGAGAACAGGGACATGCACAGTTGAACGCCTGTAGAAGAAGTGGAGCTGGCCCTTCGAAAGAAGCTGCAAACTTATGAGGGGAAGCGGAAGGTGAGTTTGACCAGACCAAATGCAGCCGGGCAGCGCACGGCTGTCTTCTCAATTGAGGAGGAGGTAGCTGCGCGCCTTCTGGAGTCAGCGCGCATCTGCATTGGGTGAAACAGCTGCTGGCTGAGGTCCTCGGCACCGCAGCCATCTGGATTCCTGATACACGGCGACACCTGATGTCGCACCACGGGTCGGGAAGGGGTCATGTCTGGGTAATTATGTCTGGGTAATTATTATTAGTTGCTACCTAACCCGAAATAAGAGCATAGGTGTCTTCCAAGAAAAACTAGATTGCCTGGAAGACGCAGCCAGAGACATGGAAGGGGAGCTGATAGTGGGCGGAGATTTTAACGCCAAGGCCTTGGAGTGAGGTAAAAGCCAGCCCGACTCAAGGGGTGGACGAATCCTGGTTATGGCGTCCAGACTGGGGCTAGTGGTTTTAAAAACTGGGTCCACGTCCACCTTTAGGAGGGCTGCCAACAGGGAGACGATTCCGGATGTCTCCCTGGCGACGGAAAGCCTATCGGCGCATGTGTGGGACTTCTAAGACCTCTATGACCTCCATAAAAAATTAATTTAGATAACTTTTGTAGAAGTTATGGTTACTTAAGTATCAGCGTGCGAGTTAAACGGTTGAAAATTCGAGGCCCTGTATACTGACAACCCGTCGTACTAAAGGTGTACTCTTAGGGGAATTAAAAGAGGTTTAGTAGGACAATAATTTTGCGGACTTTCAAGGAAATCGGAGACAACAAGTTTTTAGGCGTGTACACTTGACGAATTTTGCCCCATATACCAGATAGGAAGCAGGTAGAGCCGGGTAGCAGATTTATTTTCACCTTAACAATTTGCAAGCCGACAACTGCCTTATAGAAACCAGGTAGAATCCTGGTAGAAACATATTTTTGTATTTTAATTTTTGGATCCATATGTCAGATAGGAACCAGGTAGGGCCAGATAGCAGATGTACTTTCAACTTAACAATTCACAAGTCAACGACAGCATCATAGAAACCAGATAGGATTCTGATGAAAACATATTTTTGTATTTTAATTTTTGGATCCATATGGCAGATAGGAACCTGGTAGGGCCGGATAGCAGGTGCACGTTCACCTTAACAATTTGCAAGTCGACAACTGCCTAATAGAAACCGGATAGGATCCGGGTAGAATCATATTTTTTCATTTTAATTTCTATTTACATATGTCAGATAGGAACCGGGTAGAAACATATTTTTGTATTTTAATTTTTGGATCCATTTGCCAGATATAAACCAGGCAGAGCTAGGTAGCAGATGTACATTCACCTTAACAATTTGCAAGTCGACAACTGCCTTATAGAAATCAGGTAGGATTCGGGTAGAAATATATTTTTCTAATTTAATTTCTATTTATATACGACTGATAGGGACCAGGTAGAGCCGGGTAGCAGATTTACTCTCTTCTTAAAAATTCACAAATCGACAACTGCCTCATAGAATCCAGATAGGATCTGGGTAGTAACATATTTTCGTATTTTAATTTCTGTTTACATATGCCAGATAGGACCTGGGTAGGGCTGGGTAGCAGATGTAGCAGATAATTTGCAAGTCGACAGCTGCCTTATAGAAACCAGATAGGATCCGGGTAGAAACATATTTTGTTATTTTAATTCCTATTTACATATGCCCCATAGGAACTGGGTAGGGCCGGGTAGGAGACTTACTTTCATCTTAACAATTAGCGAGTCGACAACTGCCTTATAGAAACCATTTGGGATCCGGGTAGAAAAATATTTTCGTGTTTTAATTTCTGGATCCATCTGCCCTATAGGAGCAGGGTAGGCTCGGGTAGCAGATGTACTTTCACATTAACAATTCCCAAGTCAACAACTGGCTTATAGAAACCAGGTGGGACCCAGGTAGAAACATATATTCGTATATTAATTTCTATTTACATATGCCAGATAGGAACCGGGTAGAAACATATTTTTGTATTTTAATTTTTGGATCCATTTGCCAGATATAAACCAGGCAGAGCTAGGTAGCAGATGTACATTCACCTTAACAATTTGCAAGTCGACAACTGCCTTATAGAAATCAGGTAGGATTCGGGTAGAAATATATTTTTCTAATTTAATTTCTATTTATATACGACTGATAGGGACCAGGTAGAGCCGGGTAGCAGATTTAATCTCTTCTTAAAAATTCACAAATCGACAACTGCCTCATAGAATCCAGATAGGATCTGGGTAGTAACATATTTTCGTATTTTAATTTCTGTTTACATATGCCAGATAGGACCTGGGTAGGGCCGGGTAGCAGATGTACATTCACCTTAATAATTTGCAAGTCGACAGCTGCCTTATAGAAATCAGGTAGGATTCGGGTAGAAATATATTTTTCTAATTTAATTTCTATTTATATATGCCCCATAGGAACTGGGTAGGGCCGGGTAGGAGACTTACTTTCATCTTAACAATTAGCGAGTCGACAACTGCCTTATAGAAACCATTTGGGATCCGGGTAGAAAAATATTTTCGTGTTTTAATTTCTGGATCCATCTGCCCTATAGGAGCAGGGTAGGCTCGGGTAGCAGATGTACTTTCACATTAACAATTCCCAAGTCAACAACTGGCTTATAGAAACCAGGTGGGACCCAGGTAGAAACATATATTCGCATATTAATTTCTATTTACATATGCCAGATAGGAACCGGGTAGGGCCAGGTAGCAGGTGCACGTTCACCTTAACAATTTACAAGTCCACAACTGCCTTATAGAAACCAGATAGGAACCGGGTAGAAACATATTTTTGTATTTTAATTTTTGGATCCATATGTCAGATAGAAACCAGATAGGGCCAGGTAGCAGGATTACTTTCTTCTTAAAAATTCACAAGTCAACAACTGCCTTCTAGAAACCAGATAGGAACTGTGTAGATACGTATGTTTGCACTGAATTTCTGTATCCATATGCCAGATAGGAGCCGGGTAGGGCCGGGTAGCAGATGTACTTTCACCTTTACAATTTGCAAGTCGACAACTGCCTCATAGAAACCAGGTAAGATCTGTGTAGAAACATATTTTCGTATTTTAATTTCTGGATCCATATGCCAGACAGGAACCGGGTAGGGCCGTCTAGCAGATTTACTTTCATTTTAAAAATTCGCATGACGCCAACTACCTTATAGAAACCAGATAGGAACTGTGTAGATACATATTTTTGTACTCAGTTTCTGGTTCCACTTGCCGTATATGAACCGGATAAAACCGGTTACAACATTCATTCAAATTATTTTACGTTAACACTTGCCGAATAAGGACCGCATAGACTCAGATAGATCCGACAATATTAAATTAGAAACCAGTTAAAAACCGTAGAGAACCGGGTTATACCCGAATGGGTTTTCATCCAGTTTCTTTCCGGTTTGTACTCGATTTCCAACTGACATTTAATGCTGCAATACAGGCAACCCTACTGTTGTTTTAATCAATAGACTAAAATGCTCACATGTGCAAGTACAAAAGTGATTTGATAAAAATAAAAACAAAATACCTTTACTTTTATCATAAAAATATGTATATATATGTATATAGATATACAATTCAAACAAAGATATGAAATTTTTTGTCGTCGATAAATAGTAAAAATGAAAAATAATTTATAATTTATTAAATTATATATGAAAAAAAAATATATACTTTAAACAAAATAAAAATCATGAAATTTCAGACACAACACATTTCTCCAGATATAAGAGAACAAATTAATCGCAAACGCAATGATGATCTCATTGAAATAGTTTCCTGTTTTATCGACATGGAAGCTCTCTGGCCATATTTAATTCAAACTGGAATTTTTAAGCAAGATGACCCTAATATTTCCACATGGAGCAGAAGTCTAAATAATCCAGATACATTAAAGGATATTTTCTCAACAATAAAAACAAAAGAACCCGATGATTACAAAAACTTGATTCTCAGTTACCAAAAAAAAAAGATTACCAAGTTACAAAAAAAAGAAATACAGAACAGACTCTATGGGATTTTTCAATCATGAAGAAATTTTAAGGAATTTCACGATAAAATATGGATTGTCGTTACCGCAATATACTGTTTATCCGGATCCGAATTCGAAAACAAAATCATTCTTTTTTGCACAAATTAATTCCACTTAGAAACTTCTCAACATTTAGCAGAATATTTTCCCCTTTTCTCCAAAAAACTCCCAGACCTAAATCCAACCACATGTAAACACCCTATTTTATCCAATACTAATCCTATACTTTTCTTTTTCAGCCTTCCGAAACGCCTAATGAATTTCCTTAATCAACTAGCATCCAGAGTGTATTTAATTTTAATTTCACTCTTTTTCTCCAACGCAGAAAAATACTTCATAGACTCTCAATTTTCTCACTCTTCAGCGATTTATTTTGAATCAATTTCAAAATTTTGTGTCTTTTCTGAAAAATATCATTTCATATCTTATATCGATATCTTTCAACCAGACGTACTTAAATACAAAATAATAGATTTTTCACATGAATTATATGAATATTGCATACTTTCAAATATTGCCAATAACTGTAATTTGTACGATCATCAAACACAACCTGATTTTATAGAACAACGAATCAACTATTTTGTAAGGAAATATCATTTATATCTAGACAAGCTCGTAATATCACGAATATTCTTAAACCTAATGATCCATTCTTGCAACAGATACAAAAAGTACTTGTAGAATTGAGAATGAGACAGAAATACCTCCCTTTACTGGCCCAAAGAAAATTTATTCCTACATCCTAATCCATTTTTTCAAAAAGTTACAAATCTTTTTTTGAAACTTGGAAACATTATGACCTACAAAAATCGGCATACTTTTCAAAAAGTTCCAAATATTCATCTATATCGAATATTAGCAACAAATTGGCTTAAAGATCTGCATGAAATTTCTCAATCTTTTCTTTTACTCCTTAACTAACTTACAGAAGCTATTACCCATTCCACATCTAATTTATGGCACCCTATGTTACTCCCTGATACCTTCCTGGACTTCAAATCTAACAAAGAAGACCCATACCTTTCAACATCCTATTTTTCTATGGTCCTTCCCTTTGCTAAAATAAAATACTTATACAAATTTTCCTAATTCATTTCAGTCGATTATGTCGATAATAAAAAGAGCGTATCATTCACCATGATAATCGAACTCTACCATATCGACCCTATCAACCTGTGATTTAGAATTAACGTCATTTAAGACCAGATTGAATTTTTAATATATATTTGAACAATTTTTTCTGTGAAAACAGGTACGCTTCCACTCCGCTGGGTATCGAGCCCAGGACCTTTTGATTGCCTATCGAATGCTCTATCATCTGAGCTACGGAGGTTCCACAAAACTTTTCTCACTGAATCTATTTACGCCAATTTGGCCACGGATATATCATGAACTATATACAAATTTTTCTAAATAATTTCAGTCGATGATGTCCATTATTCCGTCTGGTCTTAAATTACTTCAAGTCTAAATCACAGGTTGATAGGGTCGGTATGGTAGAGTTCGGTTATCATGGTGAATGATACATTCTTCTAATTATTGACATAATCGACTGAAATGATTTAGAAAAATTTGTATATAGTTCATGATATATCCGTGGCCAAATTGGCGTACATAGATTCTGTGAAAAAAGTTTTGTTGAACCTCCGTAGCTCAGATGATATTTTGATATGGCTATTTGCAGAATTGCAAGCTTCCACAACCAAGAAGCAGAAGAAGAAGAAGAAGTAGCTCAGATGATAGAACATTCGACCGGCAATCGAAAAGTCCTGGGCTCAATACCCAGCCGAGTGGAAGCGCTGCTTTTATCGCAGAAAAAAGTGTTCAAATAAAATACTTTTTATTCCATAAGTACTTGATTTTCACCATGACTATACCAATCCCATCTATTGAAGAATTTTAATTATTTAAACCACACCCAATTCCAATATATCTTGATTTTAATACTGATGTCATTTCCTCTATCCACATAAAACCTCAAATTTCTTATCTCGCTAATTCTTCAAATAACAATCATACTTTACAACAAATAAAAATTTCCTCAATGCCTGTTATCAAAGTGGATTCCAAACATTTTGTCACCCACCAATATCTATATCTAATACCGATAACAATCCTATTTGTGAAACATCAATGTTTCCAAATTCTCAACCATACAAATGTGAAATTTTTATCAGTTTTAGCGAATATCTTCTTCTAACACTATTGCAATTTTAACACGTATGGCTATTCTCAACAATTTTCCCCGAAAAATTTTCTTATCATGTCTAAAAAACTCTAAGACTTAATCACACTCCAAGGAATAGGAATTTTGCAAACAAAGTCAGGTTGCAATCTAGATTCATCAACTCCATATCACCATCTTCAAAACTATTTGAATATAATGGATAATTCAATTCCAGTCAGCAAATCAACTACTTCTCTTGCTATAATTTCACCATTTTTATATAACATTTCTATCCAAGAGCCTCACTTACTAGAAAAGGTATTACTTCTTTTTCAGCAAAAAGAAGATATGTCATTATCAATCTTCGAAAACCATGTCTTTATCCTTAAAAAATGTGCAAACATTCAAAAAATTATTCCATCTGTTTTCATTTCTAGTGCACATAAATTGACATTAGCAATCATTATTATCACTCTATTTATGATTACAATTTTGGGATTATTATTATTAAAAATTAAAAAATTATCTTAAAAAATAAACAAAAGGCCAACACGTATAGAACTTGTACGGAAAACTCCTTTAAGCTCAGTGACAAAACCTTTACTGATCGACTTGCCATTCAACTTTTGATCTTTCCTTTCTTTTACTTTCCTTCCACCCTTTTTTTATATATAGACTTAAAGTCACTTTAGAAATTTGTTTAGATACAGGTACATTCCGTCCTTACCTTCCTCAAAACCACCTGCATGAGCGTTGAAAATTCTATACCGTCAGAAGAACAGTTTTTCTACTCACGCCGTCAATGTTTCAAACTGAAGAAGTAATTAATTGTAATATAAACGTCGTTTTTCTTACGAAAAGTAAAATACTTCTAGCAAAATCTTTTGCCTTGCATGATTAGAAAATATATACAAAAAGTTATTATTCAATCCCCTTATCAAACTTTAATAAAATAAATCTATTCCAAACAATTTGTATAAATGATACTAAATTCAGCTGAACCTATTACACAGGCCCACAAAAAAAGTGGAATGAACTTGACATGTGAGTATCCTACCCCTATGTATTTTGAACCGCTGAATCCGAATTCGGTCTCAGAATTTCCCCTGGACCCCCAGTTTTCCCCTAGCCTAGTGGAAATCCGTGAAATCTTAGAAATTTCAGTATCTGTAAAAGCAATTTTGATTTACGCAATATTAAATTAAACGATAATGTTATCAGGTATCTCGAGTCGCTTAGTTCGAATATCACTATAGAATTTCCCTAGAGTACCTCAGAATTCTACTAGCCTAGGGGAAGAATTGTCAAGCTGAGCATAACGTGCGATTTCTAGAAGGTTCTATTTTTGCCCAAGAAAGCTGATATATTTTCGTATTTTGAGTTCTTGAATTCATATCTGACGTGAAGAATATTCTATAGTACTTCAGAATTTCCTTAGTCTAGGGAAAATGTGCAAAGATAAGGGAAGCTTACGATTTCACATAGCTTTTTTTTATACGGAGAAGCTTATGTCTTCTCGTCTTTCGAGTAGCTGAATTTATCTCTGATATTAGACTTTTTCTTCAGGACCTAGAAATGTTCCCAGTCTAAGGTAAAAGTGTAATAAGTGGGTATTATGGTATAACATGGAAAAGCTGACGAATATATATCATGTGAGGATGGTGCCGTAGTGTGTCCGACGTTGAGTTGACATGGCCCTCGTCAAAGTCGAAAAGCCTTCATACTTGGGCCTAGGAAGGTATGAGGGTTATTACCCCTAGGACGGCGGACTCACCTGCGGTCGGACCAGGATCCTTAACGTGTGACGATAAAAGAACAAGGAAAAGACAAACAAACAAATATCATGGAATTTTTCGTAGGCTAGGGCAGTTGTTAGGAGCTGGATAAAATTCTGATGTCAGAAATGAACGCGGCAACTCAGAAGACGGAAAGATATCAGCTTCCCCGTACGAAAAAGGCCTGCATGAAACTTCGATTTTTGCACAATTGTCTACGTTTTTCCCTAGGCTAGGGAAATTCTGAAGTACTTTAGAACATCTTTCACGTCAGATATGAATTCAGCGACTGAAAATACGAAAATATATAAGCTTTCTTGCGCAAAAATAGAACCTTCCAGAAATCGCAAATTTTTCTCAGCTTAAAACTTTTTCCCCTAGGCTAGTGGAATTCTAAGGAAGTCTAGGGGAATTCTACAGTGAGATTCGAACCAAGCGACTCAAGATACGTGAAAACATTATCTTTTTATTTCATATTGCGTAAATCAAAATTGCTTTCACAGATACTGAAATTTCTAAGATTTCACGGATTTCCCCCTAGGCTAGGGGAAAACTGGGGGTCCAGAAGAAATTCTGAGACCGGTGTCTGATTCAGCGGTTCAAAATCCATAAGGGTAGTATACTCACATTTAAAGTTCATTTCACTTTTTTTTGTGGGCCTGTATGATCAAGCAACTTGAACCAGTAGACGATGTATGTCCGCAAGACTATCCTATAGCATACACGCACTTATTACTCAGTTGTTGCTTCGAATTAGAACCATCGACTTTGTTTGTATATTATAATTGTCGTACCACCAAAAGATATTGTCAATTTAGTTTCAAAAAACTAAATCGAGACATTCAAAATAATTGTGAATTTTTTGCGTCATGGCATTCCATCTGTAAACTGAAATGCATTTACATGAATTGTTAGGGTTGTCAAGAATTAATAATTACTCCGCAAAAAAGAGCAGCTGATATTTGAATGACAAATGTACTCACGCATGAAAGATTTTGTAAATTTTAATAGAATTCTTACTACTAAAAAATTGTAAATTTTTGCAAATGAAATATTTCAAATTCTTTAAAAATTGTAGAATTTCTCCTTAGAAAAATGCTGCCCCAAGAATTTGAAACAATCGAAGCGGAAGAAGTCTAAGCAAGCGAGCAGGATGTTCAGCCGTATTTTGAACATCGTTTATGGTCAGAATACTGTTGCACAACCCTAACCGAAAATTTTTAGATGGATCTCATTGAAAAAAAAACTTGTTTGCTAGGATTTTTATATGACGAAACTTACCTTCTTTAAGTCCGAGGAAACATTCCCCTTCGAAATAGACCACATAGTCACAAAAGACTTTCGAGGTCTGTCCGGAAAGTATCGGGCCTACCTTTATATCTCCGCGCCATAGTGTTCGAGTGACCTCCGCGGGGCATAAACGTCAACAGTAAAGCCTCACAAACCTATCGGTTGCTTGCTGACATCTGCCGGACGTATGGTTCATGCGCATTGTGTCTTTGTTTACAAAGCTACTTTTGAGTTCGGTGGATTTTGTGACTGTTAAAAATATCTGAAAAACAAGGTCAACAAATTTGCATCAAATTTTTTTTTCAACTCGGAAAGACGAGTTCGGAAACGATTCAGATGATGCAGAAGGCCTTTGGGAATGAGTGTATGAGAAAAACACGAATAAAAGAGTGGTATAATCATTTCAAAGGAAGCCGGACTTCTGTTGATAGTGATTCTCGTTCTGGCCGATCTTCACGACAAAAACAGTCAATAATATTGAGCGGGTTTTGTGTGTTTCCAAAACTCAAAAAACCATTCAAAGGACAGCGATTCGATGACAAAACGACGGTTAAAAATAATGCGACGAGCGTACTCAAGACCATCCCTAAAATTGAGTTCCAGCACTATTTCGAGAAGCGGAAACATCGCTAGAACCATGTTATTCAATCAAGTGGGGATTACTTTAAAGGATGCCACACACCCGATGATGAAGAATAACGCCAGCGCGGGGATATAAAGGTAGGCCCAATACTTTCTAGACAGACCTCGTATATTATACTTCAAAACTATCCAGACGCGACTGCTTCCTTTGCGATACAAAAATTTTTTACATGCGGCAAAGAACAGGTCTATGTTTGACTTGTGTATTGGGGAACCACCTTCCCAAAAGAAAGCTACTAAACAAAACGCAGCAACTAAAATTTTGGAAATGGTTTCCACAAGATACATATTTTTGGAAGAAATAGAAGAAAAATACTTGATCCCGGAATCCAAAATTTTCAAAATCAGTGATAAAAACGTTAAAGAACTTTACAAAAATGGTCCAACTCTTGTGAAAGGTGTTTCCAAAAAGGAGATTTAGTCCAAAACTGCCGCAACCTTTTACGAAATAAAAAATATAAAAAATAGTCTTCAACATATAATATATACATATATATATATATATACATAATCAACGTTTATTCAAAACTTAGATTACGATCTATGTCCGGAAAGTATCAGGCCTACCTTTATATCTCCGCGCCATAAATTTTGAGCGACCTCTGCGGGGCATGAACGTCAACAGTAAAGCCTCACGAAGCTATCAGTTTCTTGTCGACATCTGCCGGACGTATAGTTCAAGCGCAGTATGTCTTTGTTTACAAAGCTATTTTTGAGTTCGTCGGATTTTGTGATTGTTAAAAATGACTCAAAAACAAGATCAACGAATTTGCATCAAATTTTGTTTTCAACTCGTAAAGACGAGTTAGGAATCTATTCAGATGATGTCGATTAAAAGTTCGTGATCTAGAAAATGATCTAGGAATACCGAAAACTACTGTTTGGGAAATTTTGAACCAGATTTTAGGAATGACTCGCGTGTGTGTATCGTTCCTTGTTGCAATTCTTTCAAATAATTATTTATTGTTCAATAAACTATTATGTATAAATAAATAAATTATCTCCAATTTTGATATCCAAAGGATTTGTTTATTTATCATTGTACATTTTTGATTTTTCTTTTGCTGTAATGAGATTTGCTCTCGCTTGAATTCGCATTTTATGCAGTTGCGTGACAATCATTATGGAATTACCATAGGTTTACAATTTTTCATTTTGTGATAGAGGTTCACTAGAACGTTCACACGCTAATTTACCGCAAACTATTATGTGTGCAACTAAGTTCCCGCTGTTTTTTTTTATGAAAATGCAACTTTATTGTGAAAAAATTCTTACAAATGAATCATTCAAAGTATTGCCCATCGTTAACTACAACCTTTGCCCATCTTTCTGGTAGAGCTAGAATACTGTTACGTTGAAAGTGTTCATCTTTTGAGGCTATCCACGATTCAAGTCATTTTTCGATGTCTTCATATGAGCGGAACTGCTGATCACCGAGACCATATCCCATCGACCAGAATAAGTAAAATCGGATGGCGCAATATCTGGCGAATACGGCGGGTGGGGTAGGACTTCCCATTTGAGCGTTTCCAGGTAGGTTTTAACGGGTTTGGCAACGTGAGGCCGAGCGTTGTCATGCTGTAGAATAACTTTTTCGTGCCTCTGCTCGTATTGTGGCCATTTTTCGCGCAGTGCTCGGCTCAAACGCATCATTTGCGTTCGATATCGTTTCCCAGTCATGGTTTCGTTCGGTTTGAAGAGCTCATAATAAATAACATCAGCGTCTTCGAAGGTTTTTGGCCTTCCTTCACGCGGACGGTCGTCAACATCGAAATCACTGTCTTTGAAGCGACGGAACCAATCACGGCACGTTGTTCCACTTAGAGCAGCATCTCCGTAAACTTTTTGGAGCTCCAGATGCGCTTTAGCCACCGTTTTCTTCGAATGAAAGAAGAAAGTCAACACTTTCCGCAAATGACGATTATTTGGCACAAAATCAGACATTTTCACACAACCAAAAGTATATGATGCCAACACAAAATCACTGATGTGTCAAAACGGTTTGTTTACTATATGTCTAAGCTTAGTTCATGACGTTTTGGGTACGTCAAAATCGACCAGCACTTACTGCTGGAGCCATCTATTAACAAACAGCGGGGACTTAGATTCGCACCTAATAATTTATTGAGCGTACATTTTGTGCCTTCATGTATACTTGTGTTATATGAGAACATTGCTAATTCTAGCCAATTGTTTCATGCACCATTTCATGCACCAGCGCGAATGTAGGTATATTTGATAGATAGTGACTCCTATATATTGAGTGACCTACGACACTCACACTCAGGCAACCATGGTTGATAAAAAATCAATACCCTCTATTGAGAAACTTAAAATAACGGAGTTTTATTTAAATGAGTACATTGCTCGTACTCAGCACTTAACGGCTTTTGAAGTAGGATGTTAAGTCTATCTTAGGCCGTTACTGACTGACTAACATGTGTTATATCGAAGCGCAGAGTCAGTACATAGACGGGCTACTCGCTGCTTCTATTGCGCGAACCCCCGCTCCGCAGAGTGGTGGGGTGATAAAGCAGAACCCTACAGTACTTCCCCCCCCCCCCGAGTGTTAGCGATATAAAATTAAAAATTAATTACTGTAACTAATCAGTCGTAGATTCACACATTTTAATAAAACTCGAGAAGAAGAAAAATAATGTTAATCAGACTAGATAAACGTAAGACACTATTGAAGCGATTTTCAGTTTTACAAAATAGATTAAATTATATCTTATTCAATGATATAGGAAAAGTAAGTCAATTTAAAATAAAATAAAAATTAATATCCAGTCTTTTACAAATGTGATCATTCATAAAGAGCATTATGTGCTATTTGTTCTGAACAAAGTGTAGAAATCTTATAAAACAAAAATAGTTAGACCTAATAAAAAATTAATTCTTTTCTAAAAACTAAGGTCGCGACCTAACCTAAAAGGAATAGATAAATACGCCTTTCTTATGATTCGAAGTAAAATAAACGAATACATATTAAATGCCTAAACTAGTACATGAGAATAAACATTTAGCCTGATTGGAGATCTCCTTTTTTCTACAAATGAAAGTTGATTTAACAAAAATACTAAGCGACGCGCAAAAAGAAAGAAAGTTTCAACAAAAATTAGAAATTAAGTCAAAGTCCTAAGAGTTATGCCGTAGGTATATTCGGCAGGCGATGACCCAGTGTCCAAAACGTTCAATCGTAAACCCAACATGACTGTTGACAAAGAGTGAGACCAAGTGCGACTATTATGGCACATGATTGCAGCCTTAAGATATTGATGCCAACGCTCAATCATTCCATTGGCAGCTGGATGATAAGGAGTTGTATGAACCCTATGGCAACCAATAAGTTGCGTCAACGCCGAAAAAATCTGAGATTCGAACTGACTTCCCTGATCTGTAGCTAACTTTTCAGGGGCACTATAACGCGAGATCCAGGTGTCATGAAATGCACGACAAACTGTGATCGCCTCAACATTCTTAAGCCGCACCGTCTCCGGCCAGCGAGAGAAACGGCCTATCATCGTAAGACAATACCTGTAACCATTGCTGTCTGAGAGCGGACCCACGATTTCAAGGTGTATGTGCTGGAATAGACCA
Source organism: Diplolepis rosae (assembly GCA_030998225.1). Lineage (NCBI taxonomy): Eukaryota > Metazoa > Arthropoda > Insecta > Hymenoptera > Diplolepididae > Diplolepis > Diplolepis rosae. Next base: position 2,735,291 of record JAPYXD010000738.1, read on the forward strand.
CCAGGCACCACGAATCGAGCAGGAGCAAGATGGTTATGACGCGAGATTTTAGATTGTTGGCAATCAAGACAAGCTTTACACCACGCAGAAATATCGCGATGCATCGCTGGCCAAACATAGTGTTTGCGAATAACGCGATCAGAAACCCTCGCACTAGGATGGGCAGGGTCATGAAAAAGATGAAAAATGCGTTGACGCAAAGCTGACGGAATATACGGGCGAAGAGTCTCTCCCGAGAGATCACAATAAATGGCAGAACGCCCAGAATCCTACAGGAGCTGTATCAAGCTTGACGAGCATTAAGGATCCGGGATAATGAGTCAAAGTTCGTCATTATTTCCCTGCGCCTCAGCAATGTCAGAAAGACTGAACAAAGTAGGCAAAGCAACCGACTCAATCCTTGATAAAGAAGCCGCAACCACATTGTCTGAACCAGGCTGAAATTCGATTTTTGTGATAAATTGTGAGGTGAACGACAATTGCCGCTGCTGTCTAAGAGAAGCCTTCTCCGTTTTTCTTACGATTCATGTGAATAAGAGAAGCCCAAGGGCTGCTGTATAGTCGACAGACACCGTCATCCAGCATCTGCCGAAACATCTATTTAGCAACCAGCAGTTTGTCCGGGGACAAACGTTCAGGCTCTCTCGAACACTGGAGGTCCCTTGGTGATGATATGACGAACATCACAAACCCTCATTTTTGAGATCTGAGAAATGTCAGTAATCTCCGGAAATTCCGATAGAATCTCGGAATGAGCTGCTGAACAATCTACTGAGCTAACGCTGAATACAGCTGCAGTTTTTAAGAATCCAACGATACCACGACCAGTGGGTGTGTCAACCAAGCGTGACTCATGAAGATAAGGCACAAGATGGTAATGAGCCAACAGATCAGCCCCAATGATAGGGTTTGGAACTGCGGCTACACAGAAGTTCCTTGAAAATTTTCGGCGCAAATTTATATTCAGCGATAAGCGCTTAGTGCCATAAGTAAGCACACGAAATTTGACGGCTTTAGTGCCAAATCTTTTATGATAAAAACAGAGGTTGAAATCTCTCCTCCGAGAACGGTTACGTCTGTTCCGGAAGTTGGAAGCAGAACGTGACCTATGACGTACTTTTCTAGGAGGAGGAGCGCGAAATTACTTCATAAGACGGTTTAGTTGTTGCGAAAGCCGGCGACCTTCTTAGAAAGTTCAGATGAAGAAGCAGGACCAGCAATGGCGGCAACCATGGGCTGAAGTGCCTGAGCACAGGAGATGGACGATGATTGGAGATCCAATGGTCTCGATGCTTCAGCAACCCTGTCAGCCATGTCAGCCAAAAACTGCAGATCGTCACGATCAGACATTACAAGAACCGCTCTGATGGACGAGGGCAATTTATCGAGAAAAGTGGCCTTGAGTACCTGGTCTGAACAGACTCCATAGTTCAGACTGCGTAACTGATTGAAAAGAAGCGATGGCTTTCCCTCAGCAAACACCTCACCCCTAAGGAGTTGACGAAGACGTGTTTCGGTAGATTTAGAAAAAGCAGAGATTAACATTCTTGATTTGAGTATATTGATCAATTGGTCGTAGCACCGCTGTGATAATATCCGTAATATGAGGGATAATATCTGTATCCAAGTTGGCAATAATTGAGTGTGCTTTTGTTGCCTCCGTGACAATGCGTGCATCTGCAAAAGAAGCGATTCCGAGATCAATTTATGTAAAAAGCATAAATTGTATAGAACAAAAAATTATCAATTTCTCGAAAAATAACTATCAAGCGCTCACACCAAATCAAGAAACCTACATGAAACCTAGCTTCAATCTTCGCCAGGACATCGAAAAACTTCATGATAAACAATCATTGAAAACATTTAAAGTTATAAAATGTAAAAATTTTTATATACATGTAAGACGACGAATCCTGAAAATATTATAAATCAAATTCATATGAAGAAGATGAACAGTAATTACGGATACATCATAAGTAATGCGAGTAAACAATTAAAATCACATATATAATGCTGAAGCATTGACATTGTAATAAAATAGTTGCCTTTAAATCAAGCGAAGAGAATACAAAAAAATTGTTAGCGGAATTTTAGTGCAGTTTTTAACTGAACTTAATAAAATTTAAATTGTTGACAAGTCTAGTGATTATCTATTCGCAAAAAGAGAAGAGACGAAGCTCCCCTAAAATGAAGCGAAATACAGAGATAAAGCTCTCCTAAAATCACGCACATAACGTTCATTTTTAATTTCGAAGTTATTTTGACATCTTACTAATTTCGCCGCAAGAGTAATTAATACGTAAACGAAACAAGACTTTACACTCAAGAAGGATTCATAACAACCTATTGGACGGCATAGCAGGCACGCTGGGGCAGCATCTATAACAGTCTCCGCTAGGTTCGCAGCGCGAGCTTGTCCGCTGTAGACTCGAAACCGTCAGTCTATAATCACGCGTACTAGACCTTCCAAAGACACTTCAGTCGGACTAATAGATCGAGTCACTAATATTCCAGAGGGAGTAGCCGAAGGGCAACCAACAAAGGGATAGTTGGTGAATATTCTGCTATGTAATTCTGGGTACGCTGCCTAGGTTACAGAACACTTAATAATTTTTTAAAATTATTTGGCATCTTCTATTATTTTTCTTTTTGCATCTCTTTCTAGGTTCGTTGCAACAGGCTCCATAAAGCGATTAAAGTGCAACATATATTTGGGCACACTGTCTAGGCTCCACAGATATCTTGCATCCTTTTCTATTTCGCATCTCTTCCTGGGTACGCTGCAACAGGTCCAGGAAAATCATATGGTTCTTATCCGGAAACTTTAATAATTCTACACGATGTGTACCCGTTTTCCCAATATTTCTATCCGGTTATGATGTAATTTCTATCTGGTTCTTACATGGTTTTCATCGAAAACCTTTAAGTTCTCTACCCAGTTTGTATCCGGACCCTCAAAATACTTTTATCCGGTTCTAATCCGATTCCTATGCAGGACTTCAAAAGATTAGACCCGGTTTGTAGCCGGATGCTCAAATTACTTTTATCCGGTTCTGATCTGGTCCTATCTGAGACGTATCCGGTATGTCCCAGGTTTATACACGGAAAAAAATAGTCATCGAAAGTCTCCTTAACTGTCATCGACTTTACGATACGTCAAAAGTTTTCGAATATTTCATAAACATTTTTTAAACTCTGAAGTACTTTTCGTGAAGAATTCTTAAACAGTTGTCGGATTTTTCCTTGACAACTTAACTCTCAACTTGATTGCTTATATAAACCAAGTAGGACCCGAATCGAAACCCACATCTGTATTCAAATTTCTGGTTCCACTTGCCGGATAGGAACCAAGTACAACAGGATAGAAGGTGCAGTCTCCTCTTAGCGATTTTTAAGCAAGCCGATTGCTTATATAAACCGAGTAGATCCCGGATAGAAACCAACATCTGTATTCAAATTTCTGGTTTCACTTGCCATATAGGAACCGGGTACAATCGGCTAGATTGCGATGCGCTATTCAAAGACCGGGTAGGACCCGGATAGAAACTTACTTTCGTGTTTGTCCAAATTAAATTTTTGGTTCCATTTAACGGATAGAAACCGCGTAGGACCGGATGCAATAAATTCACAACTTGGTTTCTCACTACATCACCGGAAAAGAACTGGGTTGAATCTGATAGATACCGAAAATTTAACTCTGAATCCAGATTAAACCCGGATAGGACCCGAATGAGTATTTACCCGATTTCTTTCCAAGTTCTATTTCATTTATACCTATCATTTTTAGCAGGGGTGCCAGCACAGGGACATATTATGGCCTTCATTTTCTAAGTGCTCCAAATTAAATTCAGCGCCACCTGCCATTGTAAACGCGTGTTAAGTGTCCATAAATTAGCCTCTGTGTCCTCTATAATTGTAAACGAATGTATAAATTAAAGTACAGTAGCTTTAGCGCTATCGGCAAATGGTAAAGACTTGCAAATTTGATAGAAGTAAAGGGTTTCCCAATAGGGGTGATATGAGTTTGAATGTCCCTATCGGGCTCATTTGAACTGAAATTTTTTACGTCTGCTGTCAGTTGTCATCAGTAAGGTTTGCCATTTAATCATGATTAGTTTCACGCTTCCACAACGTTTGGAAATTGTCCAATTATTTTATCAAAATTCGAGAAGTTTTGTCGGTGTTCAAAGAGCATATCGTGCAAAATATGGTCGTCATTCTGCTCCATCCGCGCTCTCAATTCGTCGAATAATCGATAAGTTGGAGAGTGAATTTACTATATTGGATACTAAGCCTAAAAATCGTATGCGTACCGCACGTTCTACACAGAATATAGCCGCCGTACAGGCCAGTATCGAGGAAAACCGTGAATTGTCCGTGCCACGCCGATCTCGGGAATTGGGCCTGTCCAGGATGACTACCTGGCGTATTTTGCGGTTGGATCTTGGCCTGCATCCCTATAAGATGATTCTGGCCCAAGAACTGAAGCCTAATGACCATCGTTTGCGTCGGGAGTTCGCGGATTGGGCTCTGGAATCAATTGAAAATGATCTCAATTTTCATCAAAAAATCATCTTTTCTGATAAGGCGCATTTTTGGCTTAAGTCTCGGGGGACATTTGGCCGATATATTGTTTAAATCATAAATGGCATAGAATATCCAATATAAAAAAAAGGTTTCGATCAATTCCGAATGAATATTCAGTGTTTTTTTTCAATTTCAAAACATATCACCCTTATTGGGAAACCCTTTATGTCCAGGTCAGTCTCGGCGCCATCAATAATAGTGAATGATTATTAAATTCAATGAAGATAACGGAAAAGTGGCCACACCGCCATCTATAATCTATAAATCTATAAATCTATAAATTGTGAGAACTTGTTAAATTCGAAAGAAATATCACCAGGTTGGCCTTAACGCCATCTACGATTATAAACAATTATTAAATTCAATAGAGATACCGGTAAATTTTCCTCAGCGCTAGAGTTCCAAAGAGTTTATGTGGTGGAGAATATGTCCGAGAGCACGGGAATATGACCGAGGATTTCTTTGATGAATGTGCTCTTCGAGAATTTATGAGAATTTAAAATTATTTTTTCGTAACGGTTCAAACTTTTAATTGCTTCCGATAAATTCTTCGTTCTGGAATTTTATGTTAAGTGCGCAATTAAAATATAACAAACAGAATATAGTTTAAAATTATTTTATACAAATTATTGATGAACAAAATAAAGCTTCTTTCAAGTGCAAATACTATGATCAGGTGGACAGAAAGCATGCCACACGACAAGTAGAGCACTTAAAAAAGTTCATAAACTGTCCCAAAACTGTGAAACAATTATTTAAATCAAAGCGTAATTCACATGAAGAAAATAGTTCAGGTAATTATTTATATTTTATTCCTTCTATTCTATTTGCATGTTCATTTATAGGTTGTGTTTCGTTCAGAGGTTATGCCGGTCATTCTGGTTATTACGTTACTAGTATTTTTGAGACCAGACTGAAACACTATATTTTCCAATCCGTTACAATTCATTTTGCGGCGCATCAATTGGATCCACGATTTATCACACAGGAAATTAACTTTGATGCTTCTGCCAAAAAGCATGTTTTAACTAGAGATCAGACTTTGCTAGGAAACGAAATGATTCAGGATCGAGTAATTGACAATGTGTTTCACACAATTTAATATTGTATGCTATGCCAAAAAGAGGAAAAACACGAAAAGAGAAAAGATGGAGTTTTGTAACTCCCTGGAATGAAGATGCATTCGTAAATCTGCAAGAAAGTTTTAGCAACCGCGAAGAATCTGAAGAGTCTGATGAATTTAAGCAGGCATTCTAAGGATATGAAATATAACAAACCTACGTTGTGGAAAGAGCCATTGCATCAAAAGGGATGCTACTTTTGAATGAATGACGTCACAGGTTCCAACAGAAAAAATAAGTAAAGCTTTGTGTATCTAAAAGTAAGAAATGATTCTTCTACTTCCAATGAAGTAGACGAATCGAGGAAGAACATTGAATCCGAAGAAGAAAATGTTTCCGGTGAATATATTGATAAATCGGAGCATCACGAAAATGATGAGGATTACGTCCCAGGTAGAAGCAAGGATAAAGTTTTCTAAGTTACGTTGCAGGAGGAACTGAATGAATTGGTAAGAGATCTAAGGCAACCAAAAGATAGTGCAGAACTCCTTATCTCGTTTATGAAAGCAAAGAAATACCTAGCAAAAGATCTTGAAGTTGATTATTTCCGAAACAGAGAAAAAAAATGTAGAAAATACTTTACGTAAATAGACGACCTATCGCAGATGTATTGTAACGTTGTGAAAGGGTTAATGGATGAATTGAAACCAGGTGTTTGCAAGGTAGAGGAGTGGAGAATTTTTGTTGATTTTTCTAAAAAAGGTCTCAAGAAAGTATTACTTCACAACACGAATAAGTTCGCTCCTATACCGATAGCTCATTCAACTGTGCTCAATAAAACTTACCAAAATGTCGATTTTTTTTAAAAAAGATGAAGTATTCACAATTTAATTGGAAAATATGCAGGGAATTAAACATTTATGTATGGTAATAGGTCAACATGAGGGTGTTTTTGATCGCCTACAAATCCGCAAAATTTTGAACGATCAGAATTTCATCAAAGTTATGAACAAAAAACAAAAAGCTGCGTGGACGAGTTTCAAAAATATCATGGAGAACTTTCCCGGTAACCACAAAAGTGATCTGGTGGTTCAAAAAGAGGTGAAACGTCACAGAAAGCCCCTGCTAACCCAGATAACAAAGTGCGCGTACAGTGCAAGCGTTACCGCTCGCACGGGTGCGGATTATGCTTCACGCCTGCGTTCACCACGCTACACAGATGCGTCATCATATGCGACGCATATCGCCGGTACGTAGTGAAGTTCGCATTCGTGACGGTGAAAAGCGAGCTTTATGCGTCTCTTCTGATTTAAATTATTTCCAAAATATTAATCATAATAAGAAATAAAAATACATAATGTACTTGAAAACATCATATTTAAAGTTGAAAACCGATATTATACATACGGGCAATGGATAAATGTTTGTTATATATCCAATAAATCTCAATAAACAATGTATAAAGGGCTCAATGTACTTAAATAACCACGAACGCGAACATTTTGTTTAGTGCCAATAATTAAGTAGTTTCCTATATTAGTACAATTATACATTTGAAATATAATAAGTATTCAACTTATAGTTGAATCACAATGAATATCAAAATATTTTTAGTACTGAACAAATGGTACATTTTCATATATTATTAGAGTTATTTAGTGATGGTGGTCAACGCGTGGTGAACTTTACATTGTGGCTTGTACTTTTAAAATAAGAAAAACCACGTGTCAGACTAACAAACTTTAAGAATAAATATTAATTACCTCACCTGTCAGCCCCTCCTAGGAGCTGTAGGACCTCGTACAGTGGCCCCCAAGAGACGAAAGGACTCTAAGGACACTCCCCTGCAAGGGATGAGGAGTCCGAAGAGGCCTAAGCCGGCGCGCCTGCCGACGACGAACACAGAGTTGGCAGGCGTGGGCATTCAGCTGCTCAGAGGACCAACCCTCTGACGGTGATCGTGGCGGACACCGGTTACCCGGAGTCGGTCCTGTCACCAGAGCAGTTCGAACTCTTCAGGGAGGCCACGTTGCATGCCCTGGACAAAGAAGCGGCCAGCAACTGGCCGAGATTTGAGACCTCCTTTTGCAGGGGAGGTGTATTTATTTTCGTGGCGTCAAACCCAGAGGCCAAAGCATGGCTAACCAAAACGGTCGCCGAGCTCAGGTCCTGGGAAGGTGCCAACCTGAAAGTAGGCAGGGTGGAGATACTCCAAAGGATGCTAAAGGCGACGGCCTGGATCCTCAGGAAACTGGAGGACCCTGCTGTCGTCCTGCGGCGTCTGAAGGGGTTCAATCCCTCGCTGAAATTATCATCCTGGCGCATCGTCATGCATGAGAGAACTCAGGAGGCTGGCGCGACGGGAGGATTAAAACACCTCCTAATCGTTCAAGTCCCTGAGTCTCAGGCGAGAGCCCTAGCAGGCCTCAACGACAGGCCCTTCTACCATCTTGGCCAGATTGCCTTCAGGGTAAGTGGCCGAGAGCAGAAAGGGCCTGCCATGGATACGGAGAGGCCGGAAAAGCCCTAAATGGCTGCATCCGTCTTAACTATTATCCAGATTAACTTCTATCACAGCAAAGTGCCTCTGCGGTTCTGCAGAAAAACATAGCTGTGATTCTCGCAAGCATCTCACTTATCCAACAACCGTGGATAAATAAGGATGCCATCAGGGGATTAGGGGGGGGGGCTGGCATTTCTTGTTACAGGTACCCTGAGGCATTCAACCCGAGGACATGCATTCTGGCGAAGAACGTCAACATCGTCCTACTACTGGATCTTTGCTCCAGAGACCTCATGGTGGCTTCAGTCGACCTAATAGGGATTGGTAAGCTCGTCATTGGATCGGCATACTATCACCATGACAGTGCGACCTACAAGCTGCACTCCACGGGAAAACCATGGAAATCAAAGACGTAGATGCCCTTGAGAGGGCGGCTGGCCAATTCTCGTCGGCCATCATCACTATGTACGAACTCAACTGCTTACCTTCGAAAATCAAGAAGGCGAGGGTGACCTACTGGTGGAATGGGAAGCTTGAAAAGCTTCGCAAAGAAACTAGAGAAAGGTTCAGACGGGCCAAGAAAGGCAATGCGGAAGAACTATGGAACTTATCCAATGCAACTAGGGATGCATATAGGAAAGAAATCAGGGAGGCCAAGAATAAGAGCTGGACCTCCTTCTGTTCGGACATAGAAAAGGGTGCGGAGGCGGCCACGATGAACAGAATACTGGCCCGCAACCCAGGAGCTATGTTGAGCACCCTACGACTACCAGACGGGACTTACTCAGAGTCGGACAGGGAGACCCTGACCCTTCTGACAATGGCGCACTTCCCGGGCTTTAAAGGTCCAACGGATGTGGGGTGGAGCTCCCAAAAGGGCCGACCGCTGCCCGCGACCCAATTGGGTTTACGCGGGCGGCTGGCCCGGGAGATCGCCTCCCCAGCCAGGGTCAGATGGGCCTTGAAGTCTTTCAACCCCTACAAGTCCCCAGGCCCGGATGGCATCTACCCGGTCCTCCTGCAGAGGGCTGGGGACCCCATCATAGGGCCGCTAGTGAGACTTGCTAGGGCCAGTATGACTCTGGGTTATGTCCCCAAGGCTTGGAGAGGGACAAGGGTAATATTTATACCTAAAGCAGGCAAGAACGGATGGACATCTCCGAAGGATTTCCGACCAATCAGCCATACCTCCTTCGTACTAAAAACGGTGGAGAGATTCGTTGACAGATACATCCGCGATAAGATCCTGGCGGTAAAAGCACTACATAGCGATCAGCATGCCTACAGGGCCAGTCGCCCGACCGAAACTGCCCTGAGCAAAGCGGTGAATCTGATTGAGGACCAAATGAACCTTAAAGGATTTGCTATTGGAACATTCATGGATATTGAGGGTGCCTTTAACCACACATCCAGTGAAGTGATCAGGAGAGCTATGATTAGACAAGGAGTCCCCATAGCCGTAGTTGACTGGACCTGCCATATGCTAGGAAACAGGAACATCACGATTCCCAAAGGAAATACTACCCTCCAAGGGATCTTTGATTCAGGATGCCCGCAGGGAGGAGTACTATCTCCACTGCTGTAGAGTCTAGTGGTGGATGAACTACTGCATCTACTAACCGACCAAGGATGTCACCCCATTGGATATGCTGACGACATCCTAGTCATAGTACGCGGAATGCATTTAGATGCACTGATGGGCGTAATGCAACAGTCGCTAAAAGCTGTGAATACCTGGTGTCGGATAACAGGACTCTCGGTGAACCCAGCTAAGACTCACACAGTCATTTTTACCAAGCGGTACAAATGGAGTACAACTAGAACACCGGAACTGAAAAAGGAGCGTCTAGAAATTTCCAAGAGCGCTAAATATCTAGGAGTTATCTTGGACAATAAGCTTACTTGGAAAGACCACTTCGAAAACAAGTGCAATAAATTTATATCAACCCTCTGGCTCATCAGAAGAGCTATTGGCAATAATTGGGGCTTGAAACCCGACACACTGCTGTGGATCTTCATGGCGATTCTTTGACCCAGACTAACGTAGGCGTCATTGGTCTGGTGGAGCAGAGTCAAGCAGAAGACAGCCATGGCCAGGTTGGAAAGACTTCGAGGGCTGATCCTTAGAGGGGTCACTGGCGCCTCGAATTCCTCACCCACAACGACGTTGGGAGCACTAATGGGGCTAGAGCCTCTGCACCTAACCATCACAGCCGAGGCTAGCAAGGCGGCCTGGAGAATTGGTGTAAACCCTAACACAGTGATTTCGAGAAAACTAAAAACCACTGTCAACATCGCGATAGACTGATCATGAAAATGGTAAGAGACAGGACGTCTCCACGGTACCTCTTCGAGAAAAAGTACGAGGTAAGCTTGTCAACCATGGAAGATTGGAGGGTGGGTCGCGCACACCTCCCAGGGGATGGAGACAACTGGTTTACAGACGGCTCCAAAAACAGGGAGGGTGCGAGGGCTTGTGTCTATGAGAAGAACAGCGACACACGCCTCGTGGTCCCGCTGGGACCCGACTCCACAGTTCTTCAAACCGAGATTGTGGCCATACTCCAATGCGCACACGCTGCAAACACTCATGGTCGCACAAGACAATGAAACTTCCACCCATATACTCTGCCATTGTCCAGCAATTGGGGACAAACGACAGTTTCTCACGGGCTACGTCTCCATAGACGTAGCCGTGATTCAGACCAAAAACGTGGCCCAGGTCCTTGCCCTATGGCACGGGCTGTGGGGTCGGGCATGAGGTTTTAGTTGGTGATGCAATGGGATTACCCAAGCATCAGGGGCCCTTCCGGGTCACAGCTATATTTATAATAGTAAATAATAATAATAATAATTACCTGTTAGATTTCCTTTTATTTATAACAGTTTTTCTGTCTAATGAACGCACACTAAATCCACTGAATGCAGACCGTGCAAACCTAATGAAAAGGTGGTGGACCGCTAGCAACTAGCGCCGCTTATATCCCTGCACATGAACTACCATTACGTGTGCACGTGTTAGTGCATATACATACATACGTAGGTTCTATAAATGTGTTACAGTGAATATATTCAAATATAATTAAAAGGAAATTGAAGATTTAACGCAAAATTGTGAAATGTAATTCAAGAGTGATAAGTTAATAACAACTCACTCTTGAATTACATTTTCACAATTTTGCCTTAAATCTTGGTTTTGTCGTAATAAGTAAAAATCAAAAATATCTGTAATTTGTATTTTTATTGATTTTTATTTTCAGAAAATATACAGAAAATATACGAAATATACTGATAATAAAAAATGTTATGAAAAATGATAATACTGCTGACTTCAACGGAGAACGGAAAGACAAAAAATATTAATTTTACAGCTTATACAAGGCTTCAATAAACATAATCATATAATTCAAAAACTCTTTGGTTTTGTCGACCTGAGGACTTGTGAGTCCAAAAATGGCATCTAATCTATCTCCTATTGAAAATTCCGACGTTGGGAACGACATTGGAAACGTTATCGTAAGCGATGTCGTAAACGTTGTTGTAAGTGATATCGTAAACGACGTAGGATTTTGGGACCATATCCGATATCGTTTACGATGTCGTAAATGATACCGATTACGACCTTTTTTTTATTAAATAAGACAAAATATTTTGTTATTGTTACAATTTAAATCTATTTTTCTGTATGAAAGGAATATGAAGACAATAGAAATTAATGAAAACATATTACATGTGTGTATTTAATTTCGAACGATTGTGAATATTTGTGTGCCGTTCCGAATTTGCACTCTTATTAAACTTTCATGATGCCGAAAGATCATAAATAAAAATATGTCATAGATAAACCAATATGTTAATAACAGTTTCCATTCTTTTTATATTCCTTCCATACAGTTAAATAGATTTAAATTTGAACAATAATAAAATATTTTGTCTTATTTAATTCTGAGACGGTTTCACCAATGGCATGTAGCTTGATGTAGCTCAGAAAGAGTATACAACAATGGCGGAACTCATACGAAGCCGTTCCCCTTGCCGCACACCATCCGCTTCCGACAACTAGCGCCCCGTATATCCCTGCACCTGAACTACCCTACGGGGACACCCAATACATTAAAGGCTGACCTGCCCTGACTGAATGCACTAAAATGTGAAAAAACTGATTATGAACGACCTAGCCTAACCAACAGAAAGAAACGCCATGTTGAAGTTTATTCCAACCATGTGATCACGCGGGAATATTATAATGAGATGAAATAAGTTTAAAAACATTTTAAAAATAGTAAAAGTAACTTAAACTTTAATTATGAAATTTCTAACTTGTGAACATTCAATATTTAAATAAGTCTGTCGATATAGGTAAACTAAAAATATTAGTTGAGTTTGAAATTTTTGTCACTGCCTACATTATCGGAGGATCACTAGTCACGTGTCAGATAGGATACGTTGTCGACAGGTGTCCTCGTAGACAATTTCAAACTCTTATATCGCAAATAATGCAAATAAATTTAATATTTTAAAGAATTTGAAAATCTTTCTGTGGAAAAAATGACGCTTTCGACTGCGCTGGGATACGAGCCCAGGTCTTTCGATTGCCGGTCGACTGCTCTAACCACTGAGCTACACAGGCGTCCGACATCTCTTTCTCCACAGGAAGATCTCCTTATATCGCCTAGTGGCAATCGAAAGACCTGGGCTCGAATCCCAGCGCAGTCGAAAGCGTCATTTTTTCCACAGAAAGATTTTCAAATTCTTTAAAATATTAAATTTATTTGCATTATTTGCGATATAAGAGTTTGAAATTGTCTACGAGGACACCTGTCGACAACGTATCCTATCTGACACGTGACTAGTGATCCTCCGATAATGTAGGCAGTGACAAAAATTTCAAACTCAACTAATTAATTTGAAATCATTTACAGCCGCAAGGCTGAGCCACTAGGCGATATAAGGAGATCTTCCTGTGGAGAAAGAGATGTCGGACGCCTGTGTAGCTCAGTGGTTAGAGCAGTCGACCGGCAATCGAAAGACCTGGGCTCGTATCCCAACGCAGTCAAAAGCGTCATTTTTTCCACAGAAAGATTTTCAAATTCTTTAAAATATTAAACTAAAAATATACTTGTAAAATTTAATTTTATATTCCAGGAATTTTTCATATTTCCTTTTTTCTGTAGGAAATTATTAACATTAATTATTTAATTATTATTAATAACGACTGTTATCTGGGAAGGTTCTTTGAAAACTAAAGAACAAGATATCAGAAGGAAAAAAATAAAATTTTCTCTCATTTGTCAGCAGGTACAGTTTTCGGTTAACAAGGGAACCCCATCGGAATGTCCTAAGTACACAAGAATATCGACAGGCGCAGCAAAGGATAGAAATTAAAAAATGAATCGTTACGCAACTCTAATTCTGGTAGATTGTTAAATTTAATATAAAGTCATCATTTTCAAAATAAAGTCGCTATTATTAAAAATATGGTTGACAAAGCTATTTGCTTGTCTCATGAATACTAGAGTAGGAGAACACAAAAAGAATTTTGGCAGAAAATGTAATTGCCATAATGTTTTATCCGATCATAGAAAGGAATATGATGTTCATGACTTTGACTGGAATAATGTTGAGATTTTGCACTCTGAAAGTAGTAAGGGAAATAGGGAATTTATGTAGATGCTATATATAAAAAGAGAGGGAACATATTCTATAAATTTAAAAACGGATTTAGTAAAACACGTCATATCATGATCATATGTGATCATGATCACATATATCATGCCAAAAAGATAGGATATATTTAAATCCATTGTTTTACAATACATTTTCTTAAAGTTTCTGAAAACAGAAACAGAAGAACTGACTAATGGCTCAAACACCCTCCAAATGGAGTAAGTTGCCAGAGAAATTTTATACCAAATACGAAGAAGAAACCAATACAAGATTTCATATTGTAATGAATTGCGAAACAAGTTAATGAAAACTCTAATGGATACAGGTGCGATACATTCATTGTTACGAGCGTGTCAAGGCGGCCAAATTTTTCCAAAAATATAATATAAAATTTCCACATAAATTCGCATTCCACTTGAAGCGCCCGTAACCGAGCACCTTGACAAGGTCGCTGATGCAGCTTATCGTTGCTCGGGTCAAGAAACTTTTAGCAGATGGTTGGTTCGGGAAGGAAATTCCTATTACATTATGTTATTAATATTAATGTTACCATTAATATTGTTACTATTATGTTATTAATGTTGTATATTACATCTATATTGCATTATATTATGCATTATATTAATATGTGTATAAATATGTGTATACATATTAACGTACATACAGGCTCGTGTAGCTCCGTATGAATATGAGTACACGTTTACAGGTGAACGCGAATAATTATAACTATAATTTTTAATGCGAGTGGCCTGTCACATTATCGCATAAATTGTAATTTTAGAAGTACCTAAAATAATAAATAACAAATGAATGTAATTCCAGGAAAGCATTATAAAACAACATTATAGATATCTTTACTGGAAAGTAAAAGAAAGAGGAGAGAGCGCGAGAGACAAAGAGAGAGCCTGAGAAAGAGGAAGAGGGAGAGATATCCAGCGCGCGTACACTCATGCACTGTATATCATCATAGCTTTCTGCCGTTTGTCAATTCCTCTCTTCGTTTGCCCATGCACATGCCCAAAATACCTGTCTCTTTTGGAGACATTTTGATGTGCTCAGCTGTACATCGCAAGGCTAGCATACATTCCATTTTTCCACTTCCTTCTCGTGCGCCTATCCTTGCTTAGATGCTTCAGCCAGCTGATCTCCCGCAACAACGGCTACGTGTTTTTTGTAATTGAAACCTTAAGACTCATCTAAACATTTAAATAATTATGTTAAGTCTTTTTAATCCATATAATGATTATAAGCCTAGACTTATTGAATATATTTCAACTTAGTATGAAATATATTAGAAACTAGAATCGTTTCTACAATTTGATGAAAATGCATCAAATACTAAAAATCGATGAGCACATTTCCTTTCTCACGATAAGTGTGAAAATAGGCGAGAAAAAAGTCCATCTACATTCCTAAAACCTCCCTACCATTATTTCCTTGTCCAATCATAGATTCCTTAATTATCAAAAAACCCTACCATGTTCACCTTGCGATGAATCAGTAAAACAGATCAACGCCAAGCCAAATTTGCAGTTACTCGAGCAACCCGGTACCAACCGGAACTACTCGGACAGTAGAGAATATACTTTTCTCTACTTTGCCCGTCCGCGGTTCGGAACCATCGCATCCTATCAGCTGGTTAGCTGAATAAGCTTCGTAAAATACCTAGTTCAGAGCTTAAAATTGGGGATCGTGTTTGGGCGGATATTAATAATAAAAAATTCTTCATTCGAATAGAAGCAACAAAATTAATTTCATCTTTGGCGGACAATTTAAAAGGTCCAATTCGTTGATCGTGAACGGTCGGTATACCTATTTCACTAGTTGAGGATAACTCGTAAACGACTATCTAGTGATAGACTCTTGGCAATCGCCTCGAACGTGTATCAACGAAAATCTTCGGCGGACTATCTACAGTCCAATTCCAGTTTTTCGCGGTTTTTCTCCACCAAAATAAAACGGCACAAAGCAGCGAGAAATCGCAGAAAATTTATACTACCGAATCTCAAAACGGTAGTGATAATTTTCATAAAATATTTGAATTAGATTTAATAGGGAAATTTTAGCGGTGAAAAGAGCGAGTTTAAAAAGCACTCAACCCTTTTCTGGTTAAAAGTCAACCGTTATATTCTCTTATTAAACCTAAAAGAAAAGTGGAAACAGTGTTTGATTGTGTGTGCATCACGCAAGGGACATGAGTGGTTTCTTTTGGAAACCACGAATACATAAAATCAAGTTTGGCCCGGATAACTCAGGACTTCAGCAACGGGAACGCACTCTCCTCCTTGCTCCTGCTTTCCAGAGATCCGGTAGGATTAAGAACCTAGGAATAGAATCTAGGATACGGTAAAGTACGACTTGTATCATTCCTATTCACCTCTCTATTATTCTTGGCACAAAAATGTTCACATGGGTTTTCTTTTCCTTGAAAATAAAATTATCTTTTATTTATATAGCAGCTTGATTTAAAACTTATTCAACGCACCTTTCCCCTTTTCTTTCTTTCAAAATTAAAGGTGATCAGCGTAGGCGTGAAGAATACACTCTCAGTCCGAGAGTAGAAGACCGACGACCCCACATAATAATAAATGAATTTAGTTTATATTTATATTAACTAAATTCGGCAGTTTGCACGACCTCCGCGTACCCATTATACCAATGAATAAAATATATTAAGATTAATTGTTTTTACTTTTCATGGATTTTATTAAAATTAATAATAGCCGTACGTAACAAACTGATGGTGGCAACGGATGGATATCGGTATTTCGCGCTATTCTCCACCGGCTACGTTTTACTAGCAACTTTCTGTTACTAGCAAAGCACCTACTTTTAAAAACTCTCCAGTCTCACTATTTACATCTTTCAACAATTCCATTAATTTTATAAAATGTTATATTGTGCATTAAAATAAAATAAAGCCGTGAGGGCACGCAGGGATTTGAACTTGAGGCTAACCTAAGTGACCTGGCTATCGACTTTACTTTATTTGAAATAATAATTTCTTTGTGTTTTTATCCTGACTACCCAGGGTATTGAACTTGAGGCTAACCTGGCTAGTCTGATGAAAATTAATTGCTTATAACTTGAGCCTTGTTTGACTCTTGTTATGAACAATTAAATTTTACTTTCAATAAGCATATTTTATTGCAGAATAAAGTGGAATTGTAGTGTCGACCAAGAATTTGACCTTGAGGCTAACTTAAGCGACTAAAATTGCCAACTATACTTCATTTGCAACTTCAGCATTTTTATTATATCTTTTACTGTGTTTATTTCCTCTCGATAACCATATGAGTCAAAGTCATGTAGCTAGTTACCACGCTAAGTGAATTGACATAAAAACTTGTATAAATGGTTATATCTTTGCTAATCAATCAAAGTTTTGATTATCGATAGAAATATCAAACTCCACTTACATAATCCCCTTTCCAAAAAATAAATAAAATTGAGTTTTTGAGAATCCACTTTTGTGCTCTTTAGCGAAAGGTCAATTCTGAAATTCAAGCTCTTGTGCTCTTTAGCAGAGAGACTGGATTTTAAACTTCAGTTTTTATTAATATTTTCTTTCATTAAGGATTTACTCTTGTACTCTTTAGCAGAGAGTCAATCATAGGATTAAATCTGCTCTGCTCTTTAGCAGAAAGCCTTAATTCGACAGGAAGAAAATAATCCCTTCTTTCCATAAAACAATTGAGTTTTTGAGAATTCACTTTTGTGCTCTTTAGCAGAAAGTTAATTCTGAAATTCAAGCTCTTGTGCTCTTCAGCAGAGAGACTGAATTTTAAACTTCAATTTTTATCAATATTTTCTTTCATTAAGGATTTACTCTTGTGCTCTTTAACAGAGTTCAATCCTAGAATTAAATCTTTTGTGCTCTTTAGCAGGAAGCATAAATTCGGCAGGAAGAAAATAATCCTTTATTCTCCTAAAAATTGTGTTCTCGAGAATCCCCCTTTATGCTATTCAGAAGAAGGTAAATTCTGAAATTTTAGCTTTTATGCTCTTTAGCAGAATGACTAAATTTTGAATACTAATTTTATTCCATTTTTAATCCAATTTTCTTTTATTAAGAATTTACACTTATGCTCTTTAGCAGAGTGTCAATTCTAGAATTAAGTCTTTTGTGCTTGTCAGCAGAAAGCATTAATTCGCAAAAGAAAATTATTCATCTTTTCCAAAAATAAAAAAAAATCTTTCCTTTTCCAAATTTGTGTTCTTAAGAATTCCCCTGTATGCTTCAGCACGAGGTAAATTCTGAAATTTAAGCTTTTATGCTATTTAGCAGAAAGACTACATTTTGAATACTAATTTTATTTCATATTACCTCTCCTAAATTAGTTTCGTATAGGAATTACCCTTTATGACCTCCAGCAGAAGGTCAATTCTATAGCTTGTACTTTTATGGTCTTTAACAGAAAGTCCAAGTTGAAGGAAAAATTCCATCCTTTTACTTTTAGAAATTTGTTTTTATGCTCTTTAGCAGAAGACCAATTTCAGAATTCAACCTCTTATGCTCTTCAGCAAAGAGTCTGAATTCGAATATAGAAATCATTAAATAGTAGATTAGTTTACAACCTTACCCAAAAAGCAAAGTTAGAGCAACAATTGTAGAATTGATGGTGAATTGAATTCAGTTGTATTGGGCAATAGATGGCGTAAGATGCGACTGAATAACATAACATTTATGGCTGAATCATGGATGCCCTTTAAAGCACACGGCTTATGGGGCTTTAATTGTGAGATGTTGTTGATGTTTTTGGGAGATTATTTTCTCGATTTTGAATGCCCTTGTATTGGATCATTATGTGACGTACTAAAGAGACGAGCAAACTGCTCAATAGATCAGTCATAAATGGGCAATAAATTGGGTATTATCTATCAGTCATTCATTGTTGCAATATATCACCCATTATTGGTCAATTCTATTCGTGAATTAATTTACTAATTTAGATCATCTAGTTTCCGTTGCGCAGAACTAATTTCAACAAAATTATAGTGAGAACATTTTTATTTCATAACATTAAATACATATGGCAAAATATAAAATTCACAATAATTAATGCACATTAACTTTATACTTAATTGTACTAAATATGGAAGTATGGTGTTTCACTTGACAGTATCTGTTGTATTTCTTTAATAAAAAAAATTATTCCAGGGGTGTCGAGTTAGCAAACTCATATAGAAATACAAATACAAATAAAACTTCCATAAGAATCGTAATTGATAAAATCAAGTGAACGTCAACTCAAGCATGTGGTTGATAAGCTAGTTCTATAATACGGAAAAGATTGCTCCTTCAATGTCAGACATTTGTCCCCAAGATTAAGTAGATGCAAAAAAAGACAACGTTTGTCAAATCTTATCCATGGAAACTTGTCTCTAGTGGGCATAAGTTTTTACGATTGGAGATAGCTTTGATTATCAGGAAAATGGTTTTGAACATTTTGATCATGTACGCAAGCAGAAGGCTGATGAAAATTTTGTTTAGGTGCATTATTTAGACTTTGTTGATTTTGGAGTGCAACATTCGCCTGAAAAGAGTCTGGGGATGACTGCTGATTTTAGAAATATTGCTGATGTCCATCGTGAGAGGTCTGATAATTTTGATGATTGGAATAGCGTTCGTTAACAGCATGCATTTGGACATTGGGCTGATGTACATCACGTAAATAACGGATGACGTGGATAACCCTGTTGGGGTGCATTATTCTCGAGTCGACGATTGATACATTACTATAATGCTAATGAAATTGCATAGAATATAAAATTGAATAGAAAATGGAAATGAAAAATTCAAATGTAATATTACTAAATTTCAAAACATCCATAGCGCTCACATGAATTATTCGTATTAAATGTTATATATATTTTTACATTTCAACAGAGAATTGCAAATAAATCTTACAAGGGCAGCGTCCATTGATATTCGAAAATTATTCCCCAAAGGCTGTTATAAAAGTACACATTTACATCATAACCGAACCAAACAAGATTTTATGTGAAAAAATTGTATCGAAGCAATTGTCATCGATCGTCATCGATATTTTCACCCTTAAAAAATGGTGTGACAATGGGAAAAAAGCTATATTGAAATATCTCTGTCCACAACTCTTGCATAGATACAGAGAAAAAGTGACGCAATTTTTAAGAATAGAAATCGTGACAATTATAATTCGTACAACTTACCAAAATGTATAAACAATGAAGAGTTGATTCTCACAATGACAATTTTTCTTGTCATGTATGCGTTGGCAAAGAGTTGGCACACTGAATTCGCACGAACAATTAATTCAACAGCCGAAAAAATAACAAATCCTCGTGCCTCGCCTCGCATCGTCGCAGGTATTTCGTTGCTAGGCAACGTCGCCATAATGGCCTGCGCACAGCGCATACACTCTGCGCGACTACTTTCCAAAACAAATGTTGCAATATTTTATATTCTTATACAAAGTAATGTATACATTACTTTTTTTATATATATTATTTTTTGCTATTGCAGGCATATTCCACAACATCGTTCTATCTTCATATTTCTATGGGAACAATTTTTTATTTTTTTAGTGGACATGAAGTAACTCAAGTTTTTTCGCAGATCTTGAAAAAGTTGTACTAGAAAAAATGAGAAGTCCTTGTACTAGCTCGAGTAATTCTTTTTCCATTCTGGCATCAAATTACAATAAACAAAGATAGAAACTTCCAATATTTTTTGGATAACTTTTTCTTTCTATGTACGCATATCGCTTATTCAAAAAACGATTTTATACAATCTCTTCAGAAAAATTTAATTTCTTGTGAATGATAACGAGCTCAAGTCATTCAAATAAATAATATATGATGAGTAATTCATCGTATTGCGTTGGACTTCTCTTTACGCAATGAAAAGACTATTTAACGAAAGCTATTCTCTCCGTCATCAATTGTCGCATAAATGACGACTTCTCTGCACGGTATAGGTAATCACAATAGATTTGCCAATAACTGCATGTACTCATTGTAATCGCCACCATCGATGAGAATTGTGTCATGATTGAGTTTTAACTATTGTTCGTCATTCGAAGAAAAATAATCTCAGAAAAAGTCAATAGGAACTCGTTATCGAATCAATCGAATTTCATTAGAGAATTCGAAATTGATTGCCCTAAGATGCGACGCCATGAGAGGGCAATAAATGATACATTCAGTTGCAACATAATGGGGCACCTATTGCCTATTTATGGAGAACCGAAAACGTCGTTTGTGATTTACTCAATCAAAACGTACCGATCGTTTGGTCAATCAATTGCCTTTTTGGGTTATCTACTCCTTAAAATTCTCTGATAAAATTAAATGAAATTATCAAATTACTCAGGGATTTGACCTTGAGGCTAACCTGAGAAATTTCAATAGTAAATTCATTTTATTTAAAAAATTTTGTTTGTTTGTTGAAAAATTCATTTTTTCAAAAATTAAAAATTTGACGAAATTTTTCCTAAGTTAACCAAGGCTAGTGTTCGAACCTTACTCCGTTATTCTAAAAGGAAAATTTTTCTTTTGGCCCAAAACCCTTCTGGATACATATTAAAACTAAAGGAAATGGCCGGTCCTATATTCATTTATTCGCACCTTCTTTTAGTACCTCATTATGCCCATCATTTGCAAACGCTAACAAAGATCCCGTGCAGGGAGGCAAGTGAGGGAAAGGGTATCCAAAAAATTGGCAGAATTAAAAGCTGCCCTGTCAACCCTAGAAACTTCCCAACCACTACGGGACTCTCAAATTAACCCTACAATTTCTACCAACGACCATCAGCTGGACTTGTTGGATAAAAATACCAATTTGGCTACCTCTCTTGAATTTGCACACTTGGGAAGAAAAGATAAGCACCTCAAACAATCAGTCTGTGCCCAGAATTCGAATTTTAGAGGATAGGATTCTGTACCCCTCGGAACGTGTCGATTTGAGTCAATTTTTCTGACTTCCGGTTACACCCCGTGCTAAAAAAAATGGTGTAAAAAATTCGGGGGGTGGTGACCCATAACCCTACAAGAATATGCCTTAAATTTAAAATAAAATAATTATAAACAAATTCTATCAGAAATATGACATTGACCAAAAACCGAGGTGGACATTTTTGCATATATATATAACTTTGAAAACGGTAACGAAAATAAGAATATTACCAAGAATATAACCGGCAGATAAATTCTTTTAGAATTTATGAGAGTTGTGTTATTTTGGCTTATTAAACGTATTAAACGATGAAAATTAATTAATACTGGGAAATGAAATTATATCTCAAACTTTTATGTGCATTTTATTTGTGCGGAAGAAAGTGAAAAACATGAACTAAAAGAGTATATATTATAGGTTATGTTCCAGAAATTTAGTTTAAGGTATTATTGTTGAAATTGATGTATGATTTTTAATGTAATTATTACGTGTATGTTATATACATTTTATTCTACAATAAAGTATTTTATAAATATATCCTATAATTACATAGATAATATAAATTCAGGTATAAAATTTATTTAAGATTTTTGGTATTCAGTGTATTACATTCATAATGAATCTAACCTCAAATTTTAATAGTATATAATGTTAATATCTTATCATCGAAAGTGTTCTTAGGTTCTTCTTGATACAAATATATTTATATGAGTGAGTGCCTCTTATTTAACTATAAAGGTACTCAAAATATTGATAAATAATTATTCAAAACATAAATTCTCAAAATACCCTTTATATTCTCTTACATTCCATAAATTCTGTAATATTCTTGGTTATATTACTTGAACTCAAATTCTTGAGAATTTAAGAACTCTATGTACGGTGCCCTAAAAATCGGCGCATAATTTTTGTACAAACTAATGACTGTTCCTTCACAGACAAGAACGTTAAAATGTTTATCATTTGGCTTGCCTACCATCTAACCACTCCAGATTCATCATGATCTTTGAGGCAGTTCACCCGGAAGGGTAATCCGAAACCACCAATGCCGATAGGAGTTAAACGGCCTTAAATGACACCTACAGCCGCTGCGATCGCCATGAAGCTGACACAGGCATTTCAGAAGAAAGACCGCATACTCGCTAGAGAAGTACATGCTAATAGGAAAGTTTATTTAAAATCTAATTCTGTTCCAATTTTGAAAATTGTTTACCACCAAAAAGGGAAACCCACAAACTTGAATCGCTACACCTTTTGTTCAAAATGTATATTGTTCCTTATTACTATCATCATTGTTAATTTTAATTCAAAAAAGGGAGGAAACGGATTAAACCAAATCCACCTAACAAGCCGGTACTGACTAAATCTTATCCGGTGAAGTTTTGCAATGTCGAAAACATTATTATTTTAGTCATTTAAGAGGTTATTTTGTGCGGGAAATTATTTTAATGATTGAGAAAATAATTGGTTGAAATTAAATATCAAATTTCTTTTTGACTATCTTTTGGTCCTTATTTTTATTTATAATCATTATATTGGATCTAAAACTTAATTCGTGCGGTATTTTTTCAAAATTTGAACGTTTATTTAAGAAAAACATGTACAATAGTGTTATTCAAAGTATTGACCATCTGAAGCTATGACTTTTTCCCATCTTTCTGGCAATTTGTGGATTCCATCCCAAAAGAACTGCGCCGGCTTGGCGGCCAAAAATGAATTAAGACAATTTTTGATACCCTGTTCTGATGTGAACCGTATTCCAGTGAGGGCGGTCTGCATCGACCAGAAAAAATGGTAGTCAAAAGGGGCAAGGTCTGGGCTATAAGGCGAGTGGGGTAAAACTTCCCATCCACTGTTTTCCAAATAGTTCTTAACCGGAATAGCAACATGGAGCCGAGCGTTGTCATGGTGGAAAATTGTTGCCTCGTGTCTGGTCGCATATTCCGGGCGTTTTTTGGCTATTGCTCTCTTCAAACGGATTAATTGTGTTCGGTAGCGTTCTTCATTGATGGTTTCACCCGGTTTTAGCAGCTCATAATGCAGCACACCCTTCTGACCCCACCAAATACAGAGCATTACCTTCGCGCCATGGATATTCGGCTTTGCCGTTGATTTGGCTGGTTGGCCGGGTTTCACATATGATTTTTTGCGCTTGAGGTTGTCGTTTTCATCAAAAGTAACAATCAGATGCAGAAATGACTTCTTTTTGTGGCGTTCCAGCAGCATTTTGGACATGCAAAACCGCCTTTCAATGTTTCTCGGCTTGAGTTCATGTGGAACCCAATTTCCTTGCTTTTGAATGTATCCGGCTGCTTTTCAACGTTTTTAAATGGCTGCTTGAGTGACTCCCAAAGATTCTGCGAACTTTTCTTGTATTTGGCAACAATCTTCATAGAGTAATGCGTCCAGTTCTTCATCTTCAAACTTTTTTGGCTGCCCAGGACGTTCTTCGCTTCCCAAGCCAAACTCACCACTTTTAAATCGTGCAAACCACTTTTGGCACGTTCGCTCAGCTAGAGCATGTTCACCGTAAACTTCCACCAAATACGATGACTTTCAGTAGCAGTTTTCTCCATATTAAAGTAATGAAGAAGAACTCCCCGCAAAAACACTTTTTCAGACACAAAGTTCGACATATTTGAGTGAAAAAAAATTTTTGTTGTTTACGCTTGAATGGATGACATATACTGAAAAAGACGCACAATGACAGTAGCTTTCCAACGCATGTTCAGAATATTGGAACGATGGAATAATAATCAAGTTACGCCATCTCTTAGTAAACCGCACGAATTAAGTTATAGATCCAATAATAAAGTGAACAAATAAATGGAGAGTAAAAGCTTTGGAAACTAAATTTGAAAGATTTGATAAATGTATAAAAAAATGACATGAAATTATATAGAAGAAAATAAAGACTAATGAATTCATAGTAATTTAATATAGCTTTCAATATTGATTTTAGGACGTTCTTACTAATTTTTTAAATGAGTTTATATGTATAATAGGGATCAATTCAATGTTTAATAAATTAAGTATAAATTGGACAATCAGTATATTCTTATTTAAAATTTTTGCAACGCTTCACCTCATTTCCAGAGGCATCATGAGGGCATACAAGAAATTAGCCAATGAATCGTTCATCACAGAGAGGATAGTAAAATTTAATGTGAGGTCAATCCATAATAGTCAGATTGATTGAATCTAAAAAAGTTATTACTTTATAAAAACTTGAAAACAAAACAAAAATATTTAAAAATTTTTATGAGTTGTGATAAAAAATTTATTTACCAAAATAAGTAAAAAACCTAAATATTTGAACAGAACAAAAAATTTACTAAGTAAAATGAATAAAATTTGTCCGAGTTAGCTTTAAATTTAAATTTTCGAAGTAAAGGAGAAATAACGTCATGTCACTCGAAATTATAAATATAAACTGATGTCAAATATCATTAAATGACCTCACAATACTAATAAGTTTAATTATATGTAATGTCATTAAAATTTAACATATTCAATAGCTGTCAAATCAAATTAAAATTAAAATTAAGAAATAGAGACAAATTAATGAAAAGATTCAAAAGTTACAACAGGAATTATTATATCAAAATTATCATTAAGATAAGAAATCCAGAATCATATTATAAGCAGAATTTAAGAGTTCAATGACTGTGATTTTGTTAAGACTATTATCACTTTCTTTTTTTTATAAACCATTTCAGAAAAGGCTCTTTTGAATCTATTAGTTTCTTTATGTAAAATTTTGACATCATTCCAATGAAAAAGTGATTCTCTTGATCATCTTCATACTTTTTAGGTGTTTGCTATTGACATTGTGAAACTTTTCATTATGATCAAAATTTTTAAAATGTCCATCAATTCTAATCCTCAACGGACGTTTAGTTTGACCCACATAACACTTACCACAATTACAAGAAATTTTAAAAACAACATTAGTTTGTTCTCCAATTTCATAAGGATCTTTACCTAATGCTATAAATCTATGTAATTTAGAATTTATTCTGAAAACAACTTTCAAATTACATTTTCGCAAAAAGCGCTTTGGAATCTCCGATAAATTGCCATAATATGGAATTGAAACAACTGAAACTTTTTTGTTAATTGAATCATTAAGTGTACTTTCCAAATCATTGTTGTGATGGTTTATTTTAGATTTCATTGAGTCTCTTTTTAATGTGTCCATCAATAAACTGACTAGGATAACCATTGAAATTTAGAAATGTAATGGCTAATTTCAAATTGTCTTGGTGGAATTTTTGATCACTAAGTAAAATAGCTGAATCAACAAGGTTTTTAATGGTACCAATTTTTTTGATGTGAAGGATGTGATGAAAAATAACTTAAAAATCTTCCAAATTTAGTTTTGCAACATCTTGAGAATATGGTTTTAAAGGAAAATATTTAATTTCAAAATACATGCTTACTACAGAGATGTTGATAACACATTTTTTATTCCAAAGAATATGATTAAAGAAGCTTTAGAGAACATTTATTCTTATCATTCACGTTCAAAATTTACATACGAATTAGAATTTGAAAATATACTTTCGTTTTTAATCTTTTGATAATAAAAAGAATGAAGATGGTACCATTGAGACAAACTGGCATGGGAGAACCACGTTCTCAGGTAGATGTTGAAACTATTTCTCAAATCATCCTCTTTAACAAAAATTACGATTATTAAAAATTTAGTAGACACTGCAATATTACTCTCACAAGGAAATTTCATAAAGAAAACTTAGAAATAATTAAAAATCTTTTGATGCTTAATAATTATCCTGAAAATTTCATTAGAAAAACATCAAAAACAGAATTTTTCAACAACAAAAAAAACTTTTTTTCAAATGTAGTTTATAAAATTTCATGCTTAAATTGTTCCAAAACATATGATGGTCGAACGGGAAGATGCATGGGACACCCCCTTTGCAACTTATGTGATAAGGGATGGAATCCCTCGAATAATAAGAAATATTCTTCCTAAGCGAGTTAGAATAAAAACCGCTGCCACGCAAAATATTGCACAAAACCTCAAAATTAAAAACGAGGGACATCAGGCAGGATTACAAGCCAGGTTCGAACCCTGTCACCTCATCTTATGACATACGAGAAGGAGTTATTTGTTTTACTTAAATCATCGGGACTTTAGCCCCTATATGAATTTCCATCTTATTCTATTATCTTATTAAATTTTTAAAGTAGCCCACCTCATAATTATTTCTCGTTTTTTAACTATAATAATGTTTTCAAAATTTATTGAAAATTATTTTTATTACAACTATCTAAATGTCCTTATTTTGAATAAGGTTCAATTCTGTTTACATGATTTTCAAATTATAACTAAAATTTAATAATTCCAAATCACATTTAAAATTTATTAATGGTACAAATTTAAAATAACATCTGTAATGGAAACTTTAATTTCAAATAGTAACAAAAATTTTTTTTAATGTTCAGATCATTCTGTGAGAGACTCCGGTAACAAAGTCTTCACGAAAAGTTTTTAACAATGTAAATCTTGTTCGCGTTTTGCCATTGATAACCAATTTGGCATCGTCCTTTAATAATAAAATTTTTTTCAAATTGCGGTCGGTTCGTGTGCAAAAAAAGAAAAAAAAAATTTTATGTTTTCCGGTTCGTTATTCACAGTGAACTCTAAATATTTTTCCAATTCGTGATGCTGCATACTGGACTACTTCATTTTGAATTGCAAGCTATAAGATAAGTTTTTCAATTTGATGATAATCCTTATTTTAATTATTTCGTTTTACAGAAATTTGCCTTGCTTTCTGTTTGAGTATTTTATATTTAATAGTGAAAATTTTAATCGAAGAAAATAAAAAGAATCTGACCCTATGCCAAAATAATGAGAAAGGAAAAAAATTCTATGAATTTTGGGTCAATATAATAGCAGACATGTTATCAAACATGTCACTTTAAAATAAAAAGTTAAAGGTTTATACGGGAATTCATACTGGTGTCACGTCCCGCGACTCT
Organism: Diplolepis rosae; assembly: GCA_030998225.1. Classification (NCBI taxonomy): domain Eukaryota; kingdom Metazoa; phylum Arthropoda; class Insecta; order Hymenoptera; family Diplolepididae; genus Diplolepis; species Diplolepis rosae. The sequence goes on from JAPYXD010000738.1 coordinate 2,763,057, forward strand.
ACCGCCTAGCGTAACAAACAAATTACGGAACCAATGAAGGGATCAAGGCAACATTACCACGTCCTTGATTATATTGACTCAACAGCAAGATCTAATAAGAAATAAGAAGATCGTTAAAATCGAAAGGCAGATTTAAATAGAATTGATATATGTGGCTGACATTAACGCCAGGTAATAAATTTCATCGGAGCGTGAGTCATCAGTAAAGGTAACTCATTCGACCTTATGCTTCAACACCAAATATGGAAAAGATCGTACACCTTGTTTTTACCTCCACAGTAGTTGACCTATTCGTTAGAATCGAAAAGCAGATAAAACAAAATTGATATATTTGACTGCGACACTAATGCCAGGTAATAAATTTCATCAGAGTGCAAGTGATCAGAGAAGGTAACTCATCATCAAATACAATTCAATTTCCAATTCCATGGTGCTTACTCGCTTCACAATTTGATTGTCAATAAATATATTTTATATCATTAACCATTCTCAATCACTGCCTATTCCTCGTCCCTTAGAGAGGATCCTTCTGATCCTTACATAAAACGAGGAGATCTTTTAAGAAGAAAAGTGTTACGTTTATGACGTAACACTGGTATGATTCATAAATTTGTATAAAAACATTTCTTTTTTCATTCTTAAACCACTTACTTAACATTACATTATGCAAACCAAAATGTTCATATCCTTTTGCTTGCATGTTTTTGTATATAAAATCATTATAAGTAAATATTGTAGGATATTTATATCGTATATTCAAATTCTAAAACATCATTTTATAATTCTATTTGCAATGTTTAATTAAACTATAACCACATGCAATTAGTTTGTGCCTATAATTTCCATACGATTATTTATCCTATGAAATAAACAATTGTTTTTCACTTTCAAAATATATCTGTATTCAAAAGTATCAGTAAAATTTGTAACAAAGTTTAAAAATTATTTTGATAGCATCCTTTTAAAACTTATATTTTATGAACTTTCGATTTCTGCATGTATTGAAAAATTTGTAGTACAAACAAGGTTGTATTTTAATGCTATTTCAGCTGAAATCTAAGACGGATCGTTAAATGACTAAATTATATTTTCCTTTCAGCAGTAATTACATTATTTTCTGTTTCAGAGACTAGGAATATGATTACTTAAGTGTTCTATTCCCACCTCCTTCTCTCATTGGTAAACTTAGAAAATTTATACAGCACCCGCATCTTGAGAAAAGCGTCGCGAAAACTGTATTCCGTTTACTCATCAGAATTTTTGTTAAAGTCTGAGAGCTTAAGGCATCAAATTCCAATAGGCAGGGGCACGTCATTACAAGAAAATCTTAATGCTTCATTATCAGATAAAAATGATATTCCAACTATGTGAAATTAAAATTTCATTCCCGAATCTACAGTTTGTCGGGGACGAAAACAACAAATTCCGGAGGTGGTTTGTTACAAGCCGTGTCAAGGCGGCCAATTTTTTTCAAAAATGTAATATAAAATTTCCACATAAATTTGCATGCCACTTGAAGCGCCCGTTACCGATCACCTTGACAAGGTCGCTGATGCAGCTTATCGTTGCTCGGGTCAAGAAGCTTTTAGCAGATGGTTGGTTCGGGAAGGAAATTCCTAATACATTATGTTATTAATATTAATATTATCATTAATATTGTTACTATTATGTTATTAATGTTGTATATTACATCTATATTGCATTATATTATGCATTATATTAATATGTTTATAAATATGTGTATACATATTAATGTAAATACAGGCTCGTGCACCTGCGTATGAATATGAGTACACGTTTACAGGTGAACGCGAATAATTATAACTATAATTTTTAATGCGAGTGGCCTGTCACATTATCGCATAAATTGTGATTTTAAAAGTACCTAAAATAATAAATAACAAATGAATGTAATTCCAGGAAAATAAACGAATTTAGTTTATATTTATATTATCTAAATTCGGCAGTTTGCACTACCTCTGCGTACTCATTTTACTAATGAATAAAATATATTAAGAGTAATTGTTTTTACTTCTTATGGATTTTATGTAAATTAATAATAGCCGTACGTAACATTCATATGCAGTCCTAAATGTTATCAACAAATTAATTTACTAAATCATAAAATTTTTCAACCACTACTGAATGAACTAATAGTTGCAAATGAACAGGAAGTACAAATAATAGGAGAGGTAGCCACTTCACTTAAGATAGGTGAAATAGTAAAAGATATTCTATTTAGATTAGTGCCAAATTTCAAAGTTAATTCAGTGATCGGAAATGACATGTTAAAATAAATAAAATCGAAAAACAGAAAGAGAAACGAATAGAAGAAAAGAAAGGAGACTAAAATATTTTTATTATTAAGTGTACAACTTTTCTTCCACCGTTTTTCTTAAAATTTGGGGCTTTATTCTTAAAAATTGAATACCCATTCAGGATTCAAAGTACTGTCCGTCGCTTGCCACTACTTTCTTCCATCTTTCTGGCAATTGTCGGACACCATCTCGAAAAAACGATGCGTCTTTTGAGGCGATCCGCGAATCGATCCATTTTTCGATTTCTTCGTAAGAGCGGAAATGCTGATGAGCCATCGATCGGAACAAAGTCGCAAGATTATTGAAAATAATATGTTTTTATAAAAGCATAGATTGCGAAATAAATTTTTTTCTACAGTAAATAATATATAGCACCTGATATCACAGTATCTTATTGAAATATTCACGAAACTTTGTGTTAATTTTTAAGACAACCATAAACATTGATTGATGTTCAAAAAATTCACTTGTAATAATTCCGAAAATGTAATACAATAAATAAAAAGATTCTTGAATATTTTAAAAAGTTTAAACATGAGATATTTCTTACCTGACAATCAAGTACTTTTTTTTCAATTTCTTGAATTTACAATGTAATTACTTGTAAATTTCTCATTTCTTTGCGAGGGTGGAGAAAGTGTGGTTTTTTGATTTTAGAGATGAATCATATTTTGCTTTTGCATACATGATGAAAACGCTAGCATTTGGTTTAGACTCAATGTCCACCGCGATATTTCCACGAAGAATTGCGAGTAAATAAGCCGAAATCGAAGTGATGTACTGTATCACACTCAAATTGATTACTTGCACCAGCATTTGCTGTTGGTGATCTTTGCAACATATCCTTTCGATTTTAACTTCTCTTTCAAGTGCAAGTACTGCATTGTGCCTGATGCCTACCGTTGCATACAGGTCCTGAATGGTTCTTCGTAGAAGGCTCTTAATATCATCGTGCACTTCTTTAATCTTATTATAAATGAAGAAGCAGACGCTTGGAAAAGGGCTGAGCATTCCGAGCAAGTTTCTGTATAAGGAGCTTTCTTTTTCAAAACTGTTATCAATTTTGAGCTATCGGTTCAGAAAGTTCCTTTTCCTGGAATAGCATTTCTGCGACACCGACTTCCTGGTAGAACGCGCTAGATAAGTAGCACTTCACGAATAGGTCTTTCACTATCCTTTTTCCTTGCGAAATAGCTTTGCCACTGTAAAATGAAATTGTTTTCATCTTGGCAATTGGCTCCTCTAAAATGGCAGTGCGTTATGGTATTGATAACCAAGGGATACTTTGAGGCCCGTTATCCGTTGATCGTGCTGAAATGTGGAAAAATTTTCTTAGACGTGATGTTTTTCAAAAATTCTAAAGTTTAATTATCAACTCATTTCAATTCGATTTAAGGCCGTGTGGTAGCGTCTGACGTCACCAATTACATACGACCACTTTATCAACCCCTTATTACTTAAGCGAAATCTAGGCTAGATAGCACTAAACTAACTATTAGATCACTGTCCAAACGAAAAAAAACTTCACCCGTGTCTTTTCTTTTTGCGATTCCAATTGTTTATGCGAAATTATTTAAACAAATTAATAAAAATTTTGCAATTTCAAAATTCTGATAATGCCAATTGATTCTACGGGAAAAACAAGTCGAAAACCTCTATACCATTTTTTTGTACACATGTAATCTGTTACCTAAAAGCAACCCTAAACGATCGGTTTTTAGACGATACAAATATATGAGAAAGTTATTCAAAAGATTTGAAATGTAACTTGGATAAATAGTTCTGAAAAATATTTCACTTTTGGTGCTGTATATCAGTTTATTCAGGAGTATAAAAATTAGTTGTTGGAGAAGTAGCATTATTTTGCATGGCACAATATTTTGTGCTTGGATAATTTCTATCCTCTACACTACAACACTGTGTTACAATGCTGAGGCGAAAAATTGCAGATTTGTCTGATATGATTGAAGCTGATGAGTACGATGATGATCAATATGTTGACATTGCATTCGTTCCAATCCAAATGAAGATGAAAGTTGAGATTTTGATAACGCAACTAAACTATTTCACTTCACGATCACACAGAAAAAATCATGCCTAAATGTCTTGTGCAATCGGTTCGAATAAAATCTTGATTTCCAGATAAACCTGAGTATTTTATTTTCTAATGATAATACACTAACAAAATAGAATCTGACAATAAAATGGTATGAAGGTTTTTGACTTGTTTTCCCCCGTAAAATCGATTGGCGTTATCAGCATTTTAAACTTGCAAAATTTTTGTTAATTTGTTTAAATGTGACTACATTGCAATATTAAAATTATTGTTAGTAGCTCTATTGTTATAAAATAGCGGTTAGAAAGCGTTTAAAAAATCTAAAGACCATACACATCAATTGACAATGTTAGCAGCATATTTGAATGAACAATTGTTATTTGTTGCTTGCAGTATCTCTCCACGACCAAGAAAATTTATTTTCATATTTATAAACCCAAAAAAATTACTATAGCACATTTTTAGTGATAAATTTCAAAATATTTAATAAGAAATAGGTGATTTATGTAAAGATCATTCCTTTTTAAAAAAGCAATCGATTGCCATATAACGGAGACGCATCTTCTAATATCTTCCTACAATTTCGCGCGCTTATATAAGTAATATCCAATTATAATAAGTTGTGATATTTGAATTTACCTACTTTTGCCTGTAAAAAAGTCATGCATCGCAAGTATTATATCAAAAAACTCATGAAGAAATTGTAAAAAAGGTATAAATCGAAAGTATTCTGTACAGAAATTCATGAATCGAACGTATTCGGTAAAAATTCATTAACCGAAAGTATTTGTAATTGAAGTACATCCAAAATTTTCAAAACTACAATTCACGTGTTTAACACAAATATAAAATTGTTGCAGAAATACTAAACTTACACTCAACTTAAACTTTTACTTCCTTCTGCAAGAACATTTTTTTATCAAATTCAAATACCTGATAATCTTTTTCTTATTCGCTGTGTTTTCCTCTCTTGCCTTCTGCAATTAAAAATAAACTCTTTTTTCCAAGGGGTTCGTTAGTCCATGAAGACGAAAGATTGAAGGATTGTTAGGCCGAATCCTAAGATTGTGACATTTTGCGGATTTCTCTCTTTTTGGTTCTGCACCTTTTTCTTGATCTTCGACACGATTCCCTTTTCTGAAATTCTCATCTGCCTCCGGATTTTTTTCCTTTTGTTTGTGACTGTCACCTTCCGCCAACATATCATTCGCTACTTCTATATAATGTCCACCTTCTTCTCCTGAACATTTTACCCCTTACAGTCTCCTAGGATCTGCCTTTTCATCTATTTCCATAGACACCACACGCACACCGCAATCCTGCTGCAAAGTTCAAAACTTTCAATATTTTTTAAAATTAAATTTTTTTGCAAAATACAATTATTTCTCAGCTAACGAATTAAAAATAGTTCCCTTACCGTACTCGAATGCTACTCTTCAGGGCCTATCTCTCCACCTTTTTCCGCAGACATGACCTAAACGTCATAATCCTGCCGCACATTATTCGTACAATATTCAGGTAATACTTGCTTTTTTTTGTGTATCCATCCAAATTTTTTTCTTCAAAAATCTGGGCCAATTTCTTTTTGCATTTGAACGGCGAAAGCTATTAAACAGTTGAACTTTTATACTTTCACATAATAAATAAAAAATACCTCGCAAATTACATGAATCACAAATATTTTGTATACAAAAATTATATTCAACATCAACATAATGAACTTATTTAATTCTCCCAACTACTAGATGATTATGCACGTATGTATAAGATAAGAAAAGGCAAAATATCCTTTCTTTCTTCAACCTAAATTTTTTGCAAAATATATTCATACTTCTCAGGCTACTTAACAAGGTACATTTAATTTCACTTTTAAAACAGAGATGATTGCACACATTTCAATATAATACTAATATACAAATAAAAACTTTTCCACTTACCGTACTCGAATACAATACTCTAATTCCTCGGGATACAACGAGTTTTTCATTACAGGATATTTTTCCTGATGTGGAATCAAATACCGTCTTTGCCCATGTTGAGTAAAATAAAAACAATCACTTGTGAAATGGTCCGTACAAATAAATAAATGGAATGAAATGATCTCTGCAAGACTGAGTTGACATAAATCTTCATTTGCACAACATTCAATCCACAAACTTCTTCGACCTTTTGTTTTAGGAAATTGGTGACCCACAGATTTTTCACAAGGTGCTTGTCTTTGGCCGCACCCTCGTACAACACATATTTTACGATCGATTCGTGATATTTTGTTACTTATTTATCTGAAAATATATTAATCAGAGACAAGTAACATGCAAGCACAACTAAAACATAACCTCACTTATATGACCGCGCAATCCCCTTTCCTCTCTTCGTCCCTCACCGACAAACATCTGGCACCACCTACCACCATTTTTATAACTAATCTAACACCCTCTCTGCCACCCCCCCCCCACCCCAAGATCACTCATCGGCCATTTCTAATACACACAGTCGGGTAGGCCTGGTGCATTTTCGATCTGCCTATTTCGATCAGCACTTACTGCTGCAGCCATCTATCGGAAAACGATGAAAGAAAAGTTGTACACTTAATACATTTCCAGTATATTTTATATTTCCTACCCTGAAAATCATCAATCTCGACTTACAGATGAAATAGACTGTGAATCAAGATCGAAACGTTACTTGTTCTGTTAACTGTGCGCGAGCCGGTTGACTGCTTCCGTCGCCTGTGAGCAACTTTTTTAAAAAATCGATTCGTAGCTCACTTTAAGTTTCACCTGTCGTAATAAAATATGGAATTTTGAAAGTTAAATACAGATAATAACTTCCATATATGCGTACTTCCACCTTTGAGATACTTGTTTATCGTCTTATTTACCGTGCACTCAGACAAAAAATATCGTGTGTGGCAAGGGCGCCATTGGTCAATCCCCACTATTGTGATTCCCACACTCGCTTCGATCGTGCGGGATTATCCAACTTGTCGCCCTCGCCACACAATATACTATACTTATATTATAGTCTCTCCAGAAATAGAAACCATAAATTAAAAAAACTGCAGACATTTTAGTAGAAGCTGGCACCTGTCATTCTAACATTAAAAAAATGAAAGCAGTGCAAGAAATTTAGAAATACGCGAGCAGTAGTGAAGATTACAATACTGAATGTGAAACAATTCTAGCGAACTGGGTGAACGCTAGGGAACTGGTAACGAATGCACTAGATATGACACAAAAACGAGACGTTCAGAGATATGTACCTATATAGAATTAAATGACCTTATTCGAGACGTTAATTCTAAATCACAGGTTGATAGGGTCGATATGGTAGAGTTCGGTTAACATGGAGAGTGATACACTCTTCTAATTATCGACATAATCGACTGAAATGATTTGGAAAAATTTGTAAAGAGAATAGCATTTTCGGAAATACTCTTATCCTGATCAAGAAGTGTTTTCTAGTATATTGCTCGGATGTTAGTGGACTCATGGATAAATTGAAACCAGAAGTTTATAAAAATAAAGAGTGAAAAAAATTTCGAAAATGCTTGATATTATAATCATGGAACAATGATTTCAAGGAAGATGGGATAAAAACATGGTAGCGAACTACTGTTGGGCGTTGAGAACAGATCTATTTCAGAAAAACGTTCAAATAGAAAAATGCCGCTGCGAAGGCCTTTCGAATACAAAAAAGTGCGTTTTAATAAAAAACAGCTCTCCTTTCATGCAGCTATGGAAGACCGACACTAATTTGACTGACGTGTCGTATTCAATTCCTGGAAGTAAATTAATCCAACTTAGTTCTGAAAAGTATCGCTCAGGCAATTTCGTTCTGAGGTAATGTTTAAAATTTCTCAGTAATGTCATTGATCTAACTATTTTTAAATACAGCGACTTCGAATCCATAATAAAACCATGTTTTTCCATCACATGTTCGAAAATGAGGTTTTCTAAGTTTATGTTGAAAACTAATCGTAAAAAGTGAATATATAAAAGAGCTATTGATAGAATACTTGTAGTTTCTATGAAAAAAGGACAAGCAACTGCCTAAAAAAAAATTGCAGAAAATGGTTTCTGACAAACTGCATCAATTGAGGCTAATGAAAATGAGAATTTATTTTACAATGATTTTATCAAGTTTCTAATCAAAGAATGCAATATTGTTCTTAGGTTTGATTATTTGACCATCATGATTGACTAACTTATTTAATTCAAATAACCTAATGGATTGATATCTACCTTATCTTCAATTGTAAATCCCTGATAATGCTACTGGATGAAATACTGAACGATGGCTGTTAATATAAAATAAATATACATACACTTGTCTGAATGATTCGATTTATCGTCATCAAAACAAAAATCTGTATTCAATTTATATTTTATTCTGTGAGATTCCGAGAGATAACAAAAGGTAGATAGCCAAACCACAGATACGACGAAGTCCTGGTAAGCGTATTAGTGCAATAGATTCGCTCCTGGAAAAAATTTGAGAAACAAAAAGATAGGCAGGCGTACAGGTACTGACTGTGGGATGCCTGACCGATCACCTTCATATGCATATGGTTTTATGAATTGGAGCACGTTTTGTAGAGTCTTTTTTGGTAAAGCTAATGATGTGATTCTCCAAATCACAGATGATTTTATAATTTCAATGCTTTTAAATTGATTTGAAAACGCATACACTGGGGAAAAAAACATGGTGAAATCAACGGGAAGGAGTCCCGTCGCCAATTTCACGTTAGCGTAGCGTTGCTCTCCCGGTGAATCACCGGTGCTATTCAACGTTGCACTGGCGGTAGAGCCAACGTAAAATCACCCAAAAATGATCAGCTGTGGCAATACTCGCGATTGTTCTTTTCAGTTCTTTTGTTTTCCTAATGAATGTTTTCCTAATTATATATGCCAATTTCATTATGGATATGAAATTGCGTCATCGTGTAATATTTTCAAATCACACGGCGTTCCAGCGTTAACATTCCCGTTGAATTGACGGGGCTGACATAACTGGATTAACGTAAGTTTTCAACGCTACATTGGCGGTGGCACCACGTTAACCTAACATTGTAAAGGCGCCGATGCTCCTTCCCGTCAATGCAACGGGATTTTCCGTATAAACTGACGGTTTTTTTTCCCAGTGTAAGTTTCATACGAAATTTTTGCATACTGTTGATATGATTCTGCGTTATTTAAAGTTTTAGATATTCTCTCAGGTTGTTGTAAAACTACCTATTACATTCTATAGTATCATATGAGAAGAAATTCTGTACAATAATAGTTTTGTAAAACAATATTCAAGGTTTAATGCGGAAGAATGAATAAAAATAAAATAATTTACTACTTATGTATGTGTAATGTATACTTACCAGAAGCAAATATTCGTGCATTCAAAGTGAGGTAGAACTAATCGAAAGCCTTGACGGTTTTCAAGAACACCAAAAAAATATTCAGCGCATGACATTGCCAAATCAACAGATTTCCTCAAGCCAAACGAGCCTCGAGATTTCCACATAAACCAAAATTTCATACCATCAGCCTTTAAAAAAAAATGCAGCAAATTTAAAATCCAGATTAATGCGTAAAGTAAACATAATACATACAATGAAACACAAGTAAATATAATGCTTCCTAACAATGATATTGCAGAGAAATGTCTTTTATCAAACATATTTCTTTATTTGTTAGAAACAGAATAATTGAGCCGACGGATGCAATAAGGGCACTTGCACTCGAAACCGCTGGAAAGTATTGTTGATACGCGTGACGTCACAGCAAAAATTGAAACTCGAAATTTTCTAAATAAAAAAAATATTATGATGCATCTCGATAAATTAAATTAAGTTTACATTCACCATTTTTGCATGTAAATCGAAGTTGACGGAATAAATATTGTAGAATCCATATTTACTCGCTATGAAAATCAATACGTTTTTCAATTTTAATTCATCAAAACTCGGGAAATTGACAACGAAATGAGTCAAAAATCTAACCCTAAGTATAGTTTGGGATGCAATGCAATATCCTTGAACATCGATTCCTTAAATAATACACTGCATTTTACTATCTTATGTATACTATATAAAAAATTATTATGGCTAAGAACGATAAAAAAACATTTAAAACATTGCAATTATGATTCCGTGGCAAAATTTGGAATGGAAGGCAGTGCAGTGGTTCACCATTTCACCATAATAATGCAAGGTCAGAGAACGGTCAGAGTATTCTATGACCGTTCTCTCAACCGGGTCCGCTAGGGATATCATAGGAACATCGCATTTAATACATCTTCAGTTTTCAGATCTGCGGCAGTGACGTGTGATTTTGAAACTTTAAAATCGTCAAATTCGAATGATGGTTGGATTACATAAGATTTGGCATTGCCATAATTTAATTCTCTTGCACAGGGACTTCTCCAGAAGCCTTCTTCAACATTTGCAACATTTATTGTTGAAATCAAGTGAGTAAAAGTGATTTTGGAGAAAAATAGCTGATTAGTTCCAAAATAATTAAATGCAACGTTCCTATAATATTGTAAATACTGTTTTTTATATATAGTATTCATAATATAGTGAAATGCAATGTATAATTTAAGAAATCGATGTTTGAGGGTGTTGAAGTGTGCAATGTAACATTATTTTGCTTGCGAATGAACGTTATTTTTAATATAGACAAATTTGTAATATAACCATAAAACTTTATATCTACGGTTACATGCAAAAAAGCGTCGCACGAGAATCTCACTTAACTCACTCGAGGCGCCCTTCTTACGCGCTATAAACAATGCAATCATTTAGAGAAGTATTGATCCAATCGATTATGAATGTGTATAAAAGAAATTTTTTGCGGAAAAATCTGTAAGTTAAAATTTTTCTCCTTCGAATATTCCCTCGTCACTCTCACCGCTAAAACGATAGAAAACGCAATTCTCATACGGCCCCTATTTTCAATTTGAAATAATACGATAGATAATTTTTTTTATTTGCGCTTCACTGGCATCGGAATCTCAAACTGTGCTTGGGGTTGAATTTTCAACTCATTTAGTTCTAAATTGCCCAAGTTTCGGCGAGTTAAAATTAAAAAACGAATTGCTTTTCATTGCGAAAAAATTTTATAACTATTAAAAGCTGTTTGTTTTTGTTAGTTGTCATTGTTATTTAACAAAATAAATTACGAATCATATGATGGGTCTATCTGTCGCGTCTTTAAAGTCATAGAGATTCCTCTCGGATTGCAATCTGGCTATACAAAACATTGTTGATTTTGAAAAATTTTCTGTGAAAAAAGAACGCTTCCACTCCACTGGGTATTAAGCCCAGGACCCATTGATTGCTGGTCGAATGCTCTATCATCTGAGCTACAGAGGCTCCACACAACTGTTCTCAAGGATCTATTTACGCCTATTTGTCTACGTATACATAATGAACTATTATTTAATCATTTTTCCAAATCATTTCAGTCGATTATGTCGATAATTACAAGAGTATCATTCACCATCATAACGGAACTCTACCATATCGACCTTATCAACCTGTAGCTTAGAATTAACGTCATTTAAGACTAGTTGGAATTTTCAATATACATTTCTAAAAAACATTTGTGAAAAAAAAATAGTTAGAAACAGTTAAATATAAATATTGGTCCTATAACTTAATTCGTGCGGTTTTTTTTTCAAAATTTGAACGTTTATTTAAGAAAAACATGTACAATAGTATTATTCAAAGTATTGCCCATCTGAAGCTATGACTTTTTTCCATCTTTCTTGCAATTTGTGGATTCCATCCCAAAAGAACTGCGCAGGCTTGGCGGCCAAGAATGAATCAAGCCAATTCTTGATACCCTGTTTTGATGTGAATCGTATTTCAGTGAGGGCGGTCTGCATCGACCAGAAAAAATGGTAGTCAAAAGGGGCAAGGTCTGGGCTATAAGGCGAGTGGGGTAAAACTTCCCATCCACTGTTTTCCAAACAGTTCTTAACCGAAATAGCAGCACGGGGCCGAGCGTTGTCATGATGGAAAATTATTGCCTCGTGTCTGGTCGCATATTCCGGGCGTTTTTCGGCTATTGCTCTCTTCAAACGGATTAATTGTGTTCGGTAGCGTTCTTCATTGATGGTTTCACCTGGTTTTAGCAGCTCATAATACAGAATACCCTTCTGATCCTACCAAATATCGAGCATTACCTTCGCGCCATGGATATTCGGCTTTGCCGTTGATTTGGCTGGTTGGACGGGTTTCACATATGATTTTTTGCACTTGGGGTTGTCGTGATGGATCCATTTTTCATCATCAGTAACAATCCGATGCAAAAATGCCTTTTTTTGGTGGCGTTCCAGCAGCATTTCGGACATGCAAAACCGCCTTTCAACGTCTCTCGGCTTGAGTTCATGTGGAACCCAATTTCCTTGCTTTTGAATGTATCCGGCTGCTTTTAAACGTTTTGAAATGGTTGCTTGAGTGACTCCCAAAGATTCTGCGAGCTCTTCTTGTATTTGGCAACAATCTTCATCGAGTAATGCTTCCAGTTCTTCATCTTCAAACTGTTTTGGCTGTCCAGGACGTTCTTCGTCTTCCAAGCCAAAATCACCACTTTTAAATCGTGTAAACCACTTTTGGCACATTCGCTCAGCTAGAGCATGTTCACCATGAACTTCCACCAAACTACGATGTCTTTCGGCAGCAGTTTTCTCCATATTAAAGTAATGAAGAAGAACTCCACGCAAAAAAACTTTTTCAGGCACAAAGTTCGACATATTTGAGTGAATAAAAAAAATTGTTGTTTACGCTTCAAGTGCATGACATATACTGAAAAAGACGCACAATGACAATAGCTTTCCAACGCATGCTCGGAATATTGGAATGATGGAATAATAATCAAGTTACGCCATCTCTTAGCAAACCGCACGAATTAAGTTATAGATCCAATAGTTCATGATATATCCGTAGTCAAATAGGCGTAAACAGATTCTGTGAGAAAAGCTGTGTGGAATCTCTGTAGTTCAGAGGATAGAGCATTCGACCGTCAATCAATGGGTCCTGGGCTATTACATTGTTGATTTCACTTGGGCTTCTTTCCAGATAATTTTGGAGCAGTTAGTGATGATTACGGAGAAAGATTTCATCGAAATATCGCTGAAATCGGAAAGAGGTACCAAGGTAAGTGAAGTGTAAACGCTTTACCAAACTAGTGCTGGAGTCTCATGATTGATAAACCAAATGCTCATCATCGTCGAGCATGCAAGAGAAAAAGTTTCTAGACAGTAGTAGTAGTAGCTTAGAAACATTTTTCGACAGGAGCTAATAACTAATAATATAGCAGGTATATTTTAAACTTTGTAAATGCTGTAAACCCTGTTAATATTGTAAATATTGCAAATATTGTAGACTTTAATGCAATGAGATACAAGAAACAGTACAATGATTCGCCTCAAGTACTTGTAAGCCATCAAACTGGCGACTCTATAGGAAGAGACAACTTCTCTGTTTTCTATCTTTAAAATCGTTACAGCTGGAACTATAAACTTTTTGGAATTTTTCCTGCATGAAAAAACAAGAGAATGATACGCAGTTGACTGAAAAATAAATTATATTTACTTAAATATAAGGTTTTTGTAAAAGCATTTTTTTCGTGTTTTTTTCATAGTTTTTTTTAAAATATCTCAGAAACTGTATAAACTATTCAATTTGTGATGTTCCGAAAAAAATTTTAACTTAAAAAATCTCAAAATCCTGACATGCTCGGAAAGAACATAGGCCAGATTTGGATTCAGCACAAAAACCTTTTCTGGAAATGATATATCTTATTCCATGATCCCATTTTATTTGATTTTTTTCTTTACCACGCTTGAATACGAGTACACCTAATTATTCATATCGTTTAAGGTCCCCAGGAAAAAAAAACGATAGAACGCGCGTCTCTTTGAATTGCGTATCTGTCATTTGCATATTCAGGATATAAAAATTCAATCGGATGGTGACACTTGGAATCTGCCATTTGTGCGCAATGTTTTAAATCTGCCATTCGACATTGGTTAAATCGTTGAGTGAATAGAGTTGAATAACACTGACTAACCTCAAATAATTTCTAATGGGAATGTACGATTCATTGATGTTCGCATGAATCGGTTGAAATTCCAAATGAAATGGAGGTATTAAAAGGTCACTCTGAATAAGAGAAATACGATAAAAACAGAGCACCTCATGTTATGTTAAACTAAATGGAAAATGCAGACTACAATTGTAAACAATGAATTGTTTGGAATGAGAAGTATAAAATTATTCATTCGAATTGGAGATTAAATAATAATTAAATGAATGAAAAATAAATTAGTTTTATAAAATTTCAAACGTATACTAAATAAAGGAAATATAATAATGAGAAACAAAATATAAATTATTTATAATGAAGTAATAATTAACTAATGATGTATTTTAGCTCTGAACGAAATTTTAAATCAATTACAAAATATAATCGTATTCTTATAATAAATAACTAAAATTTGCTTAGGCGTTACTTGAAATGAAAGTAAAAAGAAAATTTCAAAGTGACATGCTTGATAATATGTCTAGTATTATATTGACCCAAATACATAGAATTTTTTTTAATTTCTTGCTATTTTGGCATAGGGTCAGTTTCATCTTATTTTATTTGGTTAAAAATGTCACTATTAGATGTAAAAATGCGCAAAAAGAAAGAAAGGCAAACGTTTCGGCCACATATGGGGGCCCTCTTCAGTGCCATAAATTCAAAGATTAATTCAAAATTTCTGTAAAGGATTAGAATATAGAAGATAATTAAATTAAGAATTATCATAGAATTCAAAAACTTATCTCATAGCTTGCAATTCAAAATGAAGTAGTCCAGTATGCAGCATCACGAATTGGAAAAATATTTAGAGTTCACTGTGAATAAAAAACCGGATAAATGAAAAAACATAAAAAATTTTGCACACGAACCGACCGGAATTTTTTAGAAAATTTAATTATTAAAGAAGGATGTCAAATTGGTTATCAATGGCAAAACGCGAACATAGTTTACATTTTTGAAAACTTTGCGGTGAAGACTTTGTTACCGGAGTCTCTCACAGAATGATCTGAACTGTTATAAAAACCGACTCGAGACATATGGCTTTGCTGACCAAAAATTTTTTTATATAAGCAATCTTGAGAGGTTTTTTTCCTCCTTGAAGAAGACTATTGTCCTATACCTAGTAAAGAATTTCGAGACGTTTATGGTGATTTTCACGAGTGCAAGCAGGCGTGTATTTTTCAAGAAAACGATTTTATATATCAGCTTCACGGACAATCCATTTAACACTGAATTTGCAAGCTTATTATAATATCTATATTGTATAAAATTTTACTCAGTATTATTTGAGTATGTACCGAATAAAAAAATTGAAAGTTGTTTATTTTCGCATTTAGATTTATTCTGAGATGTTTTAAAAAAAAAAGTAATAAATTTATCTTTAAAAATTAATAAAAATGCAATTTACATATTGTGGCCGAAACGTTTGCCTTTCTTTCTGCTTGCGCATTTTTACATCTAATAGTGACATTTTCAGTCAAATAAAATAAGATGAAACTGACCCAATGCCAAAATAACAAGAAATTAACAAAAATTCTTAAAAGAAAATGTGAAGAAACTTTTTTTGCAGAATGATTTTCATTATATATATATATATATCAGAAAAGGTTTTTTCTTCTGCCTATTTAATAAATTTTGAAATTTCATTAAAACTGTTACTTTTATAATTATTTATAAGCTTCTTAGAAAATAATAAACCTATACAACTCCTTCATTCAAAATATTAAAATATTTCTAAATTAATTAGATAATTCCATTGGTTAATTAAATAATTAAACTGCTTCAAATTAAGGATTGTTTACTTTAAATACATTATTTTCTATCGGAAATATTGGTTTTCAATCTGTTAATGCTGATTTATAATCTCTGTTAAATGGGTCCGAGAAAAAATTTCATGACCCATTAAAATAACTGATTTCTCACTAAAAAGTCGCTCTAACCAATGGGTAGCAATCTGGAATTCCAATGACAGATACGCAATTCCGAACACCTCAAAACTCATTCAAACGCAAGTGAATTGTTTTTTGTTTCCTGGGTCGTATCCTAGGTTATAGCGCGCGAACGTTGACCTAAAATATTGTGCCAACACCGTTGACACCATTATTATGCGTTTTCGGACGTAACAGTGATAAAATGACACACGTGGGATTAAATGAAAAGCAGAATCTTTAAAACTTGTGAAATATGAGCCATGACTTATAAATGAAGTTAAGCCACATTTTTTATCATTTGTAAATTGAGCGCTTTTTGATCAACGACGTGACTCAGCATTCCTAAAGTGGCGAGCTGGTTTTTTGCAAAATTGATTCAAGAAAGCAAAGAATATTTCGTGCCTCAATGTCAAGGTTCGCTAGATTTCAAGAATTATTTCCGATTTTGTCTCCCACGTAGAAAATATTTCAAAGTATGGAAATATACCGTGAATTTGTCGAGTCTAAGAATATATAATCAGTAGGTAAATCATTGAAATCAAATGACACCTTCTTCGGAAACCGTTTGCCTTAAAAAAAGCCACGTTTTTGACTGTTGCTTTGTCTCTGGAGTGTAGTGGTGCATCCATATTTCGTCCACAGTTATATATCGATACAGAAACTCGTTAGGATTGCGAAGTAAAAGCACAAAAATAGCCTCAGAATCGACGACTTAATTGCGTTTATTCTCCTCTGAGAGCAAACGCAGCACCCATCTTGCAGAGATGTATTTTACACCCAATTATTCGTGCAAAATTGAAACCACTAGACCTTCCGATATGCCTATGGCCTTAACTATTTCGCGCACTGTGATTCGTCGATCACTCAAAACCAAATCGTAGATTATATTAATCATTTCGGGGGTATTCACTTCCACTGGAGGTCCTGAACGATGTTCATTTTTTGTGGATGTACGGCCACATTTAAACTCATTCACCCAATTGTAAACAGTTGCAAAAACAGGAGCAGATATGCCATGAACTTCATTAAATTCAGTTTTGATCTCTTTCGGTCTTAAGCCTTTAAAATATAAGTATTTAATCGCCGCTCGAAAGTCACTTTTTTCATTTTTCTAAATACACAATAGTACATTACGTGCCTAGGCGCACAATGATATTTCGCGACTAGTCCCAGCCATTTTGATTTTATCAATCTTGTGTAGTAGTAGCTTGTTGTAATAGAGCATGCGCAGTTCAAATGTACAAGGCTTTGTCAGTAGGGTGCTAACGCTGTACGATGAAGAAGAAGAATAAGAAGAAGATTCTGCTCCGCTGTAAGACTATATGCGCATGCGCGGTTCAATTTTTACATTATATTCCTCTGTAACGGAATACACAACATTCCGTTACTCTCGGCTGTAACGGAAAAACGAGTTTCCGCGCCGGAGGCACATAAAAGTTTTTTACTTCAATCAACAATAAAAATGAAACCATGTGATGGATATCACTGAGACTTTGACAGCTGTCTAGTGTGTAATGACCCTCACTAAAACCAAAGTATTTTCGTTACTACGAGCGCCATCTCTTGGATTTTCTAAACAGTTATTAAACGGCCCTCGTAGCATAAAAAGAGAGATTTCTTTATAAGAGAATTGTTACGTTTCTGACGTATCATACATCTCTTTCCAGTGCATCGACCAGTAAGCCAAAGTTATTAAATAGAAATTGAAAAATATAATAATGAATAGAAACCAAAAGTCAGTAAATTATAATTACATTTGTATGATTTTATACACGTTTTGTTAAAATGTTCCAGAGATGGTCTCGAGGTAATAATCCCCAAGCCAATGTGTTAAATACCGTGCCGAGGGCTGTATGGCATCATGGAGTGGTGTCTTCTACGGTGCCTTCAAGAAAGAAGGTCGCCTCCTGGTGTAGTCAGACCTTACACCTGCATGCGGGACTCTGTAGGGGTGGACCATATACTTCTCTAGCTGATAGTGGAAATAATATCAAGACAAACGATTTAAATGAAACGGTGGAGCCCGATTACAGTCTCAACGCTGATGCGAGGCGGATAAAAAACTTCCTCTACGGTACGCTTCATATGCAGATGAAACGCATTTCCAGGATTGAGGAAATGGTCCAAAACATAGATGAATTTTGCAGAATAAAAAAACATGTTCCTGCCAATAACAAAGGGTGTCACGGAGGTGTTACATGAATTACATCAACTTCGCCAAAATACCGAATGACGGCGGACTGTCGGGGACTTGATTGAAGCAGGAGTTGCTGGAGGTGCGAAAAAGAAAGACACACTGTGGAGTACTGTTCAAGGAAACCGCGCTACTATCTTTTCACTGCAAGAGAAGAAAGGCCTTGGGATGATCATATTGCGGGCACAATGCGTTGCAAAGCTTTTTGGGTTCTCTCGAAGGCGTAAGTAAGGACGCCGAAGCTCAGCATAGAGTATTTATAGAACATGATACTGAAGTTTAAAGCCGACGTGGTCCCGCGGGAGAGTTTTGGAAAAGAAATGTTATAGATTTAAACACAAGGTGAAGAGATATCAAGTATCTCAGGTAAGGCAAAAATCAGGAAACATTTTTAATAAAGGCAAATTTGAAACAATAATTTCAATGAAATATTTTTTCTGAAAGCACATGAAAATTCGTAAAGTTAAGGTGGCTTGATCGTTTTTGAAAAAAATTACAGACTGTTCTGAAACTTAGAGATTATCTTAATAAAATATGCTAGATTCATTTGGAAAAAAGAAATACCGTGGTTGACGATGTCATTGCCGAAAAAATCGCTACCGAAAAAATGTCAGTTTAACACGTAGTCTTATGGGATTCCTCGTTAAAATCGACGAAACTCCGGAAAAAATTACAGGTCCCCATAAATCAAATATATACTAGTACTTTCGATTTCGAGGAATCTATTAGTATTATAAAAACGCAAGGTTGACTACTTCAATCAAGAGAAAATTGCGAAAAAGGTACAGAATATAGAAATCGCCTCGAGGTGAAACTAATAATTTTTTACTATCGCTTTTTTCCGGGGACATTTCCGCGATTTCTTACCCTTCTACTCAGATGTTACTATAATACATATGATTATTAAAAAAATAAGTAACAATGAGCATTCATGTAACACGTGTCCCCACGGTGCCCCTCACTTCACACGACACCAAACGCTCAAGCCACCTTAAGGCACATAATTTTTAGAATTTTGTTTGAAAACTGTAAATTTACATGACACGGAATATTAAGGGGGTCGCCCCATAAAAACCTGAAAAAAACAACAAAACGAGTTTTTCGAGGAAGCAGAGGCCTTCTTGTATCGACCAGGAGTAGCAGATTAGGAATTCACAATTGACCTCTGTAAGTTTTGTTATGATCCAATTGTATCTTACAAACACTATGAAGCGCGTTTTCTCAAAACCACATTTTTCAAACTGGCGTGCAGGATTACAAAAAAAGTTTTTAACCGATTGACCTCAACTGCATTTTATTTTGTTGATAATAAACAATTATTATATATGAGCCACAGATATTCATAATTTTATCAATTTTTCACACTGTTTATGCAACAATATTATGAAAGAGTTCGATTATCAAAATTTTATGAAAAGTTAAAGTTATGACCCGAAGGGTGCGTGAAATAATCCATATACATGATATATAACAGAATTCAATATCTTTATTTACCAATCTTTTAATAATACAGTTTCGGTAACTAATCTTCGTGTGCCTCTTGGACTTAACACTATAGTTATTTATTATCCTACTCTATCTTCTAGTCTTTCTCTCTCGCAGGTACATCAGAAACCAATATGGCGTGTTTGCCACTATCTCGCCGTTCCTCTACGAAATATATGAGAAGTTTCGTTGCCCAGTCTTTTTAGACCTATTTCTATGGTGGACCAGTGATTGTTAAATTAAAAAACAAGCTAAGTTTACTTGGACGTCTAGACGACGTTTACAAGCATTAAACAAATATAAGTTCAATCACTGGTATCGTGACTAGTTATTCGAGTAACTGGAGCCAAGATGGCGTCGTAGTTATCGCAGATTTCCTAGAAGCCTATGTGGCGCATACTCCACTCTTTGGTGGTTTAATAATATTTTGTTAGGTTGAATTTGAGCATTCATTCAATATATTTGCGTGCTAAATCAGTGATGGTTAAATGTAATAATAAACTAAATTTACTTGGATGTCTCGACGACATGCGCAAGCAAAAACAAATCAAAAGTCCAATCACTGATGTCGCGATCCTTCTCTCATACCTTTGGAGCCAACATGGCGTCGTAACTATTATAAATTCACTAGGAGCCAATATGGCGTCGGTACACTCCTAATTATCACCACTACATAAGAACCAGTCCTTAAAGCTACTACACTCTGTCGTACACGCGAAGATATTCTAGGAGCCAAAATGGCGACTATTTCCGTTTTCACCTATCGCTGTATTGCCCGTACAATGTGGCGGCTAATTTCTTACACCGTTTCGTGTTACAATTAGTATCATCGACGTATCGGCGATTTTACATGCTGGGAGCCAAAATGGCGCTCATTATATAAATCAGTTCGCGTATTGGTGGCGGCAAGTGTTAATCATAAACGGCAGATACAATATTAGGTACAAACAGCATTAAGCATAGATAATAAGTAAAGTTGGCAGCAGAGATAGCGTACACCAATTACAGATTAGCACTAAACATCATGGCAGCCTTTGGCAGCGTGCACCATGGACAGGTAGTGATAGAGATGGCAGCTTAGGCAGCGTACACCATAGAGGTAGGAAAAAGGCAGCTTAGGCAGCGTACACCTTTATTAAGGATGGATGTACCGTGTCTACGCCTGGAGCAGCGGACTAGAGCACGGGGGAGGCACAAAGGAAAATGTCGGAGCCTGAGGCAGCGTTCCCACCGAAAAATGGACCTACTCCTGGAGCCGAGGTGGCGTACCCAGTGACTTGATCGCTAAAAAATTATAAATAGTAAATGGGAATTCTTCCAGAGCCGAGATGGCGTACCTGGAAGATTCACCCAAAAAAAATTGTTACCCTTGGTGACTCCTAGGTGGCCCTTTGGCTGCTTCCTTGGTGTCTGGTAGGGTTGTGACGCCCTGGGTGGAGATACCGCTGAGAGCTGGGTACGCTCAGTTATAAACACGCGGTTTCGAGTTGACAGTGGGCAGGCTCGCACCGCGAACCTAGCGGAGACTGTTGGTAACGCTACCCCTGGAAACCTGCTATGCCGCGTATATCGTCGGTTTAGTAACCCGTGGACGCAGTCAGCTGATAGTGGAAGTGACCGTTTCATCTGCCCCCTTTTCGGGAAAGGTCCTGCTTAAGGGGCTTTTTTGAAACTTAATAGTTGTTGTTCGCGTCTGGCTTGGTGACGCTTCTCTCTAACCTTGCCCAAAGCCTGGTAGGACGTTCCTCATCCGAGTCGGATCCGAAAAGATCGTGCATCGTCCTTTTTTGTTTCGCTTGCTGTTGGATTGTAGCCAGGAGCGTGCTTCCTGGGGGAACCTTAGACACGCTTCTCACTCTCGGCCGTTGCTTAACCTTCTTTGAGGGGTGTGCGGCTTCTACCTTCTCCTCTATCAGGAGATGGCGGCTCCTAGATTTGGTGGTGGTAGTCGGTGTCGGCTGAGCTTCGGCCTTTCGTCTGCACATTAGGGCTCTTGCCTCCTGGAGCGCTTCTCGAA
Organism: Diplolepis rosae; assembly: GCA_030998225.1. Lineage (NCBI taxonomy): Eukaryota > Metazoa > Arthropoda > Insecta > Hymenoptera > Diplolepididae > Diplolepis > Diplolepis rosae. Next base: position 2,785,146 of record JAPYXD010000738.1, read on the forward strand.
AGCCAGAGGGATCTTGTGGGTGCGTGCCCTGGCTGCGCCGGTCTGGTGGATATTCCTGGGCTGTCAGGTGAGTTGCTGCCAGGCTAACCCGCTTTCCTCGCTTCTTAACATGCTTCCTCTTAGAGGATAGCTCCCGGGGCCTTCCTGTGAGCAGTTTGGGGTTCCTGAGCCTCTGACGTTGGCAGTAGGAGTGGTCCGAGCCTGCTTGGATGGCGACGTTGGCTTGGTTAAGAAGGTGGAAAACCTCCGTTTGGGTGCTGGCGTCCATGTTCTAAGAGAAAGGCAGAGCAAAAGCAAAAAAAAAATGAAGCAAAGCAGAAAAGCAGACAAGAAAAGGAGTGGTGGTTTAGGAGCAGTTTATTAGCGATCATGATATTTCCTCAGGTCATGGGCGTGAAAGATTCCTCTTTCTTTATTATTTACTGAGTCTATGATCAAATAAGTACCCTCCCTAATGATTCTACTGATGGTATAAGGACCTTCAAATACAGACATGAATTTTGAAGTACGCTTAAGTAGTTTATCCGAGAGATTGCACGCCTTAATCAGTACCCTATCGCCTACTATGTAGTGAGTCATTTTCTAGCTCACATTTGCCTTATATGCTCTCTTGAGTCCCTTTTTCTTTATTCTATCGTGAGTCCAGATCAGTTTCTGTTCATAGCTGGGTTCCTGGTCCAACCTTGGTTTTAGGAGCCACTTTCCCCAAAATCGTCTCGGTTTCTCTTTCATCATTAGCTCCATGGGGGTGAATTCCGTGGTATCATCGTGGGTTTCGTTTATGATGTCCTCGATGATCTGAAGTTTGTCGTACCAGGAGGAGTGTTTCAGGTTTTCCAATAGAATCCTGAAAAATTTCGAAAGTTCTCTATTGGCTCTCTCCACCATGTTGGCCTGAGGATGACGGATAGAGGTGAGCGTGTGCTTGATGCCCTCCCTTTTTAACTTCTCCTTCCAAACCTGGGTAGTGAACTGCGTTCCATGGTCTGTAACTATGCGCCTTGGTTTTCCGCAAAGGGGTATGTAGTGCTCAAAAATTTTATTTATGGTTGCCTGAGTAGTCTGTCTTCGTAGTGGATAGAGTTTTATGTACTTGCTAAACCCATCCAATATGCCTAGAATGTACTTATAGCCATATTTTGCCGTTGGGAGGGGGCCATAGTAGTCCACAAATGCTGCCTCCAGAGGTTCTGAAAGGATTATTGGGTATGAGAGTGAGTAGCTGCTCTGTGTGGGTGTTTTATTACGCTGGCAGATGTCACAAGTTTTCAATTTCTCCTTGGCGATCCTTCGTAAACCTGGATAATAGAAGTCTTCACTGATTATGAGTTGACACTTCCTAGCACCAATGTGTCCGTATATAAGATGACACTCAATAATCAGATCTTCTAACAGTGATTTTGGTAAACACAATTTTTGTACTTGTTGGCAATGTTTGTAGACCCTATTCTGAAGGATCGAGTACCCTGGATAATCTGAGATGTTGCTCAGTATTTTCCGCAACTTGGGATCCCCCATTTGTTCTGACGGAATGTTGGATAAGCGTTTACCCCATGCCTTTTTAGGCATCTTTGCTAGGTGATATAGAACGATGGTATTTTCCCTTACTTCGTTGGAGGCTGTGTTTTTCGTGGTCAGCCGACTGAAAGCATCTGCGATCACGTTTTCCTTTCCTGGACAAAATTCAGTTTTGATTTCGTAATCTTGGATTGCCATCATCCATCGTGTTAACCTTTGGTTAAGCAATCTGCATGAGCGCAGAAAGGTCAGGGCCATGTGGTCTGTGCGGTGTATAATGGATGCTCCCCATAGGAAATTTCGGTACTTTTGCAAGGACCAAACTAGAGCAAGTAGTTCCTTTTCCGTTGTGAAGTATGCAACCTCGGAGCCATGTAGTGTTCTACTGCCACAGGCTATGATTTTAGTATCCCCGCTTGCTTCGATTTGGTACAGCACCGCCCCAATCGCAAAGTTACTAGCATCGGTTTGAAGATAGAACGGCCTGTTGAGGTCGGGGAAGTTGAGCAGGATATGAGCTGAGAGCAAGTCCTTTACCTTTTGAAATGCCACCTGGTGTCTTTCCTCACAGGCCCACTTATTGCCCTTTTTTAGTAGCTCCAAAATCGGAACTAATTCATTGGAGATTTGGTTGCTGAATTTTGCACTGAAGTTCAATGTTCCTAGGAAACTTTGCAGTTGTTTCTTATTCCTCGGTGTCTCGAAATCTTTTATAGCTTGGATTTTGTCAGGATCTGGTCTGATCCCTTGTGCCGAAATAATGTGCCCCAGAAAGGTGGTCTCCAACTGCCTAAATTCGCATTTTTGAAAATTCAGGGTGACGTTATGCATCTGGAGTCTTCCCAGAACTAATCCTAGATGTTGGAGATGGTCCTCGTCACTTTCTGAAGCTATGAGTAAGTCGTCAACATAGGATATAATGAACTCTTGTAGTCCCGCCAATACATGATCAAGTCCTCTAACCAGAGCTGAGGTGCTGGTTTTTAGACCAAACGGCGTCACATTATGTTCATAGCATCTTCCTTTGTAGAGAAAGGCGGTATATTGTCTAGATCCAGGGTGGAGTGGAATCTGCCAGAAACTCATGTTCATGTCGAGGCTTGATATGAGTTTCTTGTTCCTGCATCGTTGAAAAAGTGTCTCCATATTTTCGGTCCCTTCATGATCCTCCCATAAATTTTGATTTAATCTACGGGCATCAAGGCATAGGCGGGTGTCCCCACTCTTCTTGACGGTTGCCACAAGAGGGTTGATGTGAGGACTGCTCGATCTCCTGATGATTCCCCACTTGATCATAGTTTGGATTTGCTCGTCGGCCCTTTCCTCATATTTCAAAGGAATTGGGTATGTACGTGCGCATGGGAGATTACCCTCCTTCAATACCAGCCAGTGGTGATAACAAGATATCTTCCCTGGCTGAGGATCGAACACCTTTCGATACTTCCATAAAAGATCCTTGTACTTCTTTTGGTCTTGTGGAGGTATTTTGCCCATAGATTTTATTTTTTCTTCTATCTGGCTTATCGTCAACTGGTCTAGTGTGTTCACCAGTTTGAGGCAGTATAGCTCCGTAGTAGCGGCGTCCAGGCCTCCTTCATCCTGCATCATAGTAATGTACATTTTGCCGCTACTGTCCTGAACGGTCAGTGTGTTGTCGGTTAAATTGATAATTCCGCCAACTGATCGTAGGACATCGATGCCCAACACGCAATCCTTTGTAAGGTTGGGTACAATCAAGATGGTAGCCTTGAGTTCCAACTTAGATATGTTTAAGCTAGCTAGGATCTGTTTCCGCAACCGTATTGGCCTGCCCCCTGTAGCCCCTACTACGCATATTCGGCTTATGGGTAAACATGGACAGCCTTTGAATGTATCAAGATTATCTTGATAGAATTTTTCAGATAAACAGGACACCTGGCTGCCGCTGTCCGCAAGAGCGGTAAGGTTTAGACTTTCCAACTGTATTGGTACTGTGGGACATCTGGCCCGTTTTTCTAATGTGACTTCGTCTTCCTGTAACAATTCTTCCCGAAAGTTTAAGTTGTTCACATGTCTTGTAATCGATAAGAGACCGTCTGTGTTCCCCGACATGTTAGGAATTTTTAGAGGGACAGACGCATCTAGTTTCCCGTCGGCCCCAATGTGTTGCCTCCTTCTAATGAAGATTCTTCTTCCTCATTGGCCAGGTTCAGCACTCGAATTTGCGTTTTTGGTGACTCTAAATTTCTTTCTGGTCTCCTCCATGAGTCATTCCTTGGTTCCCTGCCCCCTGTTTCTAAGTTTCTTCTGGGCTGATAGCCTCTGTCCCCATTGTTTCGTGGGTATTGTTGGACACCTGGAGTACCTCTATTTCTCCAACTTTCTTGAGTGCTGCGAGGCGACGTGCGGTGGGAGTTTAAAGGGCCAGCGTTGTCGAATCTTTCCAACAGCTCCAATAAATCCTCTAACGTATTAATTGGCCTACCCAAGATAGTAGAGCGGATCTCCTCGTTAAAGTGTCTTGCCAGCTTTGAAATGATCTCTTTGGTGGAGGGAGAAGGTGTTAGTCCTCTCACTTCTCTGAAAAGTTTTATGGCATAGGCTGCCATGGAAACATTTTTCGTAGGCTCGTAGCTTCCAAACTCTAGGGCTGCCTTTATGCTGTGCTGGGTTTCTTCGCCCCAATATCGACGCTTAAACTTGCTCATGAACTGAGGCAAATCATCGTTGTCCTCCTTCACGAGGTCCCACCAGTCTTTGGGAGTGCTATGGAGACAACTACTGATTACAAAAGCCGCCTGGCCCCTGGAGGGTCTCACTGCTGCCCAAAAGTCCTTCAATTCTTCTAAAAACTTTATTGGTGAGGAGTTGCCGTCGAATAATGGAGTCTTTGGCGTAATTTTTAGTGTCTCTGTACCCGTATGCGCCTCTTGGGGGTGAAAACTAATATTGTTTATTATTTCTTCGAAGTTTTGTTGCCTTTCCGAAATTCTCCGGATGTTTTGGGCGTTTCTACGCACTACTTCATCATTGGCATTTGCTTCACGGTCCATTAAGTCCCAGAGTCGGCCCTCTAAAACCTGAAAGCGAATTTCATTCATATTTCTCAGTGACCTTATTTGTTCACTCATCTCCGCATGCATTTTGTTCTCAAGATCCTCGATTTGCTCTTGAAACAGATTGGAGAGCGCATCCGCTCTTCGTTCAGCTGCATCTAGTCGATTTTGCAGCTGTCGGTTTTCAACACGTATGTTGTTGAAGGCAATCTTCAATTCTTCATATCTACCAGCCATGGGATCCCTTTCTACGGCCTCATCCCTATTTCTTTTTATTGACTTATCTGCCACGGCATTGAATTCTTCGTGCAGAGTCCTCCGTCTATCTGTTGTCTTGGGTATCGCTCCAGTTTGGGCAGCGTTCACTGGAAGCGTATAGTCTCCATTTTCTATTGGAAATAGTGCCAGTCTTCTTGCCGACTGCATCTCTGGGTTTAGCAGATTTGATGCTTCTCGAAGGATGTCTTCGGAATTTTCGCGTTCAATCGCATTTCTACGGGTTGGTCTACCACGTGGCTTAGACATTTCTAAAATTCTGACTTTTTATAAGAGGTTATGCTCATATGGTTTTCACGACCTTCGAGTCCCTGTTCGGGCGCCAATGAAAGAGTTCGTTTATCAAAATTTTATGAAAAGTTAAAGTTATGACCCGAAGGGTGCGTGAAATAATCCATATACATGATATATAACAGAATTCAATATCTTTATTTACCAATCTTTTAATAATACAGTTTCGGTAACTAATCGTCGTGTGCCTCTTGGACTTAACACTATAATTATTTATTATCCTACTCTATCTTCTAGTCTTTCTCTCTCGCAGGTACATCAGAAACCAATATGGCGCGTTTGCCACTATCTCGCCGTTCCTCTACGAAATATATGAGAAGTTTCGTTGCCCAGTCTTTTTAGACCTATTTCTATGGTGGACCAGTGATTGTTAAATTAAAAAACAAGCTAAGTTTACTTGGACGTCTAGACGACGTTCACAAGCATTAAACAAATATAAGTTCAATCACTGGTATCGTGACTAGTTATTCGAGTAACTGGAGCCAAGATGGCGTCGTAGTTATCGCAGATTTCCTAGAAGCCTATGTGGCGCATACTCCACTCTTTGGTGGTTTAATAATATTTTGTTAGGTTGAATTTGAGCATTCATTCAATATATTTGCGTGCTAAATCAGTGATGGTTAAATGTAATAATAAACTAAATTTACTTGGATGTCTCGACGACATGCGCAAGCATAAACAAATCAGAAGTCCAATCACTGATGTCGCGATCCTTCTCTCATACCTTTGGAGCCAACATGGCGTCGTAACTATTATAAATTCACTAGGAGCCAATATGGCGTCGGTACACTCCTAATTATCACCACTACATAAGAACCAGTCCTTAAAGCTACTACACTCTGTCGTACACGCGAAGATATTCTAGGAGCCAAAATGGCGACTATTTCCGTTTTCACCTATCGCTGTATTGCCCGTACAATGTGGCGGCTAATTTCTTACACCGTTTCGTGTTACAATTAGTATCATCGACGTATCGGCGATTTTACATGCTGGGAGCCAAAATGGCGCTCATTATATAAATCAGTTCGCGTATTGGTGGCGGCAAGTGTTAATCATAAACGGCAGATACAATATTAGGTACAAACAGCATTAAGCATAGATAATAAGTAAAGTTGGCAGCAGAGATAGCGTACACCAATTACAGATTAGCACTAAACATCATGGCAGCCTGTGGCAGCGTGCACCATGGACAGGTAGTGATAGAGATGGCAGCTTAGGCAGCGTACACCATAGAGGTAGGAAAAAGGCAGCTTAGGCAGCGTACACCTTTATTAAGGAAGGATGTACCGTGTCTACGCCTGGAGCAGCGGACTAGAGCACGGGGGAGGCACAAAGGAAAATGGCGGAGCCTGAGGCAGCGTTCCCACCGAAAAATGGACCTACTCCTGGAGCCGAGGTGGCGTACCCAGTGACTTGATCGCTAAAAAATTATAAATAGTAAATGGGAATTCTTCCAGAGCCGAGATGGCGTACCTGGAAGATTCACCCAAAAAAAATTGTTACCCTTGGTGACTCCTAGGTGGCCCTTTGGCTGCTTCCTTGGTGTCTGCTAGGGTTGTGACGCCCTGGGTGGAGATACCGCTGAGAGCTGGGTACGCTCAGTTATAAACACGCGGTTTCGAGTTGACAATGGGCAGGCTCGCACCGCGAACCTAACGGAGACTGTTGGTAACGCTACCCCTGGAAACCTGCTATGCCGCGTATATCGTCGGTTTAGTAACCCGTGGACGCAGTCAGCTGATAGTGGAAGTGACCGTTTCAATTATTAAATTTCACTGCCGATAATCGTGAATTCTGATTTTAACAGAACAAAATAGTGAATCTTCTATTGTCTTTGACTTTTTAGTGGTTGATATAGAATAAAATTATTGATTTCAGACAAAAATTACGGACGCTATCCTGCACGCCGTTCAACTACTCCAGTCGCGAGGCATCCTAGTCCGCCATGAATAACGCCGCCATTTTGGAAATTCTTGACTTGGTTTATGTTTGCAATGTTCTTTAGAAGTAGCTTAAAATAAATGTAAAAGATCATAAATGTATATCGTTTCTTTCTTGACAAACGAAAATCATTAAAAAGAACCTTTTTTCCGGGCGTTTCATAAGGCGACCCCCTTAATACTAATTTTTTTCTTCAATAAACTTATCGTTAAACGCATTCGATGATCACTCAAAAATATTACGAAAAGAAAGCAATGTTGAAGTCTGCTTGGATGATTCAAGCAAATATTTATGCATATTGAAATTTTAGAATTGTTGCTATGCACGTATTAGTGAATTTTATTTTATAATGGTCTGTGTCAGGTCCCAATCCCAGTGAATCAGAGAAATCCCAATCTCAAAAACATTCTATCAAGTGCGGTCAAGCTAAAAAAAGTACTGAAATTACAAATGTTGTGGGACAAAATCAAACGCGTCCTCTTAAATCAAAAAGAATATTTACTGTGAAGGAAAAAGTAACTAAAAATAATTTTGGGAATAGTTCTAATACAGTTAAAATAAATGTAAGTTCTCAATCACACAATATTTCCTTAGAAAAAATATTAAAATCTGATCAAGTTGAAGCTGTAGAAACAAGCAGTTCATCTAGTTCGAATGCTTAATGTAATGTGAGCTTCCTAACTAATTCAAGTATTATGCGCGGATCGATTAATTAAGATAAAACATCAACAAACGAAAATACTTTTATTAATCACTAAAATATTAGTTTAATCCTATTATAAAAATGAAATGGTTCTATCTAATGGTCATCAAGTATCCTGATGCGACACATTAGAAGCAGTACCTGTATTTGATGAAAGCAACATGCCATTATCATATTTTATTGAAGGATGTTATGAGGCAAAGGCAATGCTACTAACACCCGCAGCTCATGAAAAGTAAGTACGATCATTAAGAAGTAAATTATCAGGAGAAGCAAGAAAATTTTCCTTTGGGTCAAATTACAATAATATAAAACAAAAAATTGAAAAACTCAACAGTATTTTCCTGTGTCAAAAATGGTGTATCATTTACAAGGAGATTTAGAAAATACCTTCATGTGAGAAGGAGGAAGCGTACTTTCTCATAGAAAGGGATATAATAATAATAAAGTCAGTCGATTCAATGTTGCACGAGATAATAAAATAAATTGTTTGATCTGCACAAAAAGCCAGGTCTTGTCACTCAAAATTTTTATCGTTTCATCAAAGCAGAAGAAGCAGTTTCCAATGAAAGGAAACTTAATTTTAATATAAAAAATCAACAGCGTAATGTTAGTCATCAACATCAACAAAATAATAACAACTGTGACGTCCTAAGTTTCAATATGGTAAGTAATTCCTAGCTAAAATTGTAAACACTATTGCCCTATCTACGTTCCTTAGATTATTTTTAAATAGTCGAAAATTTTCACGTTCGAGGACAAGCCAATGAAATTCTGGAGAATTTTTTCAAATTAGAACAATATTTATTAATTTTTAGAAGAACGTACAAATTATTCGACAATTTAGTGCTTCCCTACCGGTCGGTATTAATCATTTCTCTGATCTTGAAACACGACTCTGTGAGTCTGACAGAGATTGGAGAAAACGATAGTTTATGGAATTAGATTTATATTTTTTCTAACCTTTAGGTAAATCCCTTGATCAAATGTTAAGGGTGAAATCCGGAAGGTAAGACCTTGATCCAGGTATAAGGTGACTTTGTCGGGATGATGTACTTATAAATTTCTCTAGGATCAATATTTATTCAAATATGGTAAACTTCAATTTTTCAGTTCTACTTCCACGTGCTAGCTACGTTGAATATTTTTAGACGGCCCGACGATAAGATGAATCTCAGACTCTTAAAGACACTGGACTCCTGATTACCCACCACTATCGACTCTGCTTAGGGTCCAAACTATCTGCTTATGGGGCATAATTTCTCAAGTGATACATCCCCAAAAAATGAAGTTGTCCGATCGAGCTTAAAGTTTGACTGATTGGACTCCAATTTAATGGTACTTCCTACAAAAAAATTTTTAGTTTTGACAAATATTTGCTGAAATATGGGAGGTGAAATTTTCAGACTTTTGATGGGAAGCCTCTTCTTCAAACAAATATAACTTATTTCTTTTTGCATAAAGCAATATTTTACTTCATATATTTCTTCAGTCGTTTTGTGATGTTTCAACTGGTTGTAACCATTTTTGAAAAAAAAATCAAAATTTGACCTCTATTTTCGAAAATCAAAAATAAATTTGACTTTTTCTCAAATTTGGACCCAATTTTTTTTAAATCATCTAGTTAAAAACATGAGCGTCTTTTTTTGTTTTTCGAGCCATTGTGCGATTAATAACCGGATCCTACACCGGAGCTGAGGCTGCGCGATCGTTCGCTACCGTCTTCACGCCAAGGAACCCGTCGAACACCCTCAAGCTAATTTTTTACATGACATAATATCATACGCGATTAGTATAACTGCTCTCTGCATTTACAGAGTTGAGACTGCCATTGTTAAGTTACAAGTTACAATGCCTGAATTACAGTTAGTGTAAGATTAATTTGGAATATGTTTTAAAAATTAAATCCATTGAATTTATATTTAATTTTATACATAGCTTATTTCGTAGAATTATGTTTCTTGGAGACTTTTTTCGCGTTTGTAGATAATTTTGCGGGCCTCTTCTGCGGTTTTTTTTTGGCCTTTTGGAAAGATGTCATACTTTTCAGAAGATAAAAATTTTTTTATTGAAAGTTTTCTATCGTGAGTAAAAATAAAAACGTGGTATTGCGGTGTCCCCGGAATCGTTACTGCTTGGTCAAATCCTCCTTTCAGAATCTCGGTAGATATGGCGTAACTTTCATTGCTGCAGAAGAAAATTTCGTTTTCATTGCAATTACCCTTTGCCCACTGAAATAAAGCTTGAGGAGTAAGTATGTGATGTTTTAAGGAACGTTGTTAGCTGGAACGAGCTGAAAATCTCTTTATATTCGCCCCTATGCCATCACACGCACATTTGCCATGAGCTGTACCATGGAAGTGCCATTATACTGGGTTATCAAAATCTTCTTCATGAGCTTGGAGATGAACAAAGCTACTTTTATTCTTGAAATTTTACCCAGCACCATCAGTGTAATAGTAAATTTTTTTGACTCAAAGTTATTTTGCAGATAATTTATTATAATCTTTTGATATTCATGAACAGCCACCGTGTCATGACCATCATTGTTGAATCCTATCCGGGTGTAGGCGAATTCTACATGGGTAATTGGTACTCAAATTATATTACTTTAATTGGAAAACAGGACCTAACAGGGTATACCTTGCTACAGTCCGGGATTAGTATATAAAAATAATTCGTCCAAAGTGCATTTTGGGTGTTTAAGCGGGTCTACCGTTGTTCTTTCAGGGATCTCTTGAATCGAAGGTGTGGGCGTCTATTAGCATCTAAACAAATTTTATCATTCTTTCAGGGTAGTTGTCGTGCCAAAAATCAGTCTCTGGAAAAAGAAGTTTTTCTATGATTTCAAGACTGGTAATTATATCATCAGCCGTGTCGTATGTAGGGAAAGACACTCTTTTTAATAAAAAAAATTTTTTAATTACGAAAAATAATATTTTCATAATGTTTTTTGTAATTGGATATTTCCTTATTATCGCTTCTTACCAATTTTTTGAAAATGATTGAAGTTTCTTAAATCATAGCTTATTTTTTCGATGAAAATATTCTATACAACTTAACCGTTTCCAATTTTTGAAAATAAATTCTTTAATGGTTGAAATCATTAGAAAACAATTTTCCAAAACGAAATTTTTATAAACGAATTGCTGAATTTGATAATAATTGGTTCATTTTCAAAAATTGGAAACGGTTAAGTTGTAGAGAAAATTTTCATCGAAAAAATAAGCTATGATTTAAGAAACTTCAATCATTTTCAAAAAATTGGTAAGAAGCAATAATAAGGAAATATCCTATTACAAAAAACATTATTAAAATATTATTTTTCGTAATTTAACATTTTCTTTTATTAAAAAGAGTGTCTTTCCCTACATATGACATGGCTGATGATATAATTAACAGTCTTGAAATCATAGAAAAACTTCTTTTTCCATAGACTGATTTTTGGCACGACAACTACCTTAAAGCAGGAATTCATATGGTACAAACATTGCCTGAGTTTCATACGGTCTTCGCTGAATTAAAATCATGCGTATATCGCGATACTTTTCTTGTGTTTTGAGCTCGTTTCTTCTTTAAGTGTAGAGTTAGAAATGTTATTATATAACATAAGTGTACACGAAGGCACAAAATGTACGCCTTATGAATTAGCTCTTGGTAAATTTTTTCGTGAATCATCTGGGCAACCTTCACCATATAATAAAGAATTGCAAACCTATGATGATCATTTAATGACCATTGTTACGTAACTGCAAAAATGCGAACTCATGCGAGAAAACAAATAAATAGAAGTTAAAGAAAATGTATTTTAATTAAAACGAGGAAAAATTTAAGAGTTAGATAATCAGTACACGGGTCCTCACGAAGTTTCAGGTGTACTAGAAAGAGAGAACATAAAAATTGACATTAAAGGAATACCGACAGTAGTTTACATTGAGCGGCTAAAAAGATCGTAAATAAATATACAAAATTACTAAAGAGAATTTGAATGCTAACTCAAAATAATATTAACTTTGTATAAAACAAAAGCGTTTAGAATAACTAAACCAGGAAATGTTTTCAAAAGAAGAATCTTGTGTGATTTTATTCTTATTTTTTTCCTTTTTCAGATAATCAAGAAGCTCACTAAACTCTCTGATCATAACAAAATCATTTCAGTATATCTCATGTTTTTAAACAGAAACTATCAAAAAACTATTGTAATTAACTGTATACTGTAATTCTTCACGATTTGCAGTATTATGAATTGAAGTTAAGTATCATTTACTATGAATGCAATACTTTCGACGAGTATTGTTTCCTACTAACTTCTAAACGCGATCGTTTTCATTATATAGTAAATACTTTCAAAGAGTATTTTCACGCGAATTCACACAACCCTTATAAACTATCAAAAAACTATTCTAGTTTCAAGCGTATATTATGCAGATCAATTAAAAGTTGATCCTCCGCGTTTTTTAGGAACAAAAAGGTAACTGTTGAATCCTTCGATCAAAAAATAAAATACTTGCATAATGGTACTCTCCCCGATGCATTCATTCGAGTATTATATTTAAAAACAAAACAAGTATCCTTTTTTACCGGTATTTTTTACCGGTATTTTTTAAGTATTAATCGCGGGTTGTAGTATTATAAATTAAAGTATCAGTTTATTATGAATACAATACTTTTGACGAGTATTGGTTTTCGCTATCTCAAAACAGGATTATGTTTTTTTTACTACAAATACTTCAAAGATATTTCTTGTGAATTCACACAACTATTATGAACTATATAAAAACTAGTCTAGGTCAAAACGTATATTATACGAATCAACTAAAAGTGTGGTCCTTCGCGTTTTTCAGGATTAGAAAGGTAATTGTGGAATTCTATGGTCAAAAATAAAATACTTGCACAATAGTACTTTCCCCGGTACATTCATTCGAGTATTATACCAAACAAATCTACTTTTTTATAGGTATTTTACGTATTAACTGTATACTGTAATTCTTTACGGTTCACAGTATTATAAATTGAAGTAAAGTATCATTTACTATGAATACAATACTTTCGAAAAGTACTGATTTACGCTAATTCCTAAATGGAATCGCTTTCACTATAAACACTTCCAAAGAGTATTTTTCCGTGAATTCACACAACTATTATAAGCTATATAAAAACCAGTCTAATTTTCAAATGTTTATTATACAGAATAAGCTATATAAAATCTGGTCCAGTTTTAAACTTTTATTATAAAGGGTTTTCCAATAGGGACATAACAATTTTATCTATGAATGAAATATAGAAATATTTGAGATATTGGGTTTAAATTTATTGTGAATGCAAGCATTACATTTTATGAATGACCGGACCATTCCTCGATGACCATTTCTCGAGATAAGACGTTCACCGAATTTGCCTTTTAATAAATCCATTGTGACGCGTGCTGTGTGGCTAGTGACACCGTCTTGTTGAGAAACCACATATGGTATCGTTGATGTCAAGATACGGCCCAATCACACCTCCAGCATGAAAACCGCACCAAACAGTCACTTTTTGCGGATGCGACGGTGTCTCAAGAAGCACATTTGGGTTTGTTGCTGACCAATAACGCATATTTTGCTTATTAACAAAGCCATTGAGCCAAAAATCAGATTCATCGCTGAAGATGATTTTTCGATTAAATTCTTCATTTTCTTCAAGCTTTGCCAGAGCCCAATTGGAGAAGTTTCGGCGTTTCAAATGATCAAGTGACTTTAGTTCTTGAGTCAATTTAATCTTGAAAGCATGTAGGCCAAGATATTTTCGCATAATACGCCACAGTGTGGTTTGAGCGATGCCCAATTCTTGAGAACGACGTGGAATCGACTGATTTGGCTCATTTTGAATCGATGCACTTACCGCTGCGATTATTTCTTCGCTTCGAGCAATACGACGTCTTTTTGGCACCGGAACGTCCAATAGTGTAAATTTGGTCTCGAATTTATCCACTATAGCACGCATAGCCTATCGGGTGGGACGATTGTTACGGCCAAAAATTGGAGTATGCGCTCTTAAAGTTGCGACCACCAACTCAGAATTTCGGTAGTAATTTTTAATAATTTCCCAGCGTTGCTGGTTCGTGAACTTTACCATGATGAAGATGTTGACTTCAACTAACGTTTTGACATTGACAGTTTATTAAAAAAGTTTAAGGGTGCGTTAATATAAAGATACGAAATTGTTATGTCCCTATTGGAAAACCCTTTACAAATCAACTAAAAGCGTGATCCTTCTCGTCTTTTTCATGCTTAGAAACCAAAATTTTTTTTATCAGACCGCATTGAGTGACTTTTCTGACGGATTCTTTTGAACATGTGGTATGGAGGTTTGTCTTTCTCGGATGCTCGAGCACACGGAAATCTCGAGTGCCCAAGACATTGAAATGAGGTTTTCTATTTTAGAATTGTATGTTCCTTAGTGGTTGGAACCGGATCCTGCATAACTTCTTAACACTAGCTTTCCTAGATACAACTGCTTTCCAAGTCAGTTTTCCTCCAGTCATGTGACAGAGTGGGGGACTGACAACCGTCTGTCGACTCTGTTACTCTATTCCATTCTAATTAATTAATACGAGAAAAAACAAAATAATTATTTGTATCTGCATGTTTTTAGCAAGTTAGTTTTTAGACTTTATTATACTCAAGTGAATGAAAATTGGTTGGCACTGAAGAGGGCCCCCATTTGTGGCCGAAACGTTTACCTTTTCAAATTTTTATGTCTTTTATCACATAAAAAATTAGTAACAGAACTGATCGCATGTCAAATTAACTAGCGCAGAATTATTACTGTGGGTCAATAAAAACAATCAACATGTATAGGTACACGTCACGATATAGAGTAAATTAATCTTTTTGAATTAGCAAGCATTTATAAAATTGATCAAAATTTTGAAAGTTTTCTCTTTTATTTAATACACACCATGAATCTTATATCATTACGAAATAAAAATGATATTTCAGAGAAATTTTTATTAGTACCTTCTTCACATTTGATTCAATCAATTTTCTCTATGATACCTGTTCATCAACTAAAAATTCCATAAATTATTTTTTTCAGTGTGACACAAATGCTAGTTTTTATGCAATTCATCTCTGTTTATTATTTAGATGAAGATAATAGTATATTATGTGCCTAGGCGCATAATGAGGGTTAATACGCGATGAGCGACAATGCTCGCAGGAGATCGAAGCCGAGACGAAGCCAAGGCGCGATCAGTCCTGCGAGAATTTTAAGCGAGTATCGTAATTACACGAATTGTGTGCATTGGCATATATTCTATTTTATGTGACTACGGCGCATGTACGAGTTTTTATGTGTACACTCGAATCCAATCTGAAAAGGTCGAAATTGCCGTAATTATGGCCCATCTCACTTGACATTTCGCGAATACTTCCGGTCATTTTGATTTTCTTGACCTTGTGTAGTAGTAGCGTATATTAATAGGCACATGCGCAGTTCAATTATACAAGGCTTTGTCAGTACGGTGTCAATGCTGAACGAAGAAGAATAAGAAGATTACGCTCCGCCGTATCGTAATAGGCATATGCGCAGTTCAATTTTTACATTACATTCCCCTGTATCGTAATACACAACATTGCGCTACTCTCAACTGTAGCGTAAAACCGAGTTTACGCGCCGGAGGCACATAAAGGTATATTTACTGTTGTTTGGCATGAAAGAAACACCTTTTAGGAAGAAATAAATATGCACTGAATAATTAGTGCCACTATGAAAATAATTTGTATTTTTTTGTTCATCAAGAAAATTTATCTTGTTTCTAATCCTATTAGAAGAACAGTTTCTACAAATATTGGGTCTGAAAATGTAAAATGTGTGATTGTGTTACAAAATTTTCGATGTGGAAACTATTTTTCCAATAGGAAATGATGTGTAGCAATAATAAATTGTAAAATTATGACCATGTAATTTTCCATAAATGGAATATTTTATTTTTTTGAAACAAAATATTGGAGAAACAATTAAAAGTACACAAATGGTAACAAAATCGATTTACTTGTTATTAGGGAAAATTGTTTTTCTTGTGATCCTCTTATTTATTTAATAAGATATCAATCAAGTAAAAGTTTATGAGATCGCTTTTCAGAAACTTACAAAGATAAGAGATTATAAAGATAAGCATTCGTATTGCCATTCTTTAAAGAAATCAACTTTAGACTCAACCAAGTATTTCCACCTTCAACGTACCATTTTATAAAGCCTATAAATTTGTTGACATCGGCAGAAAGTAAGCATTTTCTGTTCACATATCAGATAGTCATGCATTACCTTCTACTATTGTCACGTCCCGAGCAAAAGGCGAGGGTAGTTTGGAATTTTGGATGTAAGGGAGGCGGTTAGCTGATTATATCAGGTTGGTAAGGCCTGATAATTTATTTTTGTTTGTGTGTACGTTGTCACTTGTCAGGTCTATGGGCCCTGAGTTGTTCACAATGATGATAAAACACTGAATATATTAATAAATGAAATAATTTATTATAAATAAATAAGATGTTGCGCAAGTTTTCACATAGAATGATACTTAGTTGGTAACTTACATGTCTACCTCTTAAATTAGAGGGCAAAAGAGAGAATTGTCATTTTTTACTCTTATTATTGCAAGTCATCGGCACAAATCCTTGCAGGATAGTTGGGTTTCGTTTGAGTCTCCGTGAGATAGCAAAACAACGATTAATTTCGAAGGAGGTATGGTGTAAGGGATGCAAGTCCACCAGCAACTGATGTGATCAATTATCCGCTTACGTATCTTGCTAAGTACACGAGAAATGAATCAAACATGCACTTGTTAACAAGATAGGTTAGTTCGTCCCGATTTCACAAATGAATCACTATTAACCGACACGACTAAATACGACGATACACGTAATCCAAAGGAACTGTCTAGCACTACGGTTTCCGGACTTGCACCACTTAAGGACCTGGGATTTTATTTAACAAGTACCGAATATTAAGTTGCTCATAGAAATCCAATGAGACTTACGTTTATCGAAGGGTCTGCTCACGACGTTGAATTACCGGTCCGGACCTAACAACCGTAAAACTGTTCGGAACTTAATGACAAACCTCCAGAGGTGAATCTGGGGTCTTTTTTTTTTTTTTGGTGAGGAGGAAAAATCGCAAAATCTTTTATAGACGTTGTAAAGGACTCTCCAAGGACGGGTCTAGGCCATTCGGCTTTAAACTTCACGGGTGGTTGGTTCCATTAAAGTCGCGTACGACTCTTCCGTCATCCGTTCGCTCGGAACTTCCATCCACGGCCACACGCCCACTAGGGTAACCGACTAGCCGCGCCACCCAGGGGAGAAACAAACAGATTCCTCCCCGAACGACGCGGACAGTCAAGTCTACCCGAGACACAGGACCGCGGGTGCAGGCCCCGATGGGATGTCTACTGGCACTCCCCGTTGTTTCGCTCCCGACGCCCATCAAGCTCTCTCGTCTTCATCACAAGTGTGACGAATGACTCGGTGAGCGTCGAGAACCGTTCAGACTGGAGCATGAGGGGGACCATCGTGTCAGGAGTAAGTTCGGAACCCACCGCCTGACCGAGGACCTCCCTAGCCAAACCCCATTTTGCGCAGAGGAAGAGTGCGTGCTCTGCGTTATCCACCGGGGAATCGCAGTAGCAACACGTCTCCTCGCCTCTCTTCTTAAAGCGCCTCAGGTACGCGTTAAAACAGCCATGGCCCGAAATTGCTTGCGCCAAGTAAAAGCCGACTTCCCCGTGCTTTCTGTTCAGCCAGGTGGCGAGCTCCGGGATCAGGCGGTAGGTCCATCTCCCTGTCTGCTCACCATGCCATCTTATCTGCCATTTCTCGACGAGTCTGCGCCTTCCATCCTTGCGGATGGCCTCCTTCGCGCGAGCGATTTCTTGCAGGTCGGCGCAGGTAAGTTCCTTGCGAAGCTGAAAGGTTTCCTGCCTTTCCTCCGCCAATAAATCTATTGGCGGGACGCTCGCCAGGACCAGCATAGCGCTCGTCGAGATAGTTCTATATGCCGAAACTATTCTCAGCGCGACAAGTCTCTGAGCCGAGAACAGCTTCTTCTGGATAGCTTGGTTTTGCAAGGCATTCGCCCAGACCGGAGCTGCATGAAGCAGCTTCGAATGGACCACGCTCGCCACCAATCTTCTTTTCGCTTCCCTGGGTCCACCAATGTTTGGCATAAGCCGGGCCAAGATCGCTCCACATTGGATGGCTTTGGCAGCTGCGATCTTTAGGTGTTGGCCAAAGCTAAGCCTACGATCCAGCTGCACCCCCAGGTACTTAATGCTTGTTTTCCACTCGACTTCATGCTCTCTGAGAACGATCCACGGATATTGGAAGGATCTCCTGTCCGTAATGAGCAAAGCCTCGGTTTTCTCAGGGGCCATTTTAAGGCCTCTGCGATCCAACCAACGCTTTGCTCGCCACAGACTTTCTTTGATCCTCAGCTCCAGGATTCTGACGTCGTCAGCAGCGCAGACGACAAGTGCGTCATCCGCGAAGCCGACGATGCTCGTTCCAGCAGGCAGGTCCATGCAAATAAAGTCATCGTACATGATGTTCCAAACGAGTGGACCCACCCGCGACCCTTGAGGAGCGCCACATGTCATCTCTTCTTGGAGAGACCATTTGTCGCCCTCGTATATCACCCACCTGTCGCTCAGATAGTCATCTATCATTCGCAACAGGTAGTCTGGAAATATGTTTTGAAATATATAAATATACCTTCAATGAGTCAACTCTGGAAATATATAAATAGATTTTCATTGCGATATTGGTTTAAGAATGATAGAAAATATCCCATGCCATTAGGTTATTTCTAAGCTATTTTAAGAATTATCTCTGGCTTTAAATACAATGTAAAATACATTTTAAATTATGATAATATACTGTCAATTAGTTGACTTCAAGAATATATGAATATATATACATGAAAATATTTTTCTTCCATCGTGCCCGTCTGCGGTAGTTGACTAAAATTATGAAATTGTCTATCGGAACTTTTCACAAAAATAAACTGATGCTGGCAGGGGTGGGATTTTGGTCTCGCGCTGTACCCAGCCACGTTGAACGTTTCAAACTCACACATACTAACCACTTGCAACTTACTTATATTATTTCTGTTTTGAAAATATTAATTTGATATTATTGATTTTTGTGAAATTCCTATTTAAAACTAACTTGCCTTCTTCCAAAAAAAGAAAATAATCCTTTCTTTTTCATACAAAAATTGAGTTTTTGAGAATTACTTTTGTGCTTTTTTGCAGAAAGTTAATTCTGAAATTCAAGCTCTTGTGCTCTATAGCAGAGTTTCAATTATAGAATAAAATCTTTTGTAATCTTTAACAGGAAGCCTGCATTCGAAAGGAAGAAAATAATCTCATCTTCATAATACATAAATTGAATTTTTGAGAATTCCCTTTTGTGCTCTATAGCAGAAAATTAATTGTGAAATTCAAGTTCTTATGCTCTTTAGCAGAGAGACTGAATTTTAAACTCTTTTTTTTTTATTATTATTATCATTTGAATCCAAATTTTCCTTTTGGACTCTTTGATATGTTCTCACCTAACACTATTCTGGACTCCAAGCGCAAACATAGATCTAGACCAAGCAACAGGGAATTTGTTATGACATTATTTATTTCAGAAAACGGACTGCGCCATCAGAAGAGAGGTTGGTCATAGAGTAACTGTGTCATGTTTTGGACAACGAAATATGATTTATAAATTTGTTATTAACATTTGAGACAAAAAAATAGCACTTTTTTTAGTTTTTTGTTTATAACATTAAAGGTAATTACCCAATCTTGATGACATTAATTGAAAGGTTGTAGAAAATTGAATTTCGAACAAGATGAGTCGTCGCTTGATTGATTGGATAATTAAAAGCGGAGAAAATTCGGAAAACTGGGAAATTGAGCTTTTGTTAAACAAATTAATATCTCAGTTAATTTTCAACTTTTCAGGTTGAGGTTTGGTGGAAAAGTAACCAACTTTATGCTCCTCAAATGTATAAAAAAAGAACACTTTAAGATAATACGTTTCCGCGCTATTGACACTTTAATCTATTTCATGCGATAATTGTAAAATGTCTGCTTGCCGCAGAGGTGGTCCGATTTTTATTTTGAAAACGGCTTTTAAAAATATAAATCAAGCACAATAGAACGTCAATCTTGGTTTTTCGCTAAAATGTTGCAAATTTTATTAAAAAAAGGTCCAAACATGGCTCTAAACGCTTGTACGCAGCAAAGTGACAGTGGTGGGGGGAGAAGGCGAGTAGGCTCACTGTGTCACTTTGCTGTGTTGAAGCGTTTAGAGCCATGTTTGGACCTTTTTTTAATAAACGTTGCAACATTTTAGCGAAAAACCAAGATTGACGTTCTGTTTTCCTTGATTTATATTTTTGAAAGCCGTTTTCAAAATAAAAATCGGACTACCTCTGCGGCAAACAGATATTTTACAATTAACGCATGAAATAAATTAAAGTGTCAATAGCGCGGAAACGTATTATCTTAAAGTGTTCTTTTTTTTATACATTTGAAGAGCATGAGGTCGGTTACTTTTCCACCAAACCTCAACCTGAAACGTTGAAAATTAATTGAGATATTAATTTGTTTAACAAAAGCTCAATTTCCCGATTTTTCCGAATTTTCTCGGCTTATAATTATCCAATCAGATCAAACGGGGGCTCATTTTGTTCGCAATTCAATTTTCTACAACTTTTCAATTAATGTCATTAATATTGGGTAATTACCTTCAATGTTATAAACAGAAAACTAAAAAAAGTGCTATTTTTTGTCTTAAATGTTAATAACAAATTTATAAATCATATTTCGTTTTCCAAAAGATGACACAATTACTCTATGACCAACCTCTCTTCTGATGGCGCAGTCCGTTTTCTGAAATAAATAATGTCATAAATCATTCATAACAAATTCCCTGTTGCTTGGTCTAATCGTGTGCCAGTCGACAAGCAAGAGGAAAATTTGATAGGAAGTTGGATGAAGTAAGAGTGACCTCTCTAGATTCAAAAGAACCTTTTAGCAGTATAACACCCGAGGCTTCAACCAAAATTTTCAACCCGCAGGAATTCGAAATTAAAGAAATATATAATTTTGACGAATTGTTCTTTTTTTTGAAAATCTTATCGATCATGCAGAAATTGACTTAAAGGAATTCCAGATAGCAAAACGAGATTCTCAGGAAGCGATCACTTCCAAGTAGTGAAGGTACTCATTTATTAGTTTTTACCACACATATATTGAATATTACTTCCTTTTTCTCATTTATTATTTTTACCTTCATATGTATACACCAAAATTCTAAATTGCTTATATTTTCATATTTTGTATATGTGACGTGCCACGAGAAAAGGGGACTAACGCGGAAAATATCGCAAATCTGTTTTTGGTCTCTATCGATAGTTTCGGAGTTGCTCTATCTAGCAAAAAAATCAGAAAAATTTTTTAAGCATTATTAATACCTATAAAATAGCTTTTTAGAGGGCCGTAAATGCAGAATTTCTGAGCTAGACTACGGACCAACAAAAACACCTCCCACACTCACTACTACTACATACACTAGAGTCTGTCTGATTTCAGAATCGCGTGGTTTTCTTGCGGGAACAGAAGCGAGAAACACGGATACTGGGACATGACTAGTGAGAGTGTAGTTGTAACTGGAGGGGCAGGTTTTTAGGAGTCGCCTTTCACTGAGAAAAGGGCTCCACTTCTATCGCTCACCCTGTAAAATTCTAGTTTTCCGCGTTAGTCCCCTTTCCTCGTGGCACGTCACATATATATTTCATACTCTTTTCTATTGCATTGTACATTTGTGTGGCTCTAGAAGCCTTAACTAAATAAGTTACAGTAGACAACCTCATTAAACATCTTTTTTTTCAACAATTTCAAAAGGGTCGATCATAAAAATCGGAATCTTGTAATCGTCGCCCAGCTGTCGGGTTTTTCCTAATCCGAATTCAAATATTTGATGCCTTGCTGTTGACAGCCTTGTTGGTACCTTTCCAAAGGAACTCTTTCCAATTACCTGTGTATTTCCCCTACTCTTTCATACACTTACAGTACAGTCGGAAAGTATTAGAACAAGATAAAAAAAGTTGTTTTTGTCAGTTTATCGTATCATTTATTGAAAAATTATTCACATGTTTGCAGTAGTTTTGTAAGTTCAACGTGGCTTTATGATTTAAAGACATTTTTAATGCATTTTACTGAAATTTCCTTCAAAATTTATAAGAAAACAGCCTATGGCCGAAAATCGTGAAAAGTGTCCAAAACTGCCGCATTGGATTTTCACTTGTTTTTGGCACAAAAATCGATTCGGCTGCGGTTTAAAAGGTCACATGTCAATCACTCAAACAAAAAGGATTTTATATTATCGTGTCTGGTGGATTGAAGTGTCATAAAAATCTGTAAGTCTGTTAAATTGACAGTCGTTGCGTTTATGCATAATTGTGCCCGCTTTTTCGTTGAAATAGCCTCAGAATTGTATTTTTCCAGATTGAAAATGGTCAAGCGAAAGAAAAGATCTGTCGGGAAACGGGCCCAAATAATTATTTCGCAAAAAAACAGGAAAAAACTATCGAGAAATAGCCAAAATATTGAAAATATCTTCGTGTTCAGTTCATAAGACCATAAGAAGATATCGGGAAACTTGACAAAATACTAACAGAAAACGATCTGGCCGCCAATAAAGACATATCAAAGAATCGCCAAAAAATATATGCAATAAGTAAGGGCAATCGCCAGAAATCTGCATCAGAAATTCGTGCTGAAATCAATGAAGACATGGATTCATCAATATCACTCACGACAATCAAAGGCCGGCTTAAAGAAAAAGGTATGATTGGACGCATTGCTGTCAGAAAGCGACTTCTTCGACCAGTAAATAAACAAATATAACTGAAGTTCGCTCAAAAACATGTTGAGTGGACGATTGATCAGTGGAAATCAAATTTATGGACAGACGAATCAAAATTCGAACTTTTCGGTAGCCATCGGCGTCAATATGTTCGCAGAAAAGTCAATGAAAGATTTGAACCAGATTGTATTGTGCCAACTGTAAGACATGGCGGTGGCTCAGTAATGGTATGGGGCTGTTTAAGCCAAACTGGCGTTGGTCAACTCAAAAAAACTGAAGGAATTATGAAAAAACAGCAGAATCACAGTATACTCCAACGCCATGCAATACCATCTGGCATCAATTTAATTGGTCGTGGATTCATTTTCCAAGAAGATAACGATCCGAAACATACATCAAAACTTTGAATTTCTTATTTGGAACGAAAAAAACAATCCCCCGATTTAAATCCCATCGAGTTATTGTGGGAATAATTGGACCGACGTGTGAGAGATCTAAAGCCAACAAGCCTCCATGGTCTCTGGGTTTTTTTGAACGAAGCGTGAAATAATATTCTACCTCATACACTTCAAAAACTCATCGAAAGAATGCCAAAATTGTGCGCTGCAGTCATCAAAGGAAGAGGTGGCCATTTTCAAGAAAATCGCTTGAAGTAACATATTCACTGTATACTTATAAATTTTGATGAAAATTTCAGTAAAATGTATTAAAAATGTCTTCGAATCATGAAGCTACGTTGAGACGTAGGCTCTGTTGTCCATGTCAAGAGTTCGTATACTCATTATTCTATGTCCCATTAAGTACAGACTCAATCCACGTAAAGATCTGGTCGAACTTTATATTTTCTTTGTGAATAAATAATATCGTCTGAAAAGACTAAAATATCCGAATTCCCATTCAAGTATTCCTACACCATATACCGGTGGAAGGAGAATAATGTAAAAGGATTTCGATTGAGTTTTTATTCAATTAAAATTCTAGTGGTTCTTTCTCCCTGTAGTGCATAGGTGAGACATAGGCTCTATAACCAATGTTGAGCGATTGAATTAATTATTCCTCTTTTTCCATAGAAAAAAGAGAGGAAAATTCACATCAAAATTTTTGTTTTGATTTGAATCTTCTAAAAAAATCGTCTGCTCTGTGGTACGTAAGTTAAGACGTAGGCTCTGTTATCCACGTCGAGAGTTCGAATACTCTTTATTCTTTGTCCTGTCAAAAAAATCCCATTCTTCGGGAATCACCCAAAAGGGAAAAACGTTCCGGAAAAAAACATCAAGGCATACCTTTTCAGCGACCACAATAATAAATTTGGAAATCAGTGAGTCCCTTGAACAAAGAACGCAAGCTTATAGAGGGGAGAATCATCCATTACGTGAAATTAACCAAGTTATTATTGGAAGGGCCCAAAATAGGGGTATTTCTGAGAACGAAATTTCTGACGCTCAAACTATTGTTGTCAGAGTAATTCAACTCCTGCACCGTCGAAATTTAGGACGTCAGATAAAGTTCAAGTTCGCTGCTTTTAATTATCACTAGATCACTCGTAGTAAGGACGATATTATGAGTCTCTTGAATTGGTCTAGCTGAAATAATAAAAACGACATTCACCTATTGTAAGCCTGAAGATTCCCAGTTCTAATAACAGGCCACTATCGAATACATTTTTACTTATGTATTTTTTTGTGTGCATATGTGTCTGTATATATATATTGTATTTTTTATTTCAAGTATATCACTGTCCTCGTAAGTGTGCTTACCCATAGGAACACAAAAGCCTATTCATGATAAAAATGGAAATTCACAACCTATAAAAATTTCACGTCAAATTTTCCGGATCCTCTGCACGTTTCAAGATGTCCAACGAAAATCGAAACCGTAATTTTCAGGAAACAATCATTAACTACCCTGACGAATCAACTACTGAAGCATACCCGAATATCGCTAACTCATCATCCGGACGAAACCCTAATATCGCGCCTCCCAATCAATCAATGAATCTAGATACGAGTGCAGCTATGGCCTCGGTACTAGAGTGCATGACTCTTTAAGAAAGCACGTATCATATACCACAATTCGATGGCAAGAATCCTTCACTAAAGGAATTTATGCAGGACGTGGCAAACGGCGCGATATACATAATGGAAGCCACAGAGCCAGGTTTCATAAAGATCGTTTTAAGCAAACTCAAGGGCGTCGCGCGGGAGTGTTAGAGACAGGCGATTTAATCGAGTCAACGACCTAATGGCACATTTGAAGAAACGTTTCGCCCTTTCGAAAAAGTATCAGTGGTACTTCCAATCCATCGTGAACTTGCGAATGAAAAAAACGGAAACCGTAAGAGATTATTACGACCGGGTACAGGGTTTGTTCAGTGAGGCAAAACACGCGATTGATGAGAAATATACGCAGGGTCATTATCCTGGTACTACTCGTGAGATGAGTGAGAATACCGTCATGATGAAACCGGTGGTGGATTGCGCACTAGACTCATCCATAATGAAACGAAATGTCTACGTTAGTGGACACCAGAAATCCTCACCAAGGCAAAATCTCGCTCGAAAGAGCAATACGACGATAAAATTCGACCACTCAACGCGAAAATCTGAGATACGGTTTACGCCCTTGAGGAAATTAGGGACCGAAAATTTGACAGTCGAGCCACAGGGCCATACGCCGTCGCCGGTTTCACAGAAAATGATAATGTTTTTCTGGAAACAGAGGACGGTGAACGGATCATGAAGTACAAGGATAAACTCTTGCCCCCGCACTGTTAGGAACGCTGCGATTAAGGAAAGAAAACCCGAGAAAGAATATGCATTACCTAAATCCCATGAGACTACAACCTAATAAAAATAAAAAAACTGTTATTAAAACTTTTGTCTTCGCGGAAAAAAAATAGAGTCCCGGCCTTCCTAGAAGTATAAAATGTATATCCTATCTCGAGATAGTGCTCCTCAGGTCGTGAAGCGACATTGTAATGCTCCTCCTTTCCAGATTCCAAAATTCGATGACAATGATGGGATATCGATGCGATGCCTTTCTGTTGCCTCTTTTTTACACCAACCAATCATTGGACCCATAGCTAGACTCCTGACCTATGACGATGGTCATCTGATTGAGGCAAAGATCCAAGAGGTAGATGTTGCAGGAAATTAATACTCAATTTTAATGTCCTTTAAAACTGAAATATATTTTATTGCTACTTAAAAGACAACGTTTCGACTGATACTTCAGTCCTTATCAAGACTAAAAAATATAATACACATATGGATTATACAAAAAAATAGATAACAGACATAAAGCCCAAACTTACAGAAAAAATATCAAAATGTTGTTACTTTTAAGAAATCGTTGCATAGGATTAAAATTTGGATAAAAATTCAGACGTAAAATGGCGTATAAATATAGTGATAACAGACACGGTAGAAAATTAATTTGTCGTTATAAAAATTAAACATTTCTTGTGTTTTTTCCTCCTTTTTCTTTTAAAAATTTGTAGAGCATCCATCACAATGTACAAATACCACGAGATATGAAATTCGTATGATCCATTTTTTTAAAATTAAAATTTATTTAAGGTGGCTTGATCGTTTTTGAAAAAAATTATAGACTGCTCTGAAACTTAGAGATTATCTTAATAAAATATGCTAGATTCATTTGGAAAATGTTCTTCCAATAGAATTGGGATCAAGAAAAGTCCCCTTGATAGAAGAAAATCAAAATTGAAATTATATTTATGATGGCACCAATTATGAAGTGCTTATTTATTCTCGTCAGAAAAAGTATTTTTTTTATCCAAAAAAGAAGAAAAATGCAAATATTTCTATATTTTTCTTCAAATGATAAAATAAAATGTTGATTTGAATAAAAACTAGCATTTGTCTTATTAAAAAGGTTATTAGTTTCTTTTTTAAATATTCAATAAACAAAAACAAAAATGATTGAATCAAATATAAGGAAAGTATTCATAAGAATTTCAAAGAGGTATAATTTTTTTGTGATGATATTAAATTTTTAGTTTGTGCTGAACAGAAGAGAAAACTTGAAAAACTTTGATTAATTTGACAAATACTTGCTAGTTTAAGAAGTTAAATTTGCTCTGAAAAAAAGAACATGAAATATATTGAAATGTTTTCATTGCAATTTGAAGGTACAGTGAGCTTTACGAATCTCTGAAATATAAAAAATATGATTAGAATAAAATTTCAAAGTATCTTTTTGTTTAAAACATTTCCTGGTTTAGTTATTCAAAACGCTTTGGTTTTATGCAAAGTTTATATCTTTTTAAGTTTGAATTCAAATTCAGTTAATCAATTTTGTATATTTATGTGCGATCTTTTTATTGGATTGACGTGAACTATTGTCGGTTCTCCTTTTATGTTGATTTTTACATTTCCTTTTCCTAGTACATCTAAGACTTCGTGAGGTCCTGTGTATTGATTATCCAGCTTTCTAATTTTTCCTCCTTTTAATAAAAATACATTATCCCCAATCTTTATTTCCAAGGGATTTATTCTTCTATCGTCGTACATTTTTTATTTTTCTTTTGCCTTTATGAGGTTCTCTCTTGCTTGTGTTCGCATTTCATGCAGTTGTGTGACAAAATTGATCAAATAATCATCATAGGTTTGCAATTTTTCATTTTGTGATAGAGGTTCACTAGATGGTTCAAGGGCTAATTTGCCAAAAACTAATTCGTAAGGCGTACATTTTCTGGCTTCGTGTACACGTGTGTTATATGAGAACATTGCTAATTCTAGCCAATCGTTTCATTCTGAAGTTTTTGCTACAAATTGTTTGAGGTATTCACATAGGACATGATGTGATCGTTCTAGAGATCCATTGGATTGAGGTTGAAAAGCTGTGGTACGAAATTGTTTGATCCTAGAGCGTTTTGCTAATCTTTCTAATAAATTGCTTAAAAAATCTCTGCCTTGATCCGTCAGTACTCTTTTTGGCGATCCAAATATGCAAATAAATTTTTTCACGAATGTGTCTGCTATTGTACCAGCTTGATGATTAGGAAGAGGTATTGACAGAGAATATTTTGTAAAATTATCTTGTATAGTAAGAATATACAGATTTCCAGATTTTGTTTCTGGTAGTGGACCAACAATATCCATTGATATTTTTTCGAAGGCAGTAGTGGGTGTATCAGTAATAAGCATAGGATTTTTAGTTTTAACCCGAACTAATTTTTTTATTTGACATTGTAAACAGCCTTGAATATACTTTTGAATATTGACTTTCATATTTTCCCAAAAAAATTTTTGGCGAATTCGGTTATAAGTTTTTGTGACGCCTTTATGGCCTCCTAATGCTGAGGAGTGTGCTTCTTCAATTAATTGTGACCTTTGTTCTTTTGTTGGATATTGCGTTATGCCATTACAAACTATTATTTTCGTAAGTGAATTTGCAAAAACTAATCAAATATCAATTTTATTTCTTCCCAAGCTATATGGTTGATTTTTGAAGTCTTTGAAATACTAATTGATCGTAAATTCAATTTTTGAGATAATTCGTGTAATGAATAAATTGACAATTTTATATTAGTCAAGGTTTCAGATAAATTGTCTTGAATTTCTCCTTCAATCGGAAGAGCAAAATGATAATAGTTTCCTTTCTTAATTTCTTTCACTGTTCCCTTCGGTAAGTTTTTGAATTTTGGTAAGGTTCTACGTTTTTCTAGACTTTTGATCCGTTATCTCGAGGAATTCCATTTGTTGTAACAAAATATACATAATTATCTTTTCGCATCCTTAATTGATCGCGACATTCAACGATATTTTTATTCATTAACATTTGCCTGGTAGATTTTGATTTGGTTGAAGGGGGCTCTGGGGGTGGACGGTTTTCTTCGAATTCTGAATTATTATCATTTTCAAGATTTTCCCTGGTTTTTATTTGTCGATTTTTGAATTTCAGAATTTCGTTCATAAAAAGTGTCTTCGATATTTTCATTTTCAAAAATTTCTTCAATACAAGAGTTTTCAGAGTTCTCTTCATTTTCATGTTCCATATCACTTCGTCTTCAGAAGTAGAAAAATAATTTTCGCTTTTTTCCTCTTGAGGTATAATAAATTGTTAAGGCTTTTTGACATTTTTATTTCTTTTATTTTTTGCTTGGATTTCCTTTAAATAGTCCAAATATTCAGGATCAGAATCAGGATCAGAGTCGAAATCTGATTTTACTTTTGTTCGGCTTCCTTTTTGCATATTTATTTCTGGTAACTCATTTTCATATATTTGTTTTCTTGGTCTACCTCGAGGTTTTTTCACAAGAGGTTGAAAAGAAAACTTTTCATCTAAATTTTCTTGGATTTTATGTTGATTTAAATTTTCTTGATTTTTATGCTGATTCGAATTTCTCATTTGTTCTTGCTTTTTCTTTTTACCCCTAGTAGTCATGATTTTCCAAGGCGAATTTTCATAATTTATAACAGGAAGTTTTGAAGATAGTAGTTAAAATAAATTTCTATCTTTGACTATATCTTTATTAATTTCGTTAAGTAATTTCTCATTTAAGATTCCATTGAAAATATCAGATAACCTCGAATTAACATCGAATATTGGTCCTTCTGAAGTTTCACTAAAGTCATTCGCATCATCTTCGACGAATACTGAATTAAAATATTTATTTTTCGAAGTATTTCGTTTTTCTAAAATATTTTCTTGATTAATTTTTATAAAAGCATTCTCAAGATTCATTTGTTCTTGTGATGTCATGAAGGTATCGTCATCATCCTCGTGTAAATGTTTTAATTTTTCTTCATCAATTATAGGATTTCTTGAAAGAGCGTCTGCATTGACATTTATTTTTCCTGCCTTGTATACTGCATCAAAATCATATTCAGCGAGTTTTAACCTCCAGCGCGAAAGTCGTGAGCAAGGGTCCTCAGAATTTTGAAACCAAACTAGTGGTTTATGATCAGTTACTAGGGTAAATTTCCTTCCATATAAATAAGGACGGAAATGAGTGACACAAAATATTATTGCAAGTGCTTCTTTTTCATATGTGTCATATTTTTTCTCAGTGTCACTTAAACTACGTGAAGCATATGCTATTGGCTTATCCTTGCCTATTTTACCTTGTGATAATATACCTCCTATTGCGTATCCTGAGGCATCTTTTGTGAGAACAAAGGGTTGAGAAAAATCAGGTCGTTGTAAAAGTGGTTCTTCACATAATCTTGATTTTAAAATGTCAAAAGCTGTTTGCTGTTTATCGGTCCATACGAAAGGGGTACCCTTTTTTAGAAGTTGATTAAGAGGATTGGCAATTTTGGAAAATCCTTCGATAAATCTACGATAATATCCTGCTAATCCTAAAAATTGTTTGACATTCTTTTGTGTTTTTGGAACTGGAAATTCTTTTACGGCTATTATTTTTTTGGGGTCCGGTCGAACTCCATTTTTATCAATTGTATGACCTAAATATCCTACCTGAGGTCGTAGTAATTCACATTTGTCTGGTTGTAGATGAAGGTTTGCTTTTCGAAGACGTTGTATTAAATTATTAAATTTTTTCTCATGTTCTTCTAGTGTATCAGCAAATATGACTATGTCGTCAAGATATACAAAGAGTTCTGTCCCTATTAATCCAGTTAAAGTAATATGAGAGTCTTTAGGGTCCATTTTTATATGGTGAAAACCAGTAGCTATATCAAATACTGAAAAATATTTGGCAGATCCCAGTGAATCGAGTATATCGTTTATGTTAGGTAGTGGGTAAGAATCTCCGATTGTTTCTTCATTGAAAAAATTGTCGGTTTTTAAGAAGCTATTCAGAATTTGATTAGATAAATCGTCATCACTTAAGTTTTTTAAATTGCTTGATTGACTTGTTACATTTTGAAAATCTCTTTCTTCAAAGTCTTCTTATGTAATAGCCGGTATTGGTATTGTTACTGAAATTTCGTTTGTATTTGCAAATTTTATATAAGCTTTACCGTTGCAGTTTTTTACAATTGCGTCTCCTGCATATATTCCTTCGCCAAAATGTAGCCGAGGTACGTAACCTTCGTTTTTTTCAGTATTTTCAATTGGAACATAAAATGTTGTTACTGTTCTAGCTGGAATTGTTAATATCTATGTCAATTCAAATGGATACAGTTTATTTTGTATTTCTAGACATTTTGATACATAATTTATATTGACTTTATTTTCTCGAAAAAATTCTGAACCTAGAACTCCATCTTCATCTATTGGAACTACGATAGGAATTATATTCAATATTGTTGGATATCCTAGAATGTTTATTTGTATTTGTCCCATTGTAAAAAGTGGTAAATTATTTATTCCTGTAAGTTTTGACACTATTTTTTCATCTAATGGCAAATTAGGATTTACGGAATTTTGATTAATCAAATTACGACCAGCACCGGTATCTATCATCATCCGAGCAGGGCTTTGAAGACCTTCTGCGCATATCATTATCGATGGAATTATACTTGGTTTGGAAACGCTTATCTTTATAGCCGGTTGATCGTTAAAAGTGGATGCTTCTGGTTCTTGCCTTACGCTTTCCTCAGTGCATCCGTACTGGGGAGAGCGTTTGAGTTTTCCGAATTTTGGGATTGTTGTTTATTTAATCTAACGTTACAATTTGTTATAATATGTCCTGGTTTTTTACAATAGTTGCATATAACTTCTGGTTTTTGTGGATAATTTTGATTTTCTCTACTTAATTGATGATTTCGCATTTCACGTTGGCTATTTTGATTTAGAAATTGTCTGTGATTTGCATACCTGTTGTGATCTAGATTTTCTTGTCTATTATCATTATTTCTGTTTCTCGAAAAATTATTCTTATTGTAATTATGGAATCTATTGCTGTTAGGATAATTATTTCTTTTACTTGAAAAGTTATTGTAATTTTTGTTCCTGTTCCTTGAAAAATTGTTATTCGGATAGTTATTATTATCATAATTGTTATTTCTGTTTCCTAAAAAGTGGTTATTCCGGTAATCGTTTCTTGCAGAATTATTGTAAATATTTTCTCGTTGTTGGCGATTATTACTAGGCTGTCGATTTTGCATAACAAAATTAGGATTTTGTTTTCTACATACTGCTTCTTGTGCTTTGGTTAAATGATAACAATTTTCAGCAACATGACCTGGTTTTTTACATATTATACAATTTATGTTGTTATCTCGTGCAACATTGAACCGAGTTGTTTTATTATTTCTATTATTTATAGAATCATCCATTTTTAAATAATCTCAATTTTTATTTCTCCGTAGTGCGGATGATGCTGCCAAATCTCTTTCTACGTTGATTGTGTCATTGAAAACTTCTTTGAATGTTTCCTTTGTTTTTTACTCGAATTTCTAATTCGGGACGCAGACCGCGAATAAAGCATTGAATAACATCTTTTTGAAGGTTCTGTTTGAAGGTATTATCTACTTGTCCATTATTGTTGAGTCTATGAGCGTCTTCGATTCTGTCGGCAATCTCCTTAATTCTAGCTGCATAGGAAAGTACGTTCTCTTTTTCCCACATATAGGTATTCCCTAATTCTCCTTGTAACTGATACACACTTTTTGCTGGGGCGTATACCCTTTTGAGTTTTTCAATTAATTCCTCGATGTTATTATAAGTCGATCCAAAGATACATTTTCTCGCTTCTCCTGATAATTTACTTCTTAATAGTCGTCCTAAATTTTCTTGAGCTGCGGGTGTTGGCAGCATTGCCTTTGCCTCATAACATCCTTCAATAAAATGTGATAATGGAATGTTACTTCCATCAAATAAGGGTACTACTTCTAACGCGTCGCGTAAGGATACTTGTTGATTATTAGGTAGGAATTAGGTAGGTAGGTCGTTGTTTCTAATTGGATTAACGTTTTCTGCAGGATTGTTGTGAATAATTTGTTCCATTTGTTCGCTGTCGGTACTATTATCGTCGCTATCGTGATTACTTAAAATTGTTTGGCGTTTCAGAGAATTTTCTGATAAATTTATTTCAGTTCTTTCTTCGACTGTGTTTTTTGGAATTATCGTTGAACTAAGTAAACTTATATCTTCGTTGTCAATATAAGTAGTTTCGTTTTTTAATGTTTCGTCCTGATCAACTGATCCACAAATAATACTTGAATTAGTTTTTGAATTTGAATTACGCCAATTATTCGAGACAGATAAATTGCTTGTTCCGGCAGTTTCGAATTGTTCAAACGTTAAGGTTTTCTCTAAAGAAATATTATCTAATTGCAAACTGATATTTGTTTTGTCCCTGTTAGAAATATTTTCGAAATTATCTTTAGTTACCTTTTCCTTTACAGTAACTGTTCTTTTTGGTTTAATGGGACCAGTTTGATTTTGTGCCACAATTTTGGCAATTTCAGTATTTTTCTTAACTTGACTGCGCGTAATAGGATTTTCTTGATTTTGTGATTTCCCTCATTCACTGAGATTGGGTCCCGACATAGGTTATTATAAAATAAAATTTACTGATACGTACATGGAGACACTTTTAAAATTACAATACATAAATATTCATTTGGATCAACAGAAAAGTTTTTCAAATAACTTTCGCTTTTAAAATATTTTTGTAATTGATAAATGTGATTTATTATTAGAAAATATGAATTGTCTCAATTTTCTGAGTCAGGTAAATTTATAATCATCAATCAGAATTCTTAAAATAATATGCCTTAATTCTACCAATTTCCATGTGCTTACAGAAAAAATATTTATTTAGAATTTTTTGTTTCAAATTTATTCTTATTGAAACTAATTTTGTTCCTTGTCTTACCTGGGATACTTGATATGTTTTTTTAAATATAATTGTCTAATGGTATAGGTCATAAATGAGTTTTAAATAATTGTTACACTCACAAAAAAAAAAAAATTTTGTTATATTTTTTATTATACACACATAAACAAAATTATAAATTATACAGAATTTAATTAATGCAAGATTGGACAAGCCTGACTCAAGCACAACATCTTGGTCAATCTTTTGCAATTAAAAATATTCTGTTAGTTAACAGAGTTAAAATAAAAGTTTCAAACGATACTGTATGGGCACTTGAATTTTGCCTTACCCAATTGATCTTAATCAAATGGCGACCGTTCAACGAATCTAAAAAGGACTTATAGTCTCTTGTGCTGCTTTTTCTCGTTTTAACTCAAATTAAAACTTAGTCAACAATTTAGAATTAAAGAAGTACGAGATTAGACAGGCATGACTCAAGCACAAAATCCTATGTAATCTCTGCACTTTCAGAAATTCAGATAATAAAATTCAAATAAAATAAGTCCTTTGATCACTTAGGTTAGCCTCAAGGTCAAATCCCTGCGTGACTCAACAGAATTTATTTTATTTTTGCACAGTTTGTACAAAATAACAAGAAATAAGGAAATTAAACAATTTTTCAAGTAAAATAATTATTTAATCACTTAGGTTAGCCTCAAGGTCAGATCCCTTTGTGATTTGATAAAATTATTTTATTTTAACAAGATATGTGTGTAAAATTTCAAATAAAATAAAATGACTATTTAATCACTCATGTTAGCCTCAAGGTCAAATCATTTCGTGATTTTATCAAATTTATTTTATTTTAACCAATATGTGTGTAAAATCATATAAATTGTAATTGTAATTTATCAATTTTTGATTCCTAGTAATTATAAAATTTCGATATCCCTTTCACTGACTAAGTTTTCCCGGCCGATGCACCAAAAAAGAGACTGGGTATGTCACGTCAGAAACGTAACATTTCTCTTCTTAAAAGATCTCCTCGGTTTATGTAAGGATCGGAAGGATCCTCTCTTAGGCATGAGGAATAGTCAGTGATTGAGAATAGTTAATGATATAAAATATATTTATTAACAATTAAAATTATATCGGGTAAACACCATGGAAATGTAAATAGAATCGAAATTTAATTACCCTCGTAGTTACCCTGAGTTGTGAATTGGTTGATGATTAATTGAGTCCAGTAAGCGAATGTGGTCAGTTGAGTCTTCCTTGTAATCTTGAGATAGTTGCTGTTGTATAGTAAATTCGTAGTCCAGACGGTTGATCTAGTTGATTCTTTGATCCCAGTTTCGAGAGAATTTTGGAAGGCGATTCCCCCTTCAGTTTCTAATGTCGTTGAACTCAGCGTCGAGTTAGAATTTGGTTTGAGTAGCGGTAGAAATCTGGTGAAGCTGGACTAGACTGACTGGATTGCACTCGCGGTATAGATTCGATGACACTGGACTGGACCCGCATTGGTCACATTGTAGAAATCGGACGTTGACTAACTAACTGAACTCGCGGTGTAGAGATGATGGTACTGGACTGACTTCTCTTGGAACTTTCGCTTTTTGTAGAACTTTGAAAGGTCAAGTATGACGAGTAACATGCTGTGACAAGTTGCATGTTATTACAAGTCACATTCTATCACAAGTCGCATGTTATAACGGTAGTGTGTTGGTATTGTAGGGCTTCATTCACTTTCTCTCTGGGTCTGTCGATTTGTTATTATGTCTGGGTATTATAACGACACATGGTAATTTCATATTGATCATCCTATTGATCTGTAGATTTGTCTATACCTTGCGTCGATAAAATCACACTTGCTGTAATGCTGTCTTGATCCCTTTATTGGTTTCTTAATCTGCTTGTTACTTGTGGCGGTAGTGTCGCGGGACGTGACAATGCTAACTATTTTTAATTTTTAATTCATCCGTTACAAAAATAAAATATGTAAGTTATATACTACTTAATTAATACTTATTTTTAATTAAATACATTTTCTCATTATATACATTGATACTATTTTCGAAAGCTGAATAGTATTATATAATATTTTTTTCAGAATTTAAACGTTCTCCTAATTATATAACCTACAAAATGAAAATTTTTTTTGACAAGTTCATAACTGTTAAACAATATAACTTAAATAAATTTTAATTTTAATAAAATGGATCATAAGAATTTCATATCTCCTGGTATTTGTACATTGTGATGGATGCTCTACAAATTTTTAAAAGAAAAAGGAGGAAAAAACCCAAGAAATGTTTAAATTTTATAACGAGAAATTAATGTTCTGCCATGTCTGTTATTACTATATTTATATGCCATTTTACGTCTGAATTTTTATACAAATTTTAATCCTATGCATAGTTTTCTTAAAGGTAACAACATTTTGATATTTTTACTGTAAGTTTGGGCTTTATGTCTGTTATCTATTTTTTTGTATAATCCATATGTGTATTATATTTTATAGTCTTGATAAGGACTGAAGTATCAGTCGAAACGTTGACTTTTAAGTAGGAATGAAATATATTTTAGTTTTAAAGGACATTAAAATTGAGTATTAATTTCCTGCAAAACATCCTTTTAAAAAATACCAGAAAGGCCATCATCATCAACATTTTTAAAAATTGAACTTTATAATCAAGAAATTATTTTAATAAATTCAATTTGTATTATTTGATAATCTTTGTGTCTTTCATTGACTTATCCTCATCTTCTAAGCGAGGATCATTCGATCCTAACTGAAAACGAGGAATCTTTGATCAAAGTAAGTATTTACTCAATTGTGACGTAACATAGTTCCGTTTTTTCTGGTGCATCGGCCGGGAAACATAAGTCAATTGAAATTTTACACATTGGCTATTAATTGTGAATAAATAATTAAGTATAAAATATTATTCCAACTTATAAATTCAAAATTTCAAATAAAATAGATTTGTTGTATCACAAAGGGATTTGACCTT
Source organism: Diplolepis rosae (assembly GCA_030998225.1). Taxonomy (NCBI): domain Eukaryota; kingdom Metazoa; phylum Arthropoda; class Insecta; order Hymenoptera; family Diplolepididae; genus Diplolepis; species Diplolepis rosae. The sequence continues at coordinate 2,821,520 of JAPYXD010000738.1, forward strand.
GAGGCTAACCTTTTTGATTTAATAATCAAATCATTTCTTTGAAATTTTATAATTTTTAAAGCTGTATAAAATAAAATAAGTTTTGAAAAATCACGCATGGATCTGACCTTGAGGCTAACCTAAGTAATTAAGTAACTTATTTTATTTAAAACATCATTCTAATTTGTTAGCTAAGTTTTTATTTAAGTTTAAAACAAACAAAAAAACAGTACACGAGAGTATAAGTCCTTTTTGTGTACGTTGAACGGTCATTATTGATTACGTTCATTTGGGTAATGCAAAGTTCGAAGTGCTTGCGATTGGATTGTTTATAACTTTAATTTTAACTCTGTTAAGGGGGGAACCTGGTTTAGAACGCCGAAAATTGCATGATATTCGGCACAGTTTTTTAGGCTGCCTAACTTATTAAATGTTTCAAGTACTGTTGAAGTAGGTCATAGATACCCAAATCTTGCAGAAAAAATTTATTTTGATTTTATTCGATAATGTTTAGCAATAAAAATTCGTTCAAAAAATTGATTTTTTTTACCCTCTAAACCAGGTTCCCTCCTTAAGGAACAGAATAATGAACAACAAAATTTTTTGTATCCCAACCAGCAAATTGATAAAAATAGAGTACGTCTAGCTCCGAAAAAGATAATAGCTGTAAAAAACTTTCCAGTTCCAAAAACACAGAAAAATGTTAAACAATGTTTAGACTTAGCAGGATATTATAGGCGATTTCTTGAAGGATTTTCTAAAATTGCGAATCTTTCAAATCATGTTCTAAAAAAAGATATACCTTTTAATTGGACTGAAAAACAACAAACAGCTGTCGATATTTTCAAAGCAAAATTGTGTGAAGTACCACTTTTACAACGATCTGATTTTTCTCAACCTTTTATACTCACAATAGATGCCTCAGGATTTGTAATAGGGGGTATATTATCACAAGAAAAAATAAGTAAAGATAAGCCAATAGAATATGCTTGACGTCGTCTAAGAGATACTGAGAAAAAATATGATACATATGAAAAGAAAGCTCTTGCTATAATATTTTTTTTGACTTATTTTCGTTCTTATTTGTATGGAAGAAAGTCCACTTTAGTAACTGATCACAAACATCTAATTTGGTTTTTAAATTCTAAGGACCCCTGTTCACGAGTTTCACGATGTAGATTGAAACTCGTAGAATATAATTTTAAAGTAGATTACAAGGCAAGAAAATAGTATATTATGTGCCTAGGCACAAAATGAGGGTGATTGCGTGACGAGCGACAATGCTCGCAGAACTGATCGCGCCTCGGCTTTGTCTCGGCTTTGCCTCAGCTACGTCTCGGCTACGCCTCAGCTACGTCTCGGCTACGCCTCGACTGTGCCTCACCTACGCCTCGACTACGCCTTGGCTTCGATCTCCTGCGAGCATTGTCGCTCGTCACGCAATCACCCTCATTGTGTGCATTGGCACATATTCTATTTTATGTGACTCTGGTGCGGATACGAGTTTTTATGCGTACATTGGAATCTAATCTAGTACTCATTGTAGTTGTTTGCTGCGCTAGTTGTACGAAGCGGGCGCAAATTGGCGACTAGTCCCGGCCATTTTGATTTTATCGGTCTTATGTAGTAGTCAGTGCTAACGCTGTACGAAGAAGAAGTGAGAAAAAGAAGAATAAGAAATAGATTGCGGCCCGCTGTACAAAGAAGAAGTGAGAAGAAGAAGAATAAGAAATAGATTGCGTTCCGCTGTAAGACTATAATGCACATGCGCAGTTCAATTTCTACATTGTATTCCTCTGTAACGGAATATACAACATTGCTTTACTCTCAGCTGTAACGGAAAAACGATTTTCCGCGGCTGAGGCACATAAATTAATGTAACTGGAGACGCGCTCTCAAGAAACCCAATCGATAATAACAAATAGGAAACAAAACATTTACAAGTTGATGATAACGATACTTTTATGACCTCTCATGAAAAAATGACTACAATGTAAATGTTTACAAGGAAAAAACGTACCAGAAGACGTGGATTATTTTAGTATAAATTCGCAAGCCCAAATATTAAATATTGGTTCTGAAATTCCAGAAACTTTTCAAGACTTTCTTCTTAAAGAATTATTCAATGAAATTGGTAAAAATATTTTAAATTAGACGAATTCATTCAAAAATCTAGCTTTGAGACTTATTTCTATGACAATCTTTTTATTAAGCCCAGTGTTTAACAAAAAATACGAAAATTTGTCATCAAAAACTATAACTACAAGAGGACAAAAGAAAAGACAACAAGAAAAAGAAAAATATTTGAATCAAATGAAATTTAAGTAGAATTAAACGAAAAATTTTCTTCTGAACCTTTTGTCAAAAAACCACGAGTTAGGCCCAGAAAGAATCTATTTACTCTAATCCTGTTTATTTAGATTATTTAAAACGAACCCAAGATAAAAACAGATAAAAGAAGAATGCCGAGAAGTCAAAAAATATTACTAAACCTGAAAGCGAAGAAAGTGAAAATTATTTTTCAACCTCAGAAAATGAAATCAACGACGTTGAAAGCACACACGAAAGAAATTGTGGAGATAATTACAAAGAAAATTACGAAGATAATTTTGAAGAGAATTTCGAAGAGAACTTTTATGTCTATGATTTTGCTCTTCCGATTATAGAAAAAGCTGAACACAATTTATTGGAAACCTTAAAGAATATAAAATTGTGAATTTACTTATTACATAAATTATCTCAAAAACTAAATTTACGATCAATTAGTATTTCAAAGACTTCAAAAATCCACCATATAGCTTGGAACAAAACAAAATTAATTTTTGATTTAGTTTTTGCAAACTCACTTACGAAAATAATAGTTTGTAACAGAATAACGCAATACATAAAAGCACAAAATGCACACCCTTAGAATTTTTTTTGGTAAATTAGCCCGTGAACCCTCTCGTGAACCTTTATCACAAGAAAAATTATAATATGATGATTATCTAATCAATTTGGTAACACAACTACACGAAATGCGAACACAAGCAAGAGAGAACCTTATTTCAGCAATAGAAAAATTAAACATATATTATGATAAAAAAATTAATTCCTGAGAAATGAAAATAGGAGATAACGTACTACTGTGGGCAAAAACTAAGGTGAATTTTTAATTTCTTATGTTGGCCCTACTGTTACTGACATCTGTGCCAAATTTCATGTCAATGTCATGATTTGAAACATAGTTACGCTTGTGTTTTCTAAATGACTAAATGTGCTTTTTTCGAATTATTACAATGTCTGAATTTGGTTGAGCAAAGAAGTGCCATTAAATTTTGTTTGCAGAATGAAATTTCAGTTGCGGAAACGTTCAGAATGTTGCAGAAGGCCTTCGGTGATTTGACTATGGTGCAGAAGAATGTTTATAAGTGGTACAAACATTTCAAAGAAGGCAGAAAACGTCAATCAAATCAAAGAATTAGTGCAGAAAAATCGTCGATTGACAATCAGAGACCTTGCTGACACTATCGGCACTTCAAAAAGATCACTCAACACCGTTTTAAAAGATATTTTATGTGCCACCGGCGCGCAAACTCGTGTTTTCACTACAGTTAACAATAGCGTAATGTAGTATATTGCGCTAAAGAGGAATGAAATGTTAAAATTGAACTGCGCATGCGCCTATAGCCATGCAACGGAGTACAATCTTCTTCCTATTCTTCTTCTTCGTACAGCGTTAGCACCTTACTGGCAAAGCCTTGTACATTTGAACTGTGCATGCGTCTATTAAAATCCATTACTACTACACAAGATCGATAAAATAAAATTGGCCGGGACTAGTTGTGACATATCAAATGTAATGACTAGCGCCGCAACCAACTACAATACTAGATTAGATTCGAATGTACGCATAAAAACTCGTATACGCACCGAAGTCACATAAAATAGAATACGTGCCTATGCACACAATTCGGGAAATTACGAGACTCACGACAATGCTCGCAGCACCACTGTTCCCACGCACTCCTCTGCTTTGTGCTAAAAATATCGTGCGTGTGCGCCACGTCTGTCTATATGTAATGCATTGATCATTGATCGGCTTTGAAAAGAAAAATTCATGCGTTTTATAACGTGATACTTTGATTATTTAGAAGTTCAAAAAATTGCCGTGTCTCATTGACGTGGATTTAAACGACGCGGAATTCAAAGGTGCGTATTACGATCATTCAAAATACAAAATTTCTGGAATTAATACGTCAATACCAAACCACTGATAAAAGTTTTTGTTTCTACGTATTTATAGTTGATTTTAAATAAAAAGATCTCTACGTTATAGGCTGAAGTTAAATTTGTACTTTGCTTCAAATCGAAAAATAATTAGGTCAATATAATAATTTGTTGCCGCAGAGGAACTTATAACCTCAAAATTTTTTTCATTACAGAACGGAACATTTTTGGCTAATCAAGATTTAATTGAAAATACTTAACACAGCTCTGCTCCGTCCGAACGGTGTATGCCCGGCGCGAAGCAGAGATATGCGCTCGCACATTCTGGCTACGCGAGGACGAAGCTGAGCTGTGTCCAATCGAACATTTTCGTAAGGACACAGCTCTGCTTCGTTCCGCGCACATGACAGCTGCGTTCTCTCCTCTCCGTGTACTGTAGTTCACATTAATAGACTAAAACGCTCACATGTGCACGTATAAAAGTAAATTAATAAAAATAAAATGCCCTTCCTTTAATTATAAAAAAGAATATTCATATACAGTTAGTCAAAAATATAGAAATTTTTTCTTGTTTGTTGTTAAATAATAAAAACGATTTCATAAAAAAGCTGTGTTAAACTAAAAAACCATGAAATTTAATACTTAAAACGTTATTCCAGATATAATGGATCAAATTCATCGCATACGCGTTAACGATCTCATCGAAATAGTTCCCTATTTTATCGACATGATAGCTCCCTGGTCATACTTAATACAAACTGTAATTTTCAACCAAGATTTATGTAATATTTCCATATGGAGCAGAAACATAATCAATCCCGATACAATAAAATACATTCTTTCAACAATAAAAATAAGAGAACCGGACGCATTCAAAAACTGAATTCTCAGTTGTATATTATAAACTACGTACAGAAAATACAAAAAATAAATCAATAATTTAAAAAAATATAACGATAATGCAATTTTTTCTATTAACCAGTTAAGTGTGTTCGACGTGTATACACGTCATTGCCTCATTTTAATTCCGCACACTGTGAGAGGTTTTTAAAACTCAATTCTACGCTTAACTGGTTAAATAAAAATGTAGTTCTGTCTCGTTTTCCATAAACCTGCGTTCAACGTGTATACACGTCGTTGCCTGATTTTAATTCCGCACACTGTGAGGGATTTTTTAAACTAAATTCCACGCTTAACTGGTTGAGTAATTTTATTTTATATTATGAAGCAAAATAGGCTGCTCATTGGAAACGCCTTTTTCCAGAGATGGGATTACGAGGCTTCATCTTCTCTGCTTAGAAGAACCGTTAAAACCCGGTAGAACGCTGTTAAAACACGGGTTTCTACCTGGGTATAAACGGAGTAGTACACGGTTTTTGCAAATGGGTCCTGCCCCAAATTTTATCTGGTCCTAAGAAGGGTTCTAAAGAATTCTAAATGGATACAAAAATTGTGCGACTATAGGGTTTTATACGGGTTGGAACCGGGTTGTACCCAAGCCTAAGGAGGGTTCTAAATGGTTCAGAAAATTGAGCGCTAATCAGGTACTATATGGGTGTCAAGCAGGTTTCAAGAAGGACTTAAAAGGGTTTTATCTGGATTTTATGCGGAACCTGAAATTTTTCCTCGTATATGGCCTTAAACGGGTGTTAAGCAGGTCGTATCCGGCACTAAGATGGGTTCTGTATGTACATATCAGGGTTCTATACGCAACCAAACATAGTTATGCTAGGCCCTTTTGGACACGCAGAGCGCGCTTAACCAAATTTGTCAATCTATGTCCTCGCTATGACCCGTTCAGACCCTGTTGGATGTCCATACTTTGGATTCAAGAGATCCCTGATAGAACCATGGTAGACCCGTTTAGACACCCAAAGTGCACTTTGGAAGGATAATTTTCATATATTAATCCCGGACGGTAGCCAGGTATACCCTGGTAGGTACCGTTTTCAATTAAAATGATATAATTGGAGTACCAATTGCCCATTTAGAACTCTCTTAAACCCGGATAGCATTCCAAAATTATGTTCTAATTTCCCGCTAGAACCTATATGGGTTCTGATTAAGTGCCAGAGCTTATGATGGAAATTTACCCGGGTTCTAAATGGCGTTCTACCCATTCCCAACCATTTTTCTAACGGTTTTTTAAGCAGGTTTGGCACGGCTTATTCGCAACTTCATCTACATAACAATAATATACGCCAGCATAGGATTCAGATTGGTTCAAATCAATTGAATATCATTAATTAATTATCCTTACTAGAGGTAGGAGAGTGTGATGTACCTCGATCTCAAGTACACGTTGAAAGAACCAAATAGAGAAATTTCACACTTAGCTGCATTTTCAAACACAAAAGTAATACAATGCAAAGTAGGAGTCCGACGCACCATTTCACATTGTGGTATGCACTCTTACAGTTCCATAGTTGCAAATGGCCACTGCGAATATATACAAGATGTTACACGAGCTTAAACTAACGAACTGCACACAATAGGAACATTTTAAGTAAACCCTTCTCTTCAGATATCAAAATTGAAAGAAAATGAAACTGCATTCCATAGCGTGCCTTCAGCAGGTTCTTTCACAACTAACGGAGACTGTACTGGCACACAATTTTCTGACCCATACGAAACATGGAATAATGTTGTAGTTCAAGCAATATTCAAAATACGTTTGCAAGAACATCAGGCGACTATTCATTTAAATTGGAACACATTACCTAACGACGTATGTAATTTAAAGAAATATGAAGTTATCTATGAAGGACCAGCAAATACAATATATGGCAACACGACAGACAACTCTGAAACCCTTTATTCATTAAGTACTGAAGATATAACCTTTTTACTGACTGAAAACACAAGAAAACCAGTTTGTCTTTACGTTTTAATACAAATCGACCATTCAAAATTATTAATCTTCGCACCCAGACCTGGAAATTCATTTCTAGAAAATAACCACTTGGCAGTTCAAAGTAAGGACATTTTAAAATTCATTAACTTTAAATTTATATATGTGAAAAGATACATATGCACTGAAGTAAATTGATTTTATCACAATGTTCTCACCCGTCGATACATACTTGAACAACAAGTTTTTAGAAATACGTTAACCTTAGCAACCCAATCAGCAGACGAATTTGCATACTATTTAATGAAAGGCCCAGAATATATGTCAGTAATTGCAGGAGAAGTAGAACATATCGTAAAATATATACCAGTTGAAACAAAATATCGCAAAACTGAAGAAAGTTATCTACAACTATCAGCATTAACAGGAAATCAATCTTTTTTTCTTTCTTCACGAACTCATATACTATATTAAGAACATCCGGTATCCAAACAAATTGCAATTCTTTCCTCCCATCAAGGTACCTTTCCGGTGAAACTTGGTATGAATTACTTCCAAATCCTGTTGAATCCATAGCACCAACTATAATTAAACCTCTTACAAAAGCAACCTGGACCTCCCCTCGGACTGGTACCTTGACGAAGTCCTTCTCTTGGCTATGCCAAAAAAGGACGGGTGGGGAGGCTTAGCAGACGGCCCTCGGGTCATGGAGGTTGTAGTGTCCCGATGAATCGGTGAATAAATGCAGGGGGCTCTATAGACGGGCATCTTCCCATTGCGTGAAGGGTGCCCTATAAACGGGTCTATCCCAGGTTGAGAGTGGGGGACGCTATAAACGCGTATATCCCTATGCATGGAGAAGGATGTATGCCCCAGGTAGCGGTACTGAGAGTGAGTCTGTGAGTGCTTGTGAGGAATGAGTGAACTGAATGAATGTCAGCGCCGCATGACTGTGATATGTGTCCTTTGAATGTGAGAGGAGAACCTATAGACGGTCTCCCTCTTGAAAGAGGCTAAGAGCGAATTGATGTATGGAATCTCCTGGGGGACACTGCAAAGCCTCCACAGTCTGTGACCAAAACCAGTCCAAACGATCGTTTCCGTATGGCATCCCACTGGGAGTGCTTCGTCGCCGAGTGGTGTCTTCCCCGGCCCATGAGGAGGCGAGGCTGCTGTGAGCCTAGCTCTGCCGAGGTGGTGTGCCATGCGGGATCAGGAGCCAGCCCCTTCGGGACATTGATCAGGTAGTGCCTATTGAACACAGGTGTCGGAGCCTGTGTTGCTTCGGGCGAGTCCGGTCTGTCCGTGTATTCCGGGACCGGCTAAGGGGAGGTTGGTCCTCAGGGAACTGGGGTAGGACTTCGGTCCGAGGGTACACCCGTTCCCAACTATGCCGACCCGCAGCCCCCTCAGGAAAGAACTCCTAAGAGGGGGAAGGGCGGCCCGTCACCGTCGTATGCACAGGTGGCCAAGAGCCAGGCCCCGATTAAAGATGGGGACAGGAAAGTGGTCGCCAAAAAGAAAAAAATGGATACGGAGAGAAGGGCGAAGGACCCTGTGCAAGAAGCACAGGGTACAAACGCCAAGAGAACTTCGAAGCGCTCCTCGCCCGCCAGGTTGGGCGACGCCATCAAGGTGTCGGCGAAGGACGGCCAGTCCTACGCCGACATCTTGAAGTAAATGAAGGCGAAAGTCTACCCCCGGAAGGCAGGACTTGAGGTCCTGTCTATCCGGAGGACCAAGGACCTCGAAATTAGGAACCTCGACGAGACAGTTGAAAAAGAGGAGGTTGTGTCTGCCCTGTGCTTGGCACTGGGCAAACCGGCTTTTGAAGGGTCCTGCAGGCTCTTCACCCGCTTTGGTGGTGTGAAGACTGCAGTGATCCGCCTGGCTGAGGCAGACGCCGCGCGTCTGCTTCAGCTAGGTAAACTGAGGATCGGGTCGGTTGCGTGCCGCATTCGCGGGCACCTGGAAGTCGCCCGCTGCTTCAGGTGCCTTGGGTACGGCCACGGGTCCCGGGACTGCAGCAACCCCGACAGAAAAAACGTCTGTTGGAGATGCGGCGCCACGGGACACTTGGACAGGAGTTGTAAGGCGTCACCAAGGTGCCTGACATGCATAGACAGGGGCGACAAAGATGTCGCCCATGTGTCAGGGAGCGGCTCCTGCCCGGTCTTCCGGGAAGAGCTTCGGAGGTTGAGAGGCAGGAATTGAAGTTCCTGCAGCTCAACCTCGGAAGGGGGAGGGATGCCAAGGACCTCCTGATGCAGACTGCCAGGGAGAGGGAGGCCGATGTGCTGCTCATTAGTGAGCAGTACAAGTGGTCCGAAAACTCTGCTTCGTATCAGGATGCATCAAGGAGGGCCGGCATCCTTGTTTGTAACCCTGATTTGGGCGTCGGGGACTTCCTGGAGACCGACGCGGGGTTCGTTTGGGTGGAGGTGGCGGGTGTGCCCCTCCTGGAACACGAGACGACTCAGCAGGGAGAGACTTCGCGAACACCTCGAAGAAACCAGGCTCATCGATGAGCTTGGTTGGGTCTGCCCTGCTGTGTCGCTTGAAGCTGCTGTGCGCTCAGTGAGGCAGAACGTGGTCGCGGCTTGTGACTACTCGATGCCTCGCTGTAAGCGCAGGCAAGCCAGGGGTTCGATGTACTGGTGGAACGACCAGTTGGCAGCCCTATGTCGAGAAAGCCTCGCAGGGCGGCGAAAATTCACCCGTTCAAAGGGGGATGCTACGCTGCACGAGGCATGGAAAGGGGCAAAAACAGCTTTGAGGCGAGGCATAAAGAAAAGCCGACTTCAATGCTGGAAAGAGTTGATCGGTGAGGTCGAGAAGGACCCATGGGGTCTCGCCTTCAAAATAGTCACCAAGAGATTGGTGGCTAGAAGAAAGACCCCAGGCCTGGATAATCCCGATCGAGTCAAGTACATTGTGCGAAGCTTGTTCCCACACGTGGAGCCGTTCCAAAGAGAGGACCGAAGGTCCTGCGTGGTCCGGGGCGAGGAACTCTTCACTCTCGAAGAACTAAAGAGAGCGGTTGGAAGGCTTAAGGCAAATACAGCGCCGGGTATCGACGGGGTGCCGAACGAGATCCTCAAAGAGGTGATCGGGGCATACCCGGAGATTCTCCTAGAAGCCTTTAACTCCTGTCTTCGGGAGGGGAGGTTCCTCGCGGATTGGAAGAGGCAGAGGTTGGTCCTGCCGAGGAAGGGCAACAAACCTCTAGCGGCTGCCTCGTCGTATAGACCAATATGCTTATTGGATACGATGGGGAATCTTCTGGAGGAGTTGATTCTACAACGGCTTCAGGCTCTCTTGGTCGGGGAGAACGGGCTCTCGGAAAACCAGTTCGGATTCAGGAAAGGCAGGTCCACTGTGGACGCCATCCAAGCTGTGGTTAACATCGCCACAAATGCAAGAAAAGGAACTGGTAAGCGTAGGGGATTCTGTGCGTTGATTAGCATTGACATACGCAATGCGTTCAATACCGCGAGATGGGACATCTGCATCGAGGCGATGATGCGGAAAAAGGTTCCAGACTACCTGTTGCGAATGATAGATGACTTTCTGAGCGACAGTTGGGTGATATACGAGGGCGACAAATGGTCTCTTCAAGAAGAGATGACATGTGGCGCTCCTCAAGGGTCGCGGGTGGGTCCACTCGTTTGGAACGTCATGTACGATGAATTTCTGCGTATGGACCTACCTGCTGGAACGAGCATCGTCGGCTTCGCGGATGACGCACTTGTCGTGTGCGCCGCTAACGACGTCGGAATCCTAGAGCTGAGGATCAATGAAAGTCTGTGGCAAGCAAAGCGCTGTTTGGATAGCAGAGGCCTTAAAATGGCCCCTGAGAAAACCGAGACTTTGCTCGTTACGGACAGGAGATCCTCCCAATATCTGAGGATCGTTCTCGGAGAGCATGAAGACGAGTGGAAAACAAGCATTAAGTACCTGGGGGTGCAGCTGGATCGTAGGCTTAGCTTTGGCGAACACCTAAAGATCGCAGCTGCCAAAGCCATCCAATGTGGTGCGAATTTGGCCCGGCTTATGCCAAACATTGGTGGACCCAGGGAATCGAAAAGAAGATTGGTGGCGAGCGTGGTCCATTCGAAGCTGTTTTATGCAGCTCCGGTCTGGGCCAATGCCTTGCAAAACCATGCTATCCAGAAGAAGCTGTTCTCGGCGCAGAGACTTGTCGCGCTGAGAATAGTTTCGGCCGATAGAACTATCTCGACGAGCGCTGCGCTGGTCCTAGCGAGCGTCCCGCCAATAGATTTATTGGCGGAGGAACGGAAAGAGACCTTTCAGCTTCGCAAGGAGTTTACCTGCGCAGACCTGCAGGAAATCGCTCGCGCGAAGGAGGCCATCCGCAAGGATGGAAGGCGCAGACTCGTCGAGAAATGGCAGAGGAGATGGCATGGTGAGCAGACAGGGAGATGGACCTACCGCCTGTTCCCGGAGCTCGCCACCTGGCTGAACAGATAGCACGGGCAAGTCGGCTTTTACTTGGCGCAAGCGCTCTCGGGCCATGGATATTTTAACGCGTACCTGAGGCGCTTTGAGAAGAGAGACGAGGAGACGTGTTGCTACTGCGATTTCCCGGTGGATAACGCAGAGCACGCAGTCTTCGTCTGCGCAAAATGGGGTGTGGCTAGGGAGGTCCTCGGTCAGGCGGTGGATTCCGAACTTACTCCTGACACGATGGTCCCTCTCATGCTCCAGTCTGAACGGTTCTGGCCGCTCATCGAGTCATTCGTCACACTTGTGATGAAGACGAGAGAGCTTGATGGGCGTCGAGAGCGAAACAACGGGGAGGGCCAGTAGAAATCGCATCGGGGCCTGCACCCGCGGTCCTGCGTCTCGGGTAGACTTGGCTGTCCGCGTCGTTCGGGGGTGGAATCTGTATGTTTTCTCCCCTGGGTGGCGCGGCTAGTCCGTTTGCCTAGTGGGCGTGTGGCCGCGGATGTAGGTTCCGAGCGAACGGATGACGGAAGAGTCGTACGCGACTTTAATGGAACCAACCACCCGTGAAGTTTAAAGCCGAAAGTCGGTTCCGCGGGTGGTGTATTGGTTCGAGAGAGGGGGTTTTTTGGTTTTAACAGGTATGCCTAGACCCGTCCTAGGAGAGTCCTGTACAACGTCTATAAAAGATTTTGCCATTTTTCCTCCTCACCAAAAAAAAAAAAAAAAAAAAAAAAAAAAGCAACCTGGAAATACACGAATCCTTCATCATTAGCAACAAGTGGCATTTATTCTCAATCTGACCTTGATAAGCTACGAGATCATATTATATTCCAGCAGAGAAACCGATAATTTAACATTTTTTAGCTAGAGAAATAACAGAACATCCAACTATTGATCAAGGAATATAATTAACAAATTTGTTTAACGAAGAAGTAATTGATAGAATTGCTGAATTCGCTTTGGGTAGATTTTGGACAATTTTTACAAGTTTTGGAACTACTAGTGCAGGCCTAACTGGACTAATTATATTAATTAGAGTGATCAAATTAATAGCGGATACCATTATTCATGGATATGCGTTGCACAGATCATTTGGATGGTCTCTTCATCTACTAGGCGCCTTCTGGGATTCGGTCACTAACCTCTTATTACACCAATCGACCTTCTGGACCTCCTGCTGAGAGCCATCAAGTACTGCTAACGGCTTCAGCACCACGAAACCCGAAAGAGGCACCCAAAAGTTCAACATATAACACAAATAGCAATTCAGGTAAAGATCACAATAGTACGAACACTACTCTTTATCCTCACTCTGAACTAAAAGAAGTATTCAGTAGAAAACATTTCTCTATCCGAATCTAACATCTTAAGAATGTCGCATGTTCCTTTAACTAATTTATTGAACAGACGTATTTAACAAAGAGGAAATCCACCCCTCAATTATGAAATACATATTGAACAAACCATTAATAATGAGTATTAATTTCACGTAAATTTGCAATATACAAATCACATGATTATGAGTAGTGGCAAAGATAAAGACAATGTAAAACAAAAGGTAGCACGGAATTATTATCAAACCTTAATTAATGAACCAGAAAAAACCAATGAAAATGACCAACAAAATTTTATCATTAAATTGGTTTACGAAATCATGAATAAATGGCCACATTTAGAAAAAAAATCCTTTTCGTGATGAAAATGCACCATTTCACACATCGAACATTACACAGGAAAAAAAAGATGAATTGGGCTTCGGATCACTTCTGCATCCATCATTTCTGCATTCTCTAGACCTGGCTCCCAACGACTGTTACACTGATCACCAATAATGACCTATATCCTCGCTGAATGCGACGTATCATTTTCGTAGTACTTTTCAATGTTAAACACGAATCTGGCTTCCGTTTGTTGCTATCGCGCCTAATTTAATAAATATGTTAAGTTAGTGTTAGTTTATTAATATTAGTGTCCTCCGTCTTATAAATAAGGAAACAAAATTACGAATAGTTAGTTTAATATTTCACTTCGGGACGTAACATTCAATTTTAAGGTAAAATTTGTTTTGTGACTTTTTAGAAAGCGTTTTTTCACTGTTTTGTAAAAAATGTTGTAAAAATTATTGTGATTCCTAATTTATATGAACTTTATCATTCAAATATAGCCTGATGAGGTTGGCGAACCAAGCCAACGAAACGTCGCTCATGACAAATTATGGTTGAGTGTTTCAATTATTTTTTCTAACCCACACCTTGATCGACTTATATATATACATCTACTATATACACATCATGGAGGGTGATAATTCTACAATATTCTCAATGCATATTATGCCTATTCACATTTTCCGTATTTGCGAAGTTAGCTTCATCAGAAAGAAGCACATGACTCAAAACTGAGACATCTGTGCGCATATTTCTACGAGTTCAATTACAGAAATGACATACGATAAGGATGGAACTTGTGTTGATGTAAGATTCTTAATACATATCAAAATATTCTTGAAACTCGTTCATTTGCGCGTTCTCATGTACTGACATTAGAAGGTAATGCGTGACTAACGGATATGTCAACAGAAAATGCTTACTTTCTGCCGATGTCAACAAAAGAAATGAAAATGATTTTTCGACTATTTTCATACTTTGCGTGACTAAAATGACCTTGTTCCGTATGTCGCTAAATTCGTCTTAAATCAGTAATAATGTCATCGAAAAAAATACATCCACTGGGTGAACTCTCATAGCCGGTGACTTCAATAATAAACCGCCCGAGAAGCGGGAAACCTGCCTCGATAGTAGGGGAATCTTGGCTAGTGATATGGTCTCCAGAAATAGGTGACTGGTGTGTTCTCGAGGTGACTACCTTGAGCGAACAACAGTGCATTGGGTTCTGTATGAAGGAGCAAAGACACTTAGTGAACACAGGAATGGGCTTCAAAGGAAAGAGCTCCTGTTGGAACACAAGACGACTTTGCAAAGACAAGTTTCGGAAATACCTCGAGGAAACCAGGCTCATTTATGGGCTCGGTCGGGTGAAGCCTAATGATTCGTTGGAAGACTTAGTGTGGGTGACGAGGCGGAAAGTGGTCGCAGCATGTAACCACTTAATGCCTCGTCAGGGGCACAGGCGCAACAAGGGCTCTATGTACTGGTAGGAAGACCAGTGCTGGAAGTACCTGATCAGTGAGGTCGATAAGGATCCATGAGGTCTCCTCTTCAGAACAGTCACGAAGAGATTGGTGACTAGAAAAAAGACTCCTGGCCAGGACAGTCCTGATCGGGTCAGGCAGATCGTGCAAAGCCTGTTTTCATCGGTAGAATCATTCCTGCTAGAAGATCGAAGTTCCTGCTGCTCATGAAGTTCAAAGCCGAAAGGCGGTCCTGCGAGCGGCAATATGGTTCGAGAATTGGGGTTTTTTGTTTTGACAGGTATTTTCAGACTCGTCCTAAGAGAGTCCTGTACTATAGTACGTCTATAAAAGATATCGCCATTTTTCCTCCTCACAAAAATATATAAATAACGTGTCCCCCTCATTTCTTAGTTTCTCCTCCCACCTTTTTTAAGCATTGAAGGTAAATTTTATCTTAATAAGAAAAGAGGCATCAGTTATGACCAGGGCACTGTGAGAATTTATTTTCTTCTTTTCTTGCTTTGAATTTTCTCCAGGCGAAGTTCCATCAAAGTGTTTGATTAGATCCAAAAAATTATTGTAGAGGTACTCAAGCTCCTTTATGCCCTCTAAAAAATAATTTTTATCAAACCCCTCAAAATACTCATTTTTCGCAGCAATGATGTCTTCGTTCAATGAAAATCTATTACGTCCAAGCCAAGTTTTCATGTTAGGAAACAAAAAATAATCGGAAGAAGACAAATCTGGGAAACAAGGTGGATGGGGAAGTATTTCGTAGCGTAAATAAAATAATTTGGCCATTGAAATGGCACTCGTGTGAGATGGTGTATTTTGTGGCGGAAAAGCACTTTTCTTCGCCAGATGGGGCCGCTTTTCTTTCACTGTGGGATCAAATCGATCTAATAATGAGGAATAATACTCTCCTGTAACAGTTTTTCCTTTCTGTAGATAAAAGATTATTATTATTCTATGTGAGTCCCAAAAAATTGTGGCCATGACCTTACAAGCTGATGGAACCGTCTTCGCTTTTTTCAGCGTAGATTTTCCAGGCCCAGTCCACATTTACGACTGATTTTTTATTTCTGGTCTATAATAAGGAATCCACGTTTTATCAACAGTTACATAACGTCGCAAAAATTCCTTTGAATTACGTTGAAACATGCCCAAACATTGCTCAGACGCAACCACACGAGCACGCTTGTGATCGGCTGTGAGCAAACGCGGCACCCATCTTGTAGACAGCTTCCTCATGCCCAAATATTCATGTAAAATGTGCCATACGCGTCCCACTAAACTGTTTACAGTCTCACTAATCTCACGCACTTTCAATCGACGATTCGTGGATTTTATCGACCATTTCTTGAAAAGTCACCTCTTTTAGATTGCCAGGACGCTCAGCATCACTTGTCCTAATGAAACTCCAGGATTGAAAACCAAGTTGATCAGCTCGGATTTCCGCCTCTCTAGAGAATTTCCATTTATAATTAGATGCGCGCATTTCCCCCGACAAGGACGACGCTCCATGAATTTCAAAATCTTAAGTAAATGCATAATTGTAATATGTGTTATTTTATATTTATTTATTATTCTATATTTTTATTATATATTTTCACAATTATTCATACCCTTCAATACCATATATTATTGAATAATTCAATTGCGTGCATGAGGTTTATTATCAACGTCATGTATAAAAAAAACAAAAGATAATAAAAATATAATAAAAAGTACACTCATCCAGCCACAGACCTTGCCTGAGGCTGTTTGACCTCGGGGATAGGGTGATAGGCAGCAGGCACAACCTAGTGTGGCGCTGTCTGCTTTTACGAATAGAAATGGGCGATGAAAACTCGATGGGTGATGCGTTCGATTCATGTATGCTCTCTGCGTGCAGTTCAACGCGTAATTAGTGTAATTGCAGTTGGCGATATATTTGTGTATGTGCTCACGCTCTTAACACCCGATCTTTTCATGTGAATAGTGTTGGGCATTTTATTTATTTTTTCTTAAAAAAACTGAGACTTGAGTCTGAACCGTCTCATTAAAAATTATAAATATTACATGCATTATATTCATATTATATTCATTTGAAGTATTATATACACTACTTAAATATTATACATTTTGAATATTGTTTTATACACTATCTGGATCTCAGAATTAAATAGCGGAAACCACAATCAATTCAATCCCCATCACTGTCTTCGTCAATCACTGGACTGTTATTTCCTTTTACGATCAATTTACTCAGTATGTCAGTTAGCCTTATAATTATTGATAAATATCTTGCGTGGGAAAGATAATATACAACCACAATAATATGCGAGCAGCAGCGAACCGTCCTCCGGCCATGGCACATTCGCAGGTGTATCGCTTAATATATATAACCAGTAAACAAGACCTTCAAATCTTTCTCTCAACTTCGGAAAATCAAGAATGTTATTGTATTAAACGCTTTAGAATATGACTTTTTTTGAATAAAAAATATTCACCTGATAGCATTTTTTTGCTGAAGTGATTATGTGAAAATTCTGCGATTTTAAAGTATAACTTAACCTTCGGAAGCAATTTGTTGTCAATTACATTATTTAACAGACGAAATTTGTGTTCTGTGATTCCATCAACGGTCTCCACAACCCAACGTAGTTTTGTTACAAACTCAGATTCATTTGATTTAATATTTGTCAATTGATTAAGTTTTCCTTCTAGGGCTACCATTAAAACAGTATAACCTTTCATCTCTACACCGCAAAAATAAGTACTGGGAATTTTAAAAGAGTTTGGATAGAATAATTTGATTAGAAAGAGATGAATACCTGCTATGCAAATCAAAGTAAAATTTTTGGACTGCGCTTGAAAGTTATGTGGAATTTTTACTGGTACGATGCGCAGTTGTCAATGTCAGTTTTTTAGATACACACAATTTTTATTACTTTGTAAATTGCCATAAACTTCAGGAATGATGAAATTTTTATTTTTAATAATTTAGAATTCAGTAATTGATCGATTGAAAATCTTATCATTTAAAAACTTTTGTTAGCCTTATTTGAAATTTTTATGTAACTGCCGTTTGCAACGTTTATAGCAGTGATCCCAGATCGTGGGAGCTGGCGACCCCCACCACGCTCCCATGTGGGAGCACACACAATCAAGCGCGCCGTGTCGGTGTGTCCCCCACTTCCTCGCTTCGATTTCACGCTTTCGTCTGTGGAACCAAGATCGGAAATTATGTTTCTGTCGACTTCGTGTCAAAGTGGCGCGAAGCAGAAGACAAATTTAAATTCACCAAATTTATCATTTAGGATATTACCTTTCTTTCTTTGATATTTCCAAAAACATTCACTTAAAATTAATATCTAAACATTTTATTTTAAATTTTAGGATGATTTAAAGACTCAAAAGATGATTTTCTATCAAAATTTAAACTCAATAAATTTTCAAAGTTTCAAAACAAAATATCAATTTCAATATTTTTTAGCTGTGCAAATCAAATAGTTTAATCAGAAAATTATGTAGAGAATATTATATATTAAGGAATGGTAAAATATGATGTAGTATACAAAATAAAATATTAAAATACTTAAGTAATACATAAATTATATCTAATTATACACTCGAAATTATACGATAGAGTTTCCTCTTTGGTATGAGGCAACATTGAAAAAAATTTCAATCAAATAAAATACTCAGAATAAAACTGTGAATAAAAGGTTTCAGTATTCAACAAACCAAAATCACATCTAAATTTGCATACGAAATTAGACATTACGATTTCTCTTATATAAAATAAGAATATAAAATATTTATTTCAAATAAAATAGTTTTGAAAAAAATTTTGTTGTACGTGAATCAACTATATCAATTAAAAAATTAAGTGGAAAATATTTTATTTAAAATAAATAAGTAATAAGAAATTAAGGTTAAAAGTCTACTTTCTTAATTACATGGTGATAGTAGATAAAAATGTTCTCATTTTACGTTTTAGTGGCTTATATGCACAGACTTTTCAATGAAAAAAAGCAAACACATAAGCAAAATTTTCTAATTGGTGCAGTTGATCAAATTTATAAAACCGAAACATGTTTTAATTAATATATTAATTTAAAGCTTCAAAGATTTATTAACTTAAAATTTTACTTGGAATTTTCCAAGAATTTTACATAATCTCAAAAATGTTTATATTAGGCGAATGCTTTTCAGATATCAATAAAATTCCGTAGTCAATAAATGTTTAAAGTTCCAAGTTAAGGTATTGATTGGAAATTTAGTAGCTTTTTTAGTTAAATATTTTAATCAGAAAATTCTTCATTTTCGTAGATTTTTTCAACTTTTTAATTAACAATTTATGCATAGGCCACAAAAACGTGAGGTGAAAATTTGGAATCATCAGCCACAATTTCTAGGCAACAGAAAATTTAATTCGATTGTGGTAGGGCCCTAGCTGTTTTGCCCTGTCAGTAATCAGGTGCTGATCCACTTTTTCAAAAATATGCAATAAGACGAAAGCGAAAAAAAATAGTTCTAATTATATAATATATAACATTGTATGCAAGATTGTAGCCAAATCTGAAAAATATTTCTTTGAATGCAATGTATAAATAATCTTTTTTCAGAAATTTGGAAAAACATGTCGTCCTAATTATATAATGTCCGTAAATTAATAGTATTCAATAACGATCGTATTAGAATGATCAAGGTAATTGGCTGATATGCAGCAAATGCGAGTTCGAACCCCTGTACTTCTAAAAATTTTTTTCATCGATTTTATCAAACAGCTAGAACCCTACACAATCGAATTAAAATTCCAGTTGCCTAGAAATTGTAACTGGTGATTCAAAATTTTCACTTCACGTTTTTGTGGCCTATGCATAAATTTTTAATTAAGAAATTGAAAAATCTACGAAAATGAAGAATTTTATGATTAAAATAGTTAACTAACAAAGCTACTGAATTTTCAATCAACTCCTCAACTTGAAATTTTAAACATTTATTGACTATGGAATTTTATTGATATTTGTAAAAACATTCGCCTAATAAAAACATTTTTAAGATTATGTGAAATTCTTGGAAAATTCTCAGTAAAATTCAAAGTCAATAAATATTTGAAGACTTAAATCAATATATTAATTAAAACATATTTTGGGTTTAAAAATTTGATCAACTGCATCAATTAGAAAATTTTGCCTTTGTGTAAAGCATTTCTTTTTTTCATTAAAAAGTCTATCATATAAGCCACTAAAACGTAAAATGAGAACTTGAAATTAGAAAAAATGTACTGAAGTTTTATACATACATGAAAACAAAGTTTTCTTAATATTATAGAGCTCAACTGAATTTTCAAAAAATGTATCATAAAAACTACCAAGCTGTAACAGAACTTTTATAAAATTATCATAAAATTGTGTAACTGTAACTGAGTTTCAATTGCATATGGATGAATTTTCAGTTGCATGTGAGTGCATTGAACTTCAGTTACCAAAACGTAAAATTATTCCTATTACAAGTATCAGTATTTCCAGGTAAACATATACAGAATATTCAACACTTTGGAACTGAAGTTTAATAAAAAAAATTGTTTTTATAAATTTACTAAAAAGTAACAGAATTTCCTGACATTCTGTCTAAATTTTGGGAGGCTGTAGCTGAATAAAACTCCACTCACATGTTCTGGGAAATCGCGGTAGAAAATTATAACAGTGTAAAATTCGTATTAGCAATTCTACACGCAGAAAAAAGTTCCGTATAATATACTGAAAATCCGGTAAATTTTACTTAACTTCCAAGTACTTATATGGACAACTGGTCAGTTAACTGAATGTTACTAGGCTGAACAAGTAACTGTTATCAGATTTGGTAGTTACAAATACGAATACATAAGTGGTACTGACTTGCGGATCAGTAAATTTCACCGAGCCAATTGCTATCCTACACTGTTTCTAGATGCTACAAATGCATATTATTCTGTTACATTTCCATAGCGTGTAATTGAATGTAACTTACTGTAACGGTATAGTTTACTGAAATGTTAGTGCTCTTTACGTTTATCGAATGTCAGAATTACTTATAAGACAGTAGCTTTACCGATTTTTCTTAGTGAAAGTAGCATATTCGTTTCGGATAACACAGTTTTTTTCTTTTGGCTACTTTCTTTACACACTGAGAAAAATTAATAAATAATAAATAGGGTAAGTGTGCCAATTACTGCGGATCGAAAATCAAGACGGCTTTTAAAGTTAAAAAAAAAGATTTTGAGATAAAAAAGTCGTCACGAATTAATTTTTAAAGCAGTATTTGGTATTAAGTAAGTAGCATGCAGTCCTTAAACCCTGAAAAGAAACCAGATTTACTTAGAAAATGCGAATCTAAAAAAAATGTTCCATGTAGGTATTACTGCGGGTTTGTATGAATTACTGCGCACCAATTACTGCGGAAACCCCAATTTCTGTGCACGTAATACTGCGATATTATTTTGAGTGAACTTACAATTAATTTAGGAGTGTTGAAAATTTTATTTAATCTCAATTATAAAAAGTAAACACGACGAAGCATTCGTAACAAATTAAGATTAATAACTTTATTAATTTTATTTAATTTAACTTAAAATTATATCACTTGAGTTCCTCTTGCATCTTTAGCAACGATTAAGGAGTGTTGAACATTTTATTTAAGCTAAATTATAAAAAGTGAACGTGAAGTATTTTTAACAAATTAAGATTAAATAATATTATAACTCTTATTTAATTTACCTTAAAATTATATTACTTGACTTTCTCTTGCCTCATTAGCAACGATTTTGGAATTTTCAACATTACGTTTAATCTCAATTATAAAAAGTAAGCATAACGAAGCATTTGTAATAGATTGAAAGGTTATGCAGTGCCGCCTGACAGATCGCAGTAATTCATACACCTATGAAAATCATGTACCAAATACTGTTTTGGTAAAAAAATGATTAAAAAACGTATTTTTTGTTATTTTGCATAAATATTTAAAAAATTAAATATTTACTTTGCAGAAAGTAATATCACAATAAATATTTTATTTTCAGAAACGGAATTATAACAAGTTTTTCAGAACGTGTTCATGACCTTTCAACAAATCTAAGCATTAAAACTATGGGAATCGGGAACATGAGAGTTTTAAATTGCAATCAATTAGCTACAAATATCGTAACTATTGATAATTCGTTGATACTTATTATGCTTGGATTAGAAATTGATTGTTTTTAATTGTTCTGTAGCGTTATATATCTTTAAAACATTGTATATCATTAGTTTTATTTGAAAGCGCAGTAACTGGGGCATCCACAGTAATACCCACACTTACCCTATAAAATTATTAAAACCATAAACTGTAGATGTTAAAAAAAAGATAGTATCGGATAATATCTTGGATTATAAACTGAAACATAACAGATTTAACGCGTGCAAAACAAAAGAAAGATAGAGGGGAGAGCTTTGGCACTCAGAAGAGGGGAGGTTTCAGAGGGAACACATACACAAATATTATTATCATACCTCATTCATGTTTACATATTTAAGTACACAATACTACACTATTTATGATCGCATACGCTTGAAATTGAATTTCAGAATCGCTTTTGGGTTCGAACCCTCTAACTCTACCTATATCTACATTAACTAAACGCATTCCTAACGCCTAAAGCCTCTCGGCTATTCTCGCTTGCCATATTCCGAAATAAATATCGCTTATAAGCCACTACTGAGTTGGCCAGACTTGGATTCGAGTCTACGAAGCTATTCGGATAACGTCGGAAGCACTCGAACGACATTCTGAAAGGAATTATATGAAAACCCGAGAATGAATGTTTTGATTTTACCGAATGCTATCCTTACTTTTAACATTCAGGTTTTATGATCCGTTTTCTCACTGCAGTTGGAAATTCCTTTGTTTACACCCAGCAATGCCGGCACACGTGATTTACACATGAAGGTTATGTTTTCGTTACATGTGCGCGAGTTAAGCGAAACAACCAGATCGGTAAAATCTACTGATCTTTCGTTAATGTGTACTATACTAGTATTGTAATTCAGTTCCAGTGAACGTTACTTATCATCCTGTATTTAATACATATGATGAAGGTATTTTTAACTCACAAGTGACAGAGTTAGATTTACTTTGATTTTACTATGAGATTTACGAAACGCTCAGTAATTCCGACATTTATTTTCAGCTATGTTAACAGTTTTGACTGTTACACTTACTTAAAATCATTTACTGTTCCTGGTTAGTAAATTTTGCCTTTCTTTTTTCTGCGTGTAAGCTAATTTTCATAAATAATCCTTTGTAATTTCATACTACATATGTACTTAAATCTATATCATCACTAGCATTTAGACACAAATATATACTACTTTTTAGTTGATTTACATCAGAGTTATGTGCTAGAAATTTACTTTTATTCCTAAGGAAGTTTTTAGATAATTTACCAATGTTTTCTGTACAATTTTATGTAAATTTTCTCACGATATTTTACATTTTTAAGTTTAATATCACTGATGAGGACTCCGATTAGATTTGGAATGTTTAAAAGTATGTGACTTCCTGAGT
This sequence comes from Diplolepis rosae, assembly GCA_030998225.1. Classification (NCBI taxonomy): domain Eukaryota; kingdom Metazoa; phylum Arthropoda; class Insecta; order Hymenoptera; family Diplolepididae; genus Diplolepis; species Diplolepis rosae. The sequence continues at coordinate 2,844,730 of JAPYXD010000738.1, forward strand.
TATCATTTCTGGACCCTAAAGCCAATTATTAACAACAACATCGTATAGAATTTTCATCTACTATCACCATGTAATTAGGAATGTAGATTTTTAACCTTAATTTCTTATTTAAAAAAAAAAAATATTTTCCATTTAAATATTAAAGAATTTGTAAATCTTTCTGTGGAAAAAAAGACGCTTTAACTGCGCTGGGATTTGAGCCCAGGTCTTTCGATTGCCAGTCGACTGCTCCTAATTAATTTGAAATCAATTTTCCATTTAATTTTTTAATTGATATAGTTGATTCACGTACTACAAAATTTTTTAAAAACTATTTTATTTGAAATAAATATTCTTATTTTATATAAGAGAAATCGTAAAGTGTAATTTCGTATGCAAATTTAGATGTGATTTTGGTTTTTTGAATACTGAAACCTTTTATTCACAGTTTTATAATAAAATTCATATGTGAATAATATTACGTATTTTAAAAAGTTTTCTGAGTATTTTATTTGAATGAAATTTTTTTCAATGTTGCCTCATACCAAAGAGGAAACTCTATCGTATAATTTCGAGTGTATAATTAGATATAATTTATGTATTACTTAAGTATTTTAATATTTTATTTTTTAAACTACAATATCATATTTTACCATTCCTTAATATATAATATTCTCTACATAATTTTCTAATTAAACTATTTGATTTGCACAGCTAAAAAATATTGAAATTGATATATTGTTTTGAAACTTTGAAAATTTATTGAGTTTAAATTTTGATAGAAAATCATCTTTTGAGTCTTTAAGTCATCCTAAAATTTAAAATAAAATGTTTATAGACGAAAAGAAAAAACCAAAATTCCATCATGTACTAATAAAATTAAAAATAATTTACCATTTAATTTTTCATGTACAAATGTTTAAAAATACAATAAAAATATTAATCAATCATTTTATGATTATTATTATATAATGTTAGACTGCGTTATACATGTAGGTTAGGTAAAACTTAAGGTTCGAATCCTGTCAGCGTCAGATTAATTCCAACAGCGGTAATATATTTTATTCAGCGATGTTTACAGTTTACAGTATATGAAATGCCTCCAAAACGAAAGAGATGTTCTTCTCGCAGTCGCGAACAATACGAGTTCGATAATTCTACTAACAATTATAGCGAATTTATTGACATACCAAATCCAGATGATTCTGGAGAATTAGATGGAGAATGTGATGATGAAGATTTGGATGAAAATAGTGATCAGGACACTGATATTGAAGATGTGTTGGCTCAACACTCATATAAAAAAATTACTACAACATATACAGACAATAAAAAAAAAATTGGAAAATGAACACTTGTATGAATGGGTAAGCGGGGAGAAAAAGTGTGATAGCAACCTTCAAAATGAATTATTACTGAGTAACGCTGAAAAAGCAAAAATTCGTGGATCCAGTCCTGTCGAGTTATTTGAATTATTCTTTTCAGATGATATGGAAAATTATATTATTGAAGCCACCAATGACAATGACTATAATCTCACAAAAATAGACTTGAAAACTTTTTTGGGCGTAATCATTTTATCTTCATTTAATAAGAGGAAATCTCAGAGAGATGACTGGTCATCAGATCCTCTATTGTCTTGCGATATAGTTCAACAAGCTATGTCACGTACTAATTTTGAAGAAATCAAATCTCATTTGAAATGTTCCAAGTCTGGGGATAATGATCCCAATGATAAGGCGTGGAGGGTACGAGTTTTTTTGAATAAGTTTAGAAAAAATATTCAAAGTTTTGGATATTTTGAATGTGAATTTTCTAAATAAATATGCCCTTGGTTCAAGAGTGGTAATGAATTTACTAGATCCATTTTTCAAGAAATTATCTACAATAGAAATTACTCAATATCATCTTTATTTCGATCATTATTTTACAAGTTTTGATCTCATTTTACACTTTTAAAAATTTGGGTTGAGAAGCACAAATACAATAAGAAACAATCGCGTGCCTATGAAAGTACGAAACGTAATTAACGAAAAAGCACTGAGAGGTACTAACAATGCTAAACATGAGTTCGGAAACTATTCAGATGATGCAGAAGGCCTTTGGGGATGAGTGTATGAGCAAAACACGAATATAAGAGTGGTATAATCGTTTCAAAGGAGGCCGCACTTCTGTTGACAGTGATTCTCGTTCAGGCCGAACTTCGACGACAAAAACGTTGTATAATATTGAGCGGATACGACTTGCGATTGAAGGCGATCGTCGATTAACTGTTAGTGAACTAGAAAATGATCTCGTAATACAGAAAACTACTGTTTGGGAAATTTTGAACAAGATTTTAGGAATGACTCACGTGAAAATAATGTGACGAGCGTACTCAAGGCCATCCCTAAAAGTGAGTTCCAGGACTGCTTCAAAAAGTGGAAACATCGCTGGAACCCAGTTATTCAATCAAGTGGGGATTACTTTGAAGGATGTCACCCGCCCGATGATGACGAATAACGCCAGCGTGGAGATATAAAGGTAAGCCCGATACTTTCCGGACAGACCTTGTACATCAGTGTCACGGACTCTAAGCATGTGTCAATAACTTCATGTTCTGCAGGTGTAAGCCCACAGTTACCGTCTTAAAGATATAGCTCAGAGTAAAAAGCAAAAGTTGACTTACTTTTTCCACGTAGCTTTCATGCTTACAATACATTCATGGGAGGTGTCGATTTACATGATAATCATTGCAGCAACCTTTTGCCATGCAAAAGCATGTTCGAAAAAATAGACATGGATAGTTTTTATCAGGCTTATTCAATCTGCAATTGTTGACGCTCTAGTGATATACAATGCTTGTAATTCAGCAGAAAAGAAAGGTGGATCAAAAGATTTCGCGATGGCTATTGACAAACAGCACCTTGAAAATGGCAAAAGACATAGATCAAATACGCACGATGTTTCTTATGGATAATTAAAAAAAAATTGTTCAACAGCAAAATGTCCAATTAGAACCTCGAAGTACTGCAATACCTGTGCCTTAAATTACTTTAAAAACTGATTTAGCAATAATCATTGAAATCTTTCAGAGTAGAAAAGTTATAGGAACTATAAAAGTACGTACATTTTGAAAAATTATTTTAAAAATACAAAATAAAAATTCAAAAATTACAAAAAAATTATAAAAGCCAAAAAATTAAGAAAAAAACTAAAAAAGAGACTCTTCATTGCCCACCTCCACGTGGTAAGAGTTGGAAAACGTTAATAAGAAACTGAGAAAGGGCGATATAATTCTGTATAATAATTTTTTTTGTATGTTTATCATTACAAAGTATCGTTTATAGTAAGAAATCTGAAGCAAACAGCAAATGATATCACTTAGCCAAACGTATCGGTTGTTAGAGGCTATACTGATCGTGAAATATAAATTCAGAGATTTACGAATTTTTTCCGCTGAATCAACGCTGTCAATCAAAAAATGGCTAGAGACATTTTTGGTCACAAATTTTACATAAAATACGAAAATATGTTTTTCATTAGCATATTATTAAATCTTCAATATTCGGACCACCATATTTGATCCGCTATTTGGGATTTTCTAACACTGTCACCGCATTTTCATATAATGTGCCAAGAAACATAGGAAAATTGAATTATATAAAGGTTCAGGAATTTTCATCAACGATAATCTAGAAAAAACTCGGTATTTCCCAAGTTCTCCAAACGCCATATTGAATGCGCCATTAATCAGGTCATTACATATACTAGAAGAGGTCTGTACATAATTTATCAATCAAAGTTTGATAGTTTGATGAATAAAATTCCGTGTATTATCCAATTATCTTAGAAATGTCATGCAAAAACGCGTATTTTTCCAAATTTCCATAGTTTTCCGCCATTTTGGAAAAGATAAAACATAAGGAGCTGGACAAGTATCAAAAATGAAATTGATTGAGTCAAATGAAAAGAAGGTACTAATAAGAATTTTATTAGGCGCGCAACTAAGTTCCGGCTGTTTTTTTGATAAAAATGCAACTTCGTTGTGAAAAGATGATTACAAATGAATCACTCAAAATATTGCTCATCGTTAGCTCCAACTTTTGCCCATCTTTCTGGTAGAGCTTGAATACCGTTACGGTAAAAGTGTTCACCTTTTGAGGCTAACCACGAATCAAGCAATTTTTCGATGTCTTCATATAAGTGGAACTACTGATCACCCAGACCATGTACCATCGACCGGAACAGGTAATAATCGGACGGCGCAATATCTGGGGAATACGGTGGGTGGGGTAGGACTTCCCATTTGTGCGTTTCTAGGTAGGCTTTAACGGGTATTGTGGCTCGTATTCGTATTCGGTTTTAATAGCACATAATAAATAACATCAGCGTCTTCGACGGTTTTTGGCCTTCCTTCACGCGGACGGTCGTCAATATTGAAATCATCGTCTTTGAAGCAACGGATCCAATCACGGCACGTTTTTTCACTTAAAGCAGCATCTCCGTAAACTTTTTGGAGCTCTCGATGCGCTTTGGCCGCCGTTTTCTTAGAATGAAAGAAGAAAATCAACACTTCCCACAAATGGCTAATAATTAAGCAAAAAATCAGATATTTTCACACAACCAAAAGTATATGACGCCAAAACAAAATCACTAATGTGTCAAAACGGTTTGTTTACCATATGTCCGAGCTTGGTTAGTGACGTTTTGGATAGGTCAAAATCGACCAGCATTTAATCAACATCTGAAAATTGTACTACATAAAGTCTAAAATCTTATCTTTAATTTAAGCCAAGAAAACTTGAAAAATATTCATCGATACCCGAGATAGGATTAAAAATGTTCAATCGTATCTGAGTTGAATTTTGATCGACGATCACGCTTCTCGGCCGGTTTGTTGCTCGCCTCCTTCGTTGAGGCAGGACCGAATAGGCTACGCACAAAGGTGGTGCTTAAGTGGAGCCCTCTTATATGTATTTTTATTCTGTTCATTAGTAATTTTGATTTCTAATTATTCTAAATCTAAAAAAATATTTATTGTTATTTGTGATTATTAAAAATTATTTAAATCCAATATTATCCCCATATTAACAAATAGAACAATGATATGTAAACATTTTTTATTTCTTAAAATTCTTATAAACTAGAACATTAATAAAAATTTTAATAGTCATTGTAAATATTTTCTTAAATACTTTGTCTACGAACAAATGGTTCGGACAAAGGTTGACCAGGACCGAGGGGGTCATTTGACTGTATCATCAATTTTAACCTTGAGCTCAATTTCCAGGGTCAAATGGAGGTAAGACCCTTTTCTTAAATGAGAACCTCTATTTTTGACTGTGGACTTAAAAAGAGCGGGAAATTTCACGTCAAAAATGACCTGTGGAAAAACGGTTTTTGTGAACTTGGAAAGGTAAAAATTAAGGTCAAATGTCTGAGAAAGGACTAGATGCCCTTTTTAAACATTCTAGATGTTTCACAAAAGTCAATTAAATGTTAAGGGAGGATTCTACTTTGTTGGGTAAAAAAAATCGATTTTTTCTGTTTTGCTTATCTTATAGATACATGTTTCAAGAATATACTCCTGGAATTTCAAGTCAAAATCTGTTGAATTACAAAAGGTACAGGCCGTTAGATAACAGGCGCCGCGCTGTAGCTGCGAAACTATATTATATAATCTGATTAAAAAACAAACATTCTGACAACAAACTCTTGTCAAGCGACCTTGAGTACATAACTATGTGGAGTTTTAAGTATTCACGGTATGTTATACTATCGGAACTACATCAGCAAAGTTATGCTTCATTTTTCGGTCTTTTGGTCGTTGATAGGTTAAAAGCTTTAAACGCGTTTATCTCAAAACCACGTTTTTCGACCTAACAGAAGTGATTCAAGACGTTCTAATTGACCAATCGTTACCAAATTTGGCACAAATGTGTATCAGGGTTGTGTACAAAAAGTGAACGACAATCGTCAAAAAATATTAACAATTGCTTCTTTTACATAATAATTTGTGACAAAAAATTGGAATAAAATCAAGAATTTGTTTGAAAAATTCATGACTTTTTAGTTTCCCATTATTATTAAATGATCGTGGTTCATTATATGCAGAAATTGGTACAGATTAAGAATATGTCAGGTTTTTGTGTTTCAGAACATCGGTTTTGGCTCAATTACTTCCGCTAGCGAGTCACCTCATTAAGGACATACCGCCATTGTTCAACGCCCCCCTCGCCCCTCTTTCATGTAGCCAGTCAAAAAATATATATATTTACAGAATGAATGTTTTTTTAAACCATACTAAATTGTAGCTTTCTATCTTTAATAGTATCCTAAAAAACAAATTCCTAAAAAATCATCGATTTTTTTCACTCAACAAAGTAGAATCCTCCCTTAAGTTGTACATCACCTTGACCATCATGACCTTCAGGTCAATTTTCAAGGTGACTTGAAAGTCAAGACGACTTTTCTTAGGTTGTACTCTGTGCCCGGATACGTTTTTTTTGTAGACTTCAGGCTGTGGATTCTTATGATAACGCCCCCCCCCCCCCCCAAACACACCCAGACAGTAATAATCATTCTGAATAAGATGTAAAAACTGTGACTATGTAGTTACAAAAGTGAAAATCTTGATAAAGTCCCTTCTCTGTCACTAGTAACAAAAATAGACACTTTGTCCTAACTTTTTTTAGCGTTACCCAGAAACAACGGCGTGGACGCAGTAAGTTCTTTTTCCTTAGGGGTGCTTTCTTGTCGTGAGTTCCCCTTGCCTCTCACCATTGCTACCAGTGTTACAATCAGCCACGGAGTAACTGTTTGAAGTGCCCTTCATTGGCTTAAAGACAGAAACGTAGACGTCTTTCAAAATCGTCCACAATTTTCAGCAATGTTTCTCGAGAGATGGCTGCGCAAGCTCTCCGGATCCTTTTCATCAAATCTTCTCTTGTTGTGGGTCGCTGAGCAAAAACTACATTTTTAATATAACCCTATAAAAAGAAATGAGGTGATGTTAGATCTGGTGAGCACGGGGGCCATTCGAATGCAATTCAAATTTTTTTTTTCAATATTAAACTGTAACAAGTGAAAAACAAAACTTAACTATCTAAATGATATCTACGTTTGTGATTAGTATGAAGCAAAACTTGACGAATCAAAGATTCTGCTACAGATATAACTATATTTGACAAAAAAAGTATTTTTATTTCTTGTTGCACACAATTAATCGTTACTTTTACAATGCACAAAATTGCAATGGATAGAACTGTGAAATCGTTCACTCGTAAAATGTTTCTATTTCTATAAAAATATTGGGCACAAGTTTGCCCGAATAACTGGAGGAAAGTTGTCACCATGCAACTGATTGGGAATAATTACATTATCAATTAGTTCACCCAACAAAAAGTTTTATTCAAATAAAGAAATCGTTTTACCAACTTTATTTCTTCAATTCCAAGTGAAAACACCTTTAGAACAATTATTAATTTTTATTTTATTTTAAGAAATCAAGTTTTTAGCTTTTTTTAAATAAAAGGAATCATTCTTTCAAAATTATTTATATGGTTCTATAAAATTCTTGTTTGATTTAAATACAGTGATGGGAAAACCTAAGGAATTATTTATTTAATTTTATTACCGTGAACAAAGAAAATTTTTTCTTCAAATTTATGAAAATATGCGACTGCACAGACATTAATTACTTTGATTCAAATAAAATAAAATTAATAAGGAAGTATCTTTCAATCTAAGAAACTTTTCTATATCCTTATAGCAATGCAAAAATTTATTTGATTCAACTAATTTAACGCTAAAAGTTAGAACAAATTGTCTTTTTTTTGTTACTAGTCACAGAGAAGGGACTTTATCAAGATTGTCACTTTTGTAACTACATAGTCACAGTTTTTACATCTTATTCAGAATGATTATTACTGTCTGGGTGTGTTTGGGGGGGGGGGGGGGAGTTGTCATAACAATCCACAGCCTGAAGTCTACAAAAAAAACGTATCCGGGCACAGAGTACAACCTATGAAAAGTGCCAAAAGTTAAAATTGTAACAAAAAAGAAAGGAAAATTCGAAAACATTTTATCTGTAGAAAAATCATAGTAAAAATCATATAAATGTATATTTCAAGGAAATTCTATAGAAAATTCATAATCATATGTTTTATATATCTTATAAAAATGTTTTTCTCAGCAAAAGCAATATTGGAATTTTTCCAACTTTTTTATTTGAAATTTATCCTCGTGCACTATGCAAGAAAAAAATTATACATCCATGATGACAATTTACTGCGATTTTGTAGAATCTTAGCTTCAAAATGAGCCCAAGAACATTGAAAAATGTCGTTTATTTCCGAAGTTATTTACAATGTAAGAAAACATTGAAATTTGGACTATTTTTGCAATACCTTCTTCAAAATTTAACAAAATTACTTCATTCTGGATTTAGATAATTTAAGGGGTTATATACCTTTTTCTGGCTCAAAAAATCAAAAAAATTTGTATTGCTTATTTTTAAAGTACATACTTTTAACAATGTTTCTGCAAAATTTCATCGAGATCGGGGCACTAGAACCTAAGATACGGCCGTTCATATCGCGTAGTTTCTGGAACTACTTAATGTCCACCTAAAACTTTAAACACGATTATCTCGGAATCGTATTTTTGAAAAAATGCTCTCGGGGTCAGCACGATATCTCGCTAACCACTACATAGATCAATTTTAAATTTGGAGGGATTATTTGTACTTACAATAGCTAGTCCGTGAAGGAAGGAATTTTTTTCACACGAATCCTTCTGTTTTATTTAGGCGGAAAACTCAATTTTTCGACCTTAAAAAATCGACTTTTTGGGAAAAAATACCACTGTAACTGTAAAAAAATTTTTGTTGTAAAATCTTTCGTTCACGAACAAGACCACACTATATACTAACGTAGTTTTTTTTCAGCTGAGCCGTTACCGTTATTTCATGCTCGCAGTAAGCCATTACAAACAAAAGAAGTTCTGCGGCAAGGAGTGTACCTTCCCTAATTTTCCGAATTTTTACTCAAAATTTTATACAAAAACACAATAAGAGATGTACTTTTTGAAACTTTTTATCGCATTTGAATAAAACTATAATAACATGATTAAAAAAAATAAATAAGAACCCTGTATTTCCCTAGAGAAAAATGTATATAACCCCTTAAGTAATCATCGAAAAACAGGTGGTCCCACAATTTTCACCGGTAGTGTAGGTACGTGCCAATTATGCGTGTGAAAAGAGATATTGGTACCTGCATATATGCATAAAAAGATATCTCAGCAAACACGTTATGTAACCGCTACGTAACAAAAGGGTCAATTGTTATTTCTGGTTATGTAACGATTGTTATTGTTCAGTAATGTTATAGCTATATAACGGGAAGGTAACAATGTTATGTAAGATTGTTACCACGTGAAGATGTAAAAGATCCATAACAGAGTGAATGTAACAGTTCTATAGCAGTAGGATGTATATGCTATAGAAAAACAATGTAAAATTCGTTCTGTAATTGTGTTACACACATGATCTGTAACAGTTTTGTCATAATGTTATGTAAGTGAACTGTCACGGCATTACTGTATAATGTTGTGTATAATGTACATTACTAAAAGCTATGTAATAATGTGACATAATTGTTATGTAAGAATCATTTAACATTTGTTCTGTAACTTGGTTGCCCGAATTATCTATTACAATTTCGTTTCATTGTTACGTAAGGGTAATGTAACAGTGTTACGAAATAGTTATGTGAGTTTTACGTAATATACGTTAGTAACAGCTACGTAAATTGTTACGTAATTTTTATGTAAGAATCACGTAACATTTTTTCTATAACTTGGTTACCTAAATGATCTATTTCAATTTCGCTGTTTTCTTACGTAAGGGTAATGTAACAATGTTACGGAATAGTTATGTTAGTTGTATATAATGTACATTAGTAATAGCTACGTAACAGTGTGACATAATTTTTATGTGACAATACTGTAACTTTCATTCTGTAACTTGGTTACGCGAATGATCTATAACAATTTCGTTGCTGTATTACGTAAGTGTACTATGACGGCAATACTGTGTAGTGCTTCTCTGTAGGTTGTGTATAATGCACGCTATTATCAGATATGTAACAATCAGAGATATTTTAATTTCCCGAATACCGACATCAATAATAGTTGGAGAAATTAAAAATTGTGGGTAATAACTTGTGTAAACTAAATTACTCTTACAGTAAAATTTCACATGCCCTAAATATAATATTCAGTAATCGACAAATAACACAAAGGTGTAAAATTTGACTCACAGAAATGAGTTGTGTATTATTAATATTTTATCATCGTATTAGTAAATCTGTTTAACATATTTTTGAAACATCAAATATTGAAAACGCGAACTTTCTTTATACGTAATAAAATTGTTTAATTCTTAAAATTAACTTCATTGAAAATATTCCTGTATCGATATTATTTGTATATATATATATATTACAAAAGAAAGGAGCATCCCTAGCGGGTCAGTGAAACCGAAGAGTTACCGAATTCGGTAACCGTCAGGTAACCTTGCAAGATTTCGCATAAAATAGGCAATATAAAAATTTGTAATGCTGAAATTATAATTATAAATTAAAATTGAAGTTAGAAAAGGAAGGTTATAACTCGCTGGGGTACCTCGAAGTTTTGATTTACGGACAACGGCACCGAATTTTGTAATAAGATCGTAGACCAGATCTGTCAGGAGCACGCGATTAAGCGCGTTAAGACGCCGCCATACCATCCGCAAGCGAACCCGGTCGAACGAATCAACCGAGTATTAAAGAAGATGATAATCTCGTTTTTCAAGGAGACGCAGCGTAAATGGGACGTCCACCTAAACGACTTCCGCTTCGCATTTAACACCTCGTATCATTCGTCCTTAAAAACCTCGCCCTCGTTTTTAAATTTCGGCCGAGATCCACTGCCCCAGGGCACTCTTCATGAAAAAGTCGAGCCTGTTTCATCAGAACCCCCTCGTCCCGGGAATGTCGACACCTGGTCCGAGAGAGTCAAAAGGCTCGAAGCCTTGAGAGACCTCATGAAGAGACATTTAGATGCTGCCCATAATAAGCAGGCGCACGCGTATAATCTCCGAGTACGTCCGCGCACCTACCAAGTCGGTGACCGCGTCCTTCGGCGAGACCGTACGCTTTCTTCCGCGAATAAAGGGATATCCGCGTCGCTCACTAATAAATTTGACGGCGTATTCACGGTATCGAGAGTGATCTCGCGGACAATTTACGAACTCGTGAATGATAGAGGCGAATCAGTCGGCCGCGCGGACACCAAAGACCTCAAGCCGTATCTAGAGGCCGCTGCCTCTGATTAGCGTCCTCGGATACCTTACAGTTGTTTTAATTTAAGTGGTGGCCATATTGTCCAAGGGGCACTGATCGTCATTGTCCGTCTATGCGAGTCGAATGTTTTTGTCCTGCATGCAAAAACTTTGTTGTAGGCTTTACGTCTCATAGGCGCTATGCGCCACAATAAATGTAAAAAGTTTCTTTTGGTATATGGAGAGTTTGATTCCTTGGCCTATCCCTACAACTTGTAAGATAGTAGCTCTTAAGCTAGTTAATAAGGCTCGTTCTCGGCATCGCAAACAGCGAGTTGCCGCATACTTTTTTTTCTCTCCTCTTTTTCTATTTTTATTTTTATAGGCTTACGTCTTTTTTTTTATATTCTTAGCTCGTAAGTTAGCACTGATTTTAAGTATTGAAGCACGCTCTCAGACAGCCTGGGCCATGGGTTTGCCTATCCTTTTGTTTTTCTGGACCTAATAATTGGTCAGTTGGCCCGGAGTGTGGTCTTGGAGACTTGGGGGGATCGTTTCCGGTCTGGCCGGGGGGTGTTGTAACGTGGTAAATTACGTTAACTTTTTTTACCTCGACCGGCAACGACAGGATCGAGCCCAAGCCACCTTTTAATTAAAACTCAAAACTGTCAGGGATAGTCTGAGAGCTGCTCATAAAATTCTTTTATTTTTTTATTGTTTTTCTGGCCGTTTTCTTTTTTATTTGTTTCATTGAAAAACACCAGCTTGAAAGGCGCCGCCAAGGAGATCGCTGTGTTACCATCGCACGCAGAGGGGTTCACTGGCAAGCCACAGAGGGCATCACCCAGCAGGCATGGCATCTGAAACGACCACGAGCTGCAGCCCATGGTTTCCAACACCGTCGCACCATTATTATTATAATTAATATAGAGAGGGCATGACGGGTTGGAACAATTAGAAATTGTATTATACATTTTAATTTAGCCTTGTCTATTTGTAACTGCTGTGTTGTGCAGTACAAACTCAACGTAGTTTAAACGCACCCCTCTACGTTTTAAGCCAATGGGGTAAGCTGACCGATAGACGCTTCAGCTCATTGGTTGCCTGGCGCCGTCGTCCTCACAAGACGAGTCGCCCGCGCAAACCTGAGCTTCACGCGCGTGCGCTAGCCTTTCCAGCTGATGTAATAAAACTGCGCGACACCTTTGGCGCGCAGCTTTATTCTGTCGTTGTCCTAAGAGAGTTAATCAACCTCGAGAAAGAAATTAATCTAATGGACGCCAACATTGAATTCAACTTGGACGAAGTTAGGCGAGAGATCGCGGCCAGATCCTCGGTAAGTCTTTGAGACTCTATTCCGGGCTGTATTGAAGTTATTATTTTCTTTGAACCGCGTGGCTCTCAGGCTCTCTCAGAGCTCTGCCTCTTTTATTATATCATGAGCCATGTTGGCAACGATATTTTATTAATCTCATCTGAGATCTTTTGTATTTATATCGAGCCAAGGGCATTACCCGATCACAAAATAAATTGTAGTTTAGTTTTAATTGCTTAATTTATTTTGTTATTTTATTTGCCCAAGAGCTTCTATGTTTAGGTTAAGATTCCTATCCTAACCTAAAACCTTGCCTGATCCGGACTCCCGAATCCATAATAACCCTAGCCGGAACCCCTGCTTGGCTTCGCTTTTCTCGTTGCATGCCAAGTTCTTATTTTCAGGGTCATCATTTTATAAATATGGCGTCGAGAGACGCCAGGCGCTCATTATTTTAGCCGCCTAAGTAACACAGGTGACACCGAGGGTAATCCCGAGTCCTCGGGTCCGCTTTGATAAGTTCAATTTCCTTTTGACGTTTCAGCGGAGGTCACCCGTTATAGCACGAAAGAGGATACCTCTTTTCAAATAGATGGTACTTATATTTTTGATCAATCATTTGTTTTAAAATTAAAATTCAATTTAGTTCATACTCATTTTCAATCCACTTTGTTTCAGATGATTTTAAAAAAGAATTAAAAAACATGTTCGAAGCAACGAAGCGAATGTGGGCAGATATAAAACCCCAGCAACAGGACCTAATGAAGAGATTGGAGAGCTTGGAGAAAAGAACTTCTTCGCTTACATCGGACGATTTGGACTTGATAAAAATATTCCTGCCTCTGAAAACCGTGGAGAAGGTTGATGAATTCAACAAAAAATTAAAGAATAAGGAATATGAATTTATCTTTGTAAGTATTCCTGTGGAAGCAGATCTATCTATCTACCTTCAATGACAGGTATACGATGTTTTTCTATTTTTTCTTGCTGAAAATAAAATTATTGTATTAACTTTGATACCTTTAAACTCAAAATGTACCGCAGAATTCGCTGAAATCGCGCATTGCGTCCGCCGAGGGATTTATTTAATTTCTGATAAATATTTGTATGGATTCCATTTAAAATTATGGTAAAATTAAACTCATTAAGGCTAGAGACACAAAAAAATGGCGTTATTTATTTATATATTTATTTATATATTTATTTATTAATTTCCTAACGGATCAGTGAAACCGAAGAAATTTAAAAAACGTTTTTTCAATTTCTGCGGTTAACAAATTAAATTGATTTAATGAGACCTTCCTTTTCTAACTTCAATTTTAATTTATAATTATAATTTCAGCATTACAAATTTTTATATTGCCTATTTTATGCGAAATCTTGCATATATATCTTAAATATAAATTAAATATAAATAAATATAAATATAAAATTATAATAATAATAATAATAATAATAATATAATATTATTATTACTGTTCAATGAAATTTACGATAATTATTGGGATAAAAGCATAAATTGTTGGAACTGCACGAATTTTAGGTAACCCTCTCAATTTTATCAGATAACGCCATTTTTTTGTGTCTCTAGCCTTAATGAGTTTAATTTTACCATAATTTTAAATGGAATCCATACAAATATTTATCAGAAATTAAATAAATCCCTCGGCGGACGCAATGCGCGATTTCAGCGAATTCTGCGGTACATTTTGAGTTTAAAGGTATCAAAGTTAATACAATAATTTTATTTTCAGCAAGAAAAAATAGAAAAACATCGTATACCTGTCATTGAAGGTAGATAGATAGATCTGCTTCCACAGGAATACTTACAAAGATAAATTCATATTCCTTATTCTTTAATTTTTGGTTGAATTCATCAACCTTCTCCACGGTTTTCAGAGGCAGGAATATTTTTATCAAGTCCAAATCGTCCGATGTAAGCGAAGAAGTTTTTTTCTCCAAGCTCTCCAATCTCTTCATTAGGTCCTGTTGCTGGGGTTTTATATCTGCCCACATTCGCTTCGTTGCTTCGAACATGTTTTTTAATTCTTTTTTAAAATCATCTGAAACAAAGTGGATTGAAAATGAGTATGAACTAAATTGAATTTTAATTTTAAAACAAATGATTGATCAAAAATATAAGTACCATCTATTTGAAAAGAGGTATCCTCTTTCGTGCTATAACGGGTGACCTCCGCTGAAACGTCAAAAGGAAATTGAACTTATCAAAGCGGACCCGAGGACTCGGGATTACCCTCGGTGTCACCTGCGTTACTTAGGCGGCTAAAATAATGAGCGCCTGGCGTCTCTCGACGCCATATTTATAAAATGATGACCCTGAAAATAAGAACTTGGCATGCAACGAGAAAAGCGAAGCCAAGCAGGGGTTCCGGCTAGGGTTATTATGGATTCGGGAGTCCGGATCAGGCAAGGTTTTAGGTTAGGATAGGAATCTTAACCTAAACATAGAAGCTCTTGGGCAAATAAAATAACAAAATAAATTAAGCAATTAAAACTAAACTACAATTTATTTTGTGATCGGGTAATGCCCTTGGCTCGATATAAATACAAAAGATCTCAGATGAGATTAATAAAATATCGTTGCCAACATGGCTCATGATATAATAAAAGAGGCAGAGCTCTGAGAGAGCCTGAGAGCCACGCGGTTCAAAGAAAATAATAACTTCAATACAGCCCGGAATAGAGTCTCAAAGACTTACCGAGGATCTGGCCGCGATCTCTCGCCTAACTTCGTCCAAGTTGAATTCAATGTTGGCGTCCATTAGATTAATTTCTTTCTCGAGGTTGATTAACTCTCTTAGGACAACGACAGAATAAAGCTGCGCGCCAAAGGTGTCGCGCAGTTTTATTACATCAGCTGGAAAGGCTAGCGCACGCGCGTGAAGCTCAGGTTTGCGCGGGCGACTCGTCTTGTGAGGACGACGGCGCCAGGCAACCAATGAGCTGAAGCGTCTATCGGTCAGCTTACCCCATTGGCTTAAAACGTAGAGGGGTGCGTTTAAACTACGTTGAGTTTGTACTGCACAACACAGCAGTTACAAATAGACAAGGCTAAATTAAAATGTATAATACAATTTCTAATTGTTCCAACCCGTCATGCCCTCTCTATATTAATTATAATAATAATGGTGCGACGGTGTTGGAAACCATGGGCTGCAGCTCGTGGTCGTTTCAGATGCCATGCCTGCTGGGTGATGCCCTCTGTGGCTTGCCAGTGAACCCCTCTGCGTGCGATGGTAACACAGCGATCTCCTTGGCGGCGCCTTTCAAGCTGGTGTTTTTCAATGAAACAAATAAAAAAGAAAACGGCCAGAAAAACAATAAAAAAATAAAAGAATTTTATGAGCAGCTCTCAGACTATCCCTGACAGTTTTGAGTTTTAATTAAAAGGTGGCTTGGGCTCGATCCTGTCGTTGCCGGTCGAGGTAAAAAAAGTTAACGTAATTTACCACGTTACAACACCCCCCGGCCAGACCGGAAACGATCCCCCCAAGTCTCCAAGACCACACTCCGGGCCAACTGACCAATTATTAGGTCCAGAAAAACAAAAGGATAGGCAAACCCATGGCCCAGGCTGTCTGAGAGCGTGCTTCAATACTTAAAATCAGTGCTAACTTACGAGCTAAGAATATAAAAAAAAGACGTAAGCCTATAAAAATAAAAATAGAAAAAGAGGAGAGAAAAAAAAGTATGCGGCAACTCGCTGTTTGCGATGCCGAGAACGAGCCTTATTAACTAGCTTAAGAGCTACTATCTTACAAGTTGTAGGGATAGGCCAAGGAATCAAACTCTCCATATACCAAAAGAAACTTTTACATTTATTGTGGCGCATAGCGCCTATGAGACGTAAAGCCTACAACAAAGTTTTTGCATGCAGGACAAAAACATTCGACTCGCATAGACGGACAATGACGATCAGTGCCCCTTGGACAATATGGCCACCACTTAAATTAAAACAACTGTAAGGTATCCGAGGACGCTAATCAGAGGCAGCGGCCTCTAGATACGGCTTGAGGTCTTTGGTGTCCGCGCGGCCGACTGATTCGCCTCTATCATTCACGAGTTCGTAAATTGTCCGCGAGATCACTCTCGATACCGTGAATACGCCGTCAAATTTATTAGTGAGCGACGCGGTTATCCCTTTATTCGCGGAAGAAAGCGTACGGTCTCGCCGAAGGACGCGGTCACCGACTTGGTAGGTGCGCGGACGTACTCGGAGATTATACGCGTGCGCCTGCTTATTATGGGCAGCATCTAAATGTCTCTTCATGAGGTCTCTCAAGGCTTCGAGCCTTTTGACTCTCTCGGACCAGGTGTCGACATTCCCGGGACGAGGGGGTTCTGATGAAACAGGCTCGACTTTTTCATGAAGAGTGCCCTGGGGCAGTGGATCTCGGCCGAAATTTAAAAACGAGGGCGAGGTTTTTAAGGACGAATGATACGAGGTGTTAAACGCGAAGCGGAAGTCGTTTAGGTGGACGTCCCATTTACGCTGCGTCTCCTTGAAAAACGAGATTATCATCTTCTTTAATACTCGGTTGATTCGTTCGACCGGGTTCGCTTGCGGATGGTATGGCGGCGTCTTAACGCGCTTAATCGCGTGCTCCTGACAGATCTGGTCTACGATCTTATTACAAAATTCGGTGCCGTTGTCCGTAAATCAAAACTTCGAGGTACCCCAGCGAGTTATAACCAGGTCTTTAAATGCCTTGGTTATAGTCGCGCCATTCGCGTTTCTTAATGGAAGGACTTCTATCCACCGCGTGAAAAAGTCCTGAAAAACGAGGACATAGCGATACTGGGCGGACGAGGGCGTATAAGGGGCCTATAATATCCGCACCAACCATGAGCCATGGCTCTTCGATAACCCTATGACCCATTTCGCCAGCAGGTTTCGCTTGCTCTACCTTGCAGCTTTGGCAAATATCGCAGACTCTAACGTACTGCGCAACGTCGTGGTAGAAACCTGGCCAATAGTAGCGGGTGGCGAGACGGTGATAGGTTTTATCCACCCCTAAATGTCCCGCTTGAGGCTGATCGTGCGCCTCAGTCAGAGCTGCAGCATGATTCTCTTTAGGGAGGACCATCTTCCACGAATCTAAATCTGGGAGGATGGGATCGAGCCATTTATTCGCGCGATGGTGGTATAAGAGTCCGTTCTCTATTTTCCAGGTTGGGAACGCGCGCGGATTCTTCTGAACATCCGAGAGGCGCTTAAGATACCAAGCGTCCTCGGTTTTTCCATCGTGGCGACCTCTTCAGGACCATCTAGGTCCTGATCAAGCCGTGATAGGAAGTCTGGTACGACATTTAAGGCCCCTTTCCTCTACTGGACCTCAAAGTCGTATTGCAGGAGACTTAATGCCCAACGGGCTAATCGCCCAGTCGGGTCTTTTAGTGACCTGAGCCATCGAAGGCTACTATGGTCCGTCACGACCGTGAAGCGGAATCCTTCGAGGTATTTCCGGAACTTTTTAATTGCCCACACGACGGCCAAGCACTCCTTCACAGTCACTGAGTAATTACGCTCAGCGGCTGACAGGGAGCGGCTGGCGTAAGCGATTACGCGCTCCACGCCTTCTATCGTCTGGGTCAGTACTGCTCCAACTCCAGTGGAGCTTGCGTCCGTTTGTAAAGTGAATGAGTGCGCAAAGTCTGGGCGAGCAACTACTGGCACTGTAGTTAAGGCGGTTTTAATCGCCTCAAATGCAGCCTCCTGCTCTGCCTGCCAATCAAAGGGCTGCGCTTTCTTTAATAGTCGGAAAAGGGGCTCTGCTACTGTCGCAAAGTTCGGTATAAAGCGCCGATACCAACCTGCCGAACCTAGAAAACTCCGAAGTTTGCGGATATTTCGCGGCGCTGGCAAGTCTAAAATAGGGGCCAGCTTACTTGGATCAATCTTGACGCCCTCGTTGTTAATGAGGAACCCAAGGTACCTGATCTCGCTTCGGAAGAATAGGCATTTATCGGGGTTTACTGAGAGACCAGCAGCAGCGAGTCGATCTAATACCTCTTTTAACCATTTGAGGTGATCTTCGAAGGTTTCGCTCACTACTATGACGTCGTCTAAATAGGCGAACGCATGAGGTTCCAATCCCGGGCCAATGACTTTGTCGATTAGACGCTGGAACGTCGCAGGGGCGTTGGTAAGTCCAAAAGGCATGCGAGTAAATTGGAAAAGACCGCGCCCTGGTACCGTGAACGCGGTGAGTTCCTTACTCTTCTCATCTAATGGTACCTGATGGAAAGCCTGGTCCAGGTCAATCGTGCTAATATAATTAGCTTTCTGAAGTTTGTCCAGGATGTTTGTCATTGGCGGAAGAGGATAAGCGTCCTTCTTTGTGACTCGGTTTATTTCCCTGAAGTCGATGCACAGACGATAAGTGCCATTCGACTTCCTTGCCATAACAACCGGTGAGGACCAAGCACTATTAGATGGCTCAACTAATTTTTGTTCAATCAGCTTGTCCATCAGCTTGTTCATCTCGTCCATCACAGCGGGAGACCGAACATGGTACTTCTGCTTGATGGGCGGATGGTCACCCACATCAATGGTATGTTTGGCAAGGTGGGTAGCACCCAGTTCCTTTTTTGAAACCTTTAACTCGCGCTTAAGGAAATCCTCTACCAGAGCCATTTGTGCTTTGGTGAGTTCCTTAATCGCGGCGCACCCATCGTCGTCTATCCGCGCCAAGTTAGACAATAAATCTATAGTGGCTGTGCGGTAAACTTCGCCGTCGTAAGCCATACGAATAACGTTGGCGTTGCCATCCACAATTAATCTAAATTGTCGAATGGCATCCATGCCCAGAACACATTGGTACTTAAAATTCGGTACCACTTTGTATTCTACGCACTCTTGGACGACATCTAGGGTGCTAGGTAGCGCTACTTGCCCTAAAACTGACTCTACGCTACCATTCGGGAATAGAATAGCTTTAACTTCAGAGGGTTTAATCTCTTGGTTAAATTCTGCGGCTAATTCTATCCCCTCTTTACCCAGAATGGATTTCGTGGAACCCGAGTCCACTAGCGCGTCGAGTTCTCTGTTGGCGATTTTTAATTTCACGAAAAATCGTGTGCCTTGTTCATAAAATTTTAAGGCTGCGCAATCGTTTTCCGAGAACTTATCGGAATCGAGATATACGCGTGATTCGCCAGGTGACATACGCGCCCCCTCCCCGCCAGAATACGATAAGGGCAAGAAAAATGGAGTAACAGAGTACTCATTAGAGACGCTGGTAGCAAGGTCTAATAAAATTGGGCTAGGTTCAGCGCTGACCTTTAGCGCTGAGCCCGTTTCGCGTTTCCCGGAGGCTTTTTGGAAGCTTTACACTCCGGTGTAGGACAATCCGGGGTTTTATATCCTGCACGACCACATTTGTAGCAAAAAATTTGCTGCTTTTTAGTACATTGCATTGTACTGTGGTCGTGAGGTGCAGTTATGCCATAAGAAAGGCAATTCCTGCATATCATCGTCGCCGAAGTAGATGACGCTTGAGAAATTGCGTCAACATTAATTTTTGCCACGTTTTGTTTAGGCTTGTTCGCTGAGGGAAGCCTTTGCGCGTAGTTGTCCATAATTTTTCTACCCGGCCTAGGACCTTTTTGCCTAGGTGGGCTATGTGACATTGCGTCGCATCTCGATATCGGAGGGGGTGAATGCGTCTTTTCGCTGGGAATATTTTTCTCCTCGAAATTCGCGTCCATTGCTGCCAAGCTTGCCCTCGTATTCCGAGTTTCCTCACCCTTATACGCGAATTCCGGTAAAAATGAAGTTTCCGGCGCAGGGGGTGGTTTGTAATCGCGGATGGTTGCCCATTCCGCTTCCCAATCTTTACCCAGCTACGCAAGTTCCTCAAAATCCGTGATATCTTTGCGTTTTATTACGCGCCTAAATTCGGGTCTCAACCCCCTGTGAGCATTATCAAGTTGCTCTTCGACCGAGTATGAACCGTCTAACATGTCGTATAAACCTAACAGGCAAGTTAGATAGTCTTCGATTTTATCTTTCGCGCCTTGAGTGCGCGCGCGGATTTGGTCTCTTACGCGGCGGTCAAAATTATCGTCGCCAAATCGACTTCTGAAGGCTGTTCTAAATGTGGACCATGATGTCCATTGCGACTTCTTCAGCCGATACCATTGTAAAGCGACACCTGTCAGCAGCAATGGTAGTGCGCTAATTAATTCAATATCTGAGAGTGGAGAAAAAATTCTGCACTCGTCTACTCGCGTTAGAAAATCTTCCGCGCTTGCCTTAGATGAGCCATTAAATTTTAAATTCCACTGGCGCACTACTTTACCGACGTCCCTATTTAATTCAACACGAGTGTTGGTACCTCGCGAATTATGATTATAGGGGTTGGTAGGCGCGGAATTAAAATTTTGCTCCTCATCTGACGTTATTGGCGGAATTCGCGTCGAATTATATACATTTGCGCCAGCGTTATTGTGCGGCGCATAGGGGTTAAAATTACTATGAATATTAGGGGTTGATATCCCCATGTAATCGAAACTTTGTTGCGCGACGAAGTGTATAACGCGACGTGGAACAAAAGGCGGTGATTCCGTCGTTAAATTTCTTGAAATCGTAGTGCTCGGAGCCTGGTGCGCAACAGGTACGAACCTGGATGCATTTTCGAAATACGATGCAACGGGTCCTGGGTAGGCTGCGGCTTAATTTAAATTAATATAATTATAATAAATTTAACTAATCAAAAGAAATAAAGAGATTCAACGAAAAAGTGAATTTATTTCTTTATTTCCTCGCGCTGTGGTGTCGAGTGACAGTTCGGCTACTAGAAAAGGACCGCGATAATACGAAACTAGCCGAGCGCAGTCACGAAGTTCACGTGCGCATCGACGAGTCGAGGCAAGAAGCCAAGATGGCGAAAACTAAAATTCACCGCTCCGTAATAGCGTCGGTTCCCGCGAAGCACGAACGCGAGCGAAGACGTACGAAGTTTGTCGAGCCGTCGAGCGAGGTAAGATGGCGAGAACTGCGGAAGGCTGTCAGCTAGCAGGCTGAGACCGCGTCACGCGAGTCGAACCGAGATGTCACGAGGAGTACCGAAGGCGGTCAGGCGTCGTGCACCGTGTACGCAAGCTATGTCGAGTGACAGGTGCGAGAGAATTACTTTAATTCTCTCGAACGTTTCACTCGATTTTTATGCTTTTCAGGTTTTTCCTTATCGTCCAGATTTTTGGAATAGTCTCATAAATAGTTTTACTATTTAATGAGACTACTTAGGATATTTTTCGATCGTGATTTTAATTGAAAAATAATTAAAATCGACCGAGCTGTCAACCGAACAGCTGTATAATCGCACTCCCGGAAAAACAGAGGCAAACACTTCACTCGCGTACACGATTTTTCGCGACCTATCACCGCCTACCCGCACTTTTAGCTAATGTTGTAGCTTTATAGTGCAGAGCACTTTTATTCTTGTATAGCGCTTTAGCGCTTTTGTTCTTGTATAGCGCTTTAGCGCTTAAAGAAAAATATACAAGATATAAAATGTGCAACACATAAAATACAAATCAATATTAAAAAATTACATATAAAACATAGAAAAATATAACACATAAAATAAATATTTTTCTAATTTGGAAAATGGAATAATCCAAAATCCTGCGCGGATAAGCGAGCGCAATCAAGCTGAAAATAAAATTCAGGAGGAAAAAATTATATTCAAGAAGAATATGAAATAGAAAATTTCCAAACTTAACTCAAAATTAAAAATTTGAGTCTTGAGTATTCGATGAAATTTTCAAGCTTCATAAAGAAAGGAAGCTTGTTCACAAAATAAAGGCCGATGATTCCCGATGATTCGAACTCCTTTTAGCCGTTGGGCGCCATTCATAACGGGTGACCTCCGCTGAAACGTCAAAAGGAAAATGAACTTATCAAAGCGGACCCGAGGACTCGGGATTACCCTCGGTGTCACCTGCGTTACTTAGGCGACTAAAATAGTGAGCGCCTGGCGTCTCTCGACGCCATATTTATAAAATGATGACCCTGAAAATAAGAACTTGGCATGCAACGAGAAAAGCGAAGCCAAGCAGGGGTTCCGGCTAGGGTTATTATGGATTCGGGAGTCCGGATCAGGCAAGGTTTTAGGTTAGGATAGGAATCTTAACCTAAACATAGAAGCTCTTGGGCAAATAAAATAACAAAATAAATTAAGCAATTAAAACTAAACTACAATTTATTTTGTGATCGGGTAATGCCCTTGGCTCGATATAAATACAAAAGATCTCAGATGAGATTAATAAAATATCGTTGCCAACATGGCTCATGATATAATAAAAGAGGCAGAGCTCTGAGAGAGACTGAGAGCCACGCGGTTCAAAGAAAATAATAACTTCAATACAGCCCGGAATAGAGTCTCAAAGACTTACCGAGGATCTGGCCGCGATCTCTCGCCTAACTTCGTCCAAGTTGAATTCAATGTTGGCGTCCATTAGATTAATTTCTTTCTCGAGGTTGATTAACTCTCTTAGGACAACGACAGAATAAAGCTGCGCGCCAAAGGTGTCGCGCAGTTTTATTACATCAGCTGGAAAGGCTAGCGCACGCGCGTGAAGCTCAGGTTTGCGCGGGCGACTCGTCTTGTGAGGACGACGGCGCCAGGCAACCAATGAGCTGAAGCGTCTATCGGTCAGCTTGCCCCATTGGCTTAAAACGTAGAGGGGTGCGTTTAAACTACGTTGAGTTTGTACTGCACAACACAGCAGTTACAAATAGACAAGGCTAAATTAAAATGTATAATACAATTTCTAATTGTTCCAACCCGTCATGCCCTCTCTATATTAATTATAATAATAATGGTGCGACGGTGTTGGAAACCATGGGCTGCAGCTCGTGGTCGTTTCAGATGCCATGCCTGCTGGGTGTTGCCCTCTGTGGCTTGCCAGTGAACCCCTCTGCGTGCGATGGTAACACAGCGATCTCCTTGGCGGCGCCTTTCAAGCTGGTGTTTTTCAATGAAATAAATAAAAAAGAAAACGGCCAGAAAAACAATAAAAAAATAAAAGAATTTTATGAGCAGCTCTCAGACTATCCCTGACAGTTTTGAGTTTTAATTAAAAGGTGGCTTGGGCTCGATCCTGTCGTTGCCGGTCGAGGTAAAAAAAGTTAACGTAATTTACCACGTTACAGTGCACTGTATGTTGTCTGACTGATTCATTGTTTCATTTACTGCTTCTGGTTCCTCTTTACTCATGAGATTTGACACCACTTCGATTTCGTTATCGGCTTCTCCTTGCTTACATTTTTTTTATCTGATCTCTTTTCTTGGCCTGATTGCTTTTCAGCTGGTTGGATTTCCAAATTATCAGAAAATTTGGGAATCGTTGTGAGATTAAACTCATTTTCTTCACCGTCAGACTCATCTGCTCCTGCAGATTTTTTGTTATAATTTTATTCATAATTATATTTATTTATTCATATAAACATAATGAAAGCTGTCCTCAGATGCTTTAGATGTGTATACTTACGAAGCTGGCTGATGCAGGTGCTAAACTCATTTTCCTTTTTGGGAAACGAATACACTTCTTTATGAATATATGCTTATAATAAAACGACTGAATATACACACTATATTTGGAATAAATAATCAAAATATTTTTTATTGATCTCCTAATAGCCGAAAGTACGGTCCTCCCGGCCGCATTTCACTCCAGAAACAACGACTTTTGTGGTCTTTTTTTGTTTTTTGCGGCTCAGTAGTGCCGATAAATTCATCGTATAATTCGTTTGTTTAATTTAATATAATGTGACTTCATGCAATTGCACGAAAGAATCAATAAAGAGTTCTAATAAAGTAACTGACTTCATTGCATACAAAATGGAGTGAGACAGTGGGCATGATGGCCATGTAGAATTTTTTGTTTTTCTTATTCTTAATGAATAATAGTTGGCCAATAAAAGTCAAAACTTATTGAAGAGTTTTCCGAAGTTTTCCAGAATAACGTTATTTCGGGCTGAACTTGTTCATCCACGTGTGACGATAGCGCAACGATAAACAGTAGCCCTTTCAAGCTTTTGCAGGTTTCTCGTAAGTTGAATTCAAATTCCACGTTGCATTATGCAATTTATTATAGAATTTAGCTTGCAAATATACAAATTTTTTTACACTATTTTCATAAAAATAGGAAAAAATTTTTATCATATAATTTACAATTAGAGTTTGCAATCCAAAAAAATGTGATACAGTAATGATTATTGTTTTAGTTTATTTTTTTAAATATTCTTGAAACTTCGTGCTGAAATAATAACAAATTTTATAGTAACTTCAATAATTAATTTTTCAGAAACGTAATGGAATAGTAGATGAACATATAATTTTTATTTACGACATTTATGGCAATGAATCATTGAGGGAAGAGCAAAATTCAACTACCATAACGCGTTATCAGGAAAATTTACAAATGCAATGGTTTTCTTCTCGAAAAAATTAGAGAGCTGACTCTAACTTTATAATAGAATTTACAGGTAAATGCAAATCGATGTTTAAAAAGATTTTAAAATATTTCAAAGTAAAATTACAATGCATTGCCTGTCGTATACGGAAATGTTCAGCAGGAAATAAATTTTTTTTTCTAAAAGACATAAGTGACGCTTGATGGAACGAGAAATTAAAACTTTTCATACTGAAACTTGAGAAGTAGACGAGATATTTGAAAATACGAATTTTGCGCCTTGCTTTTCTGGTTCATCTAATACCACTCACAATCAGACAAGCAGCGCATTGGAAAGTGGTTTACAGACGGTGGAATGTACCGATGTACAGTGCACTATTGGCAGTAGGCCGCCAGAACAAATAATAGATCAAGATTTGCGTGAGTACATTGCACAAGACTTAATTGTAGAAGTTCCGATTCAGAATAATCAAATAGTACAAGAAAATACATTCAACGAATTTGATAGCGATGTTGTTCTTAGTGACGACTCTAGTGATGATGATTTGGTAAATAGTAGTTATGAAAGTGAGGAAAATTGTAACAGTGGTACTGATTTACAATGTGATATACGAGATATTGTTTTACAAGGAAATTTGACACAAAAAGTGACTAATAAATTACTTCGTGTATTGAGGAAGCATGGGCACATAGAGTTACCAAAAGACAAATCCTGCATAAAACATTTAGGAACTAAATACTTCAAAAATATTCCTGATACATTAAAAATAAATGTGTTTATTGATGGAGTTCCATTGGCTAAGAGCTCCGGCAGTCAGTTTTGGCCTATAATGATTTCTATTGTTACCGATTTTTACACAGAGCCGATAATCGTTGGTATGTATCATGGTTTTACTAAACCAAATGATGTTAATAGTTCCTGAGGCCTTTTGTATTAGATTATTCCAACTGTCTTCGAATCGGTATAGATATTGAAGGAAAATTAGTACAAGTATCGATTAATTCTATAATTTGTGATGCACCAGCTCGAGCTTTTGCATCGGGAACTAAATCTCATACAGGATACTACGCTTGTCCTAAATGCATTCAAGAAGGTGAATTTATTATGCACCGAATGACTTTCCCGGAAACTCGATCCGCTCCAAGAACAGATCATTCTTTTCGACATAAGTCACAACCAGAGCATCACACTACATATTCCTGTTTAGAAGAAATACTTGAAGACATGATAGCACAGATACCTATTGATTATATGCACTGCGTGTGCCTCGGTGTAGTTAGGCGATTAATTTGGTTATGGACTAAAGGTTCTGCGAATGCAAAATTGCCAACATGTACAATTGAGGCCTTTCTGACTATTTGATAAATATGAAAGAATTTATAACAAGCGAATTTGCTCGTAATCCGAGGTCTTTGAAAGACATTGAGAGGTGGAAGGCCACTGAATGCCGTCAGTTTCTGCTCTACACTGGTTTGGTTGTCCTAAAGGATGGACTTAAAAATAATTATTATACACACTTTCTTTCTATGAGTGTGGCCATTCGAATTTTGGCTGATGAGGAATTGCATTTAAATTCAGAATTAAGAAGTTATGCAAAAAACCTTATACAGTGGTTCAATGAAAACTACGCATTTTTGTATAGTGCTCAATTTATAACTTACAACGTTCATGTAGCATTACGTTTATCGGAATGTGTTGAAAATTTCGCCCCTTAGACGATTTTAGCGCCTTTAAATTTGAAAATCAGCTGCAAAAACTTAAAAACCATATTAAAACTAATAACAGACCATTAGAGCAAGCAGTTAACGTAACTTCATAAGAAAATAAGTTGCCAGTTAAAACTTCCTATCCTATAAAATATCCTATTTTGCGATACAAAAATAAAAGTCTTGGAATCCAAGTGGTAATCAGAGAAATTGAGTCTATACAGTTTGTTGGATATCTTGTCTCGATTCAAAGATTTAATAACTGTTGTATGCTACGTGACGGTTCGGTAGTACGTGTATTTAAAATATATAAAGACAAAAACAAAACTTTTTCAGATGTTAAGTATTTTACTAAAAGCGAACCATTTTTTACGAAGCCTTGCAATTCCAAGAAACTTGGGATTTCAGTCGTCTCTCAAGAATCACTTTCGAACACTAAAAAAATTGAAATTAAAGAGATCAAAATAAAGTGCCTCCGAATTAGACAGAAGGATAATACATTCGTGATTATTCCATTTCTACATAAAAATAATTAGTTTTAATATTCAAATTGGATAACAGATGAAAACTTAAGTGATTTAATAATAAACGTCGAAGAAAGTATAGAATTTTTTTTTTGGAAACCCCTCAATAAAATGATTGCAACATATCATTGAGTAAAGTATATCATTGTATCCAAATAACATTTATGTAATTTTTTCAGGGAATCTAATAGACGAAGTTTTAAATTAATTCTTGAATTAATTTAATTCAAAATCTGGATTAACCACTTATATCTATATGTGCTTTTTATACTACAGTAATTTTCTATTTCCAATTAAATATGGATGTATCGAAAATATGTATTAAATGAATAAATGAAGTATTGTATTAAATGTATTGTATTATTTTATTATATTATTATAAGTATTGTATTAAATAAAAAGTATTGATATTTGAACAGCACATAAAGACATAATTCATACATTCAAGTTACATAAACACGTTATGTATTCCTTACACGAATCCGTAATGTACACTTTACATAATATCGTTACATATTCTTTATATAACTTCGTTCTATACTCTTCACATCAGTTCGTTATATATTCTTGACGTAACACCGTTATAACTCGTTACATAACTCTGTTATATATGATTTACATAACACCATTGCATATTTTTTACATATCTCCGTTACATACGATTTATATATCACCTTTACAAAACTTCTATATAACATAATTGCATAACACATATAGAACATATTTACATTGATGCTGCTTAACAATATAGCACATGTGTTACAAAAATCTGTTACAGACCCCTTACATCACAGCGTTACAGAGCTGTTATAGATCTAATTCATCACACAGTGTGTGACATTTTGCGTCACAGGTGACTCACCTGTAAGTCACCAGCTATGTAACGTGTTACAATCTGTTACGTAACAGTTACATAAATGTTATATAACAGTGTTTGCTGGGATAAGAGAATTAACTTGTCAAGACATGAAAATAGAAGAATGAATTAAAGTAATGTAAATGAAAAGGATGGAGATTAAGATAAACGTGGATGTTGAGAATTTGTGTAAAAACGGTAGAGAAGAGAATGCGAGCGAACAGCGAACGCAGATAGGTGGGACAAATAGCAGAGAAAGAAGGAAGAGAAAGATGAAAAGGAAAATTCGCGCACGCACGTAAGCTGGACTTTAGTGGCTGTGAGCGCGGGTATAACCCTTGCGGCGACGTCATAACCACTGACGAATTCTACGCATGTTAAAGATCACACGCTAAATTCCTTGACCGCTGGTATCGATGTTATGCATGCAATAGTATTTCTGGAACCACCTAAACCCATTAAATCTCTATTCCTATTATTAATTGTACCTAAAGCTTGGGTAGCTGAAAAATAGTCGACCAGTGAGTAATACATTACTAAGAGAATCTGAACCAACGTTTCTCTGAAAATATGAAAAATCGAAGGGGGGTCAGATTCTAAAACATTCCTATGGTCAATCTAAAATCTTGATATCATCCTACGACTTGTCAAAATTCTGGAATATTCATATCACGATTCAGAAGTTATCATCAATTAATAAAATGTCAAGTCAACAAAAATTCTCACTTAGCAATAGACATGAAGAATTTCAAAACAACCAGGTATTTAGGCCTTCAATATTTCCAAATCCTTCCTCAACAAGAATTCCTTTTCACAGAAATCTAGCCACATAGAAATAATTCCAAGTCATCACTATTTCCTACCTGAATGACATGGATACAAGTTTACGAGGTTAATTAAATTAAAATCCAAATCGCAGTCTGTCGAGCTTCGTATTTCGGGTAAGAACTCTAGATAGCAAGACACGGTTCTTTGATTTTGCCTGTCCACGGTTTGGAACAAGCGCGTTCTATCACCGGGCTAGTTGGCCTAGGTTCGTGAAAAAACCTAGCCAGGGCTACAAATTGGGGATTGCATTTGTGCGGACATTAACAATTTTAAAATCTTTCCTCCGACGAAAGCCGTCCACGGGGTTGTCGCGCTACAAATTATATAAGTAAAATTTTTATCACTACGCTTCGCGCTGAAATAATATTTTGAGCGTGTCGGTGGTCGGTTAGCCGTAAGAGTTAACTGTGCGTTCACAGCCTGGAGTTGGGAATCAAATTTCCGAAAAATAATCCTGTCGTCGAATCTCAAAACACGAGAAGATATTTTTCGAAAAGCTATATTAAGGTTATAGAATATCAAAAATGGGGAAAGAGAACAATTCAAAAGTACTGTTTCTCTCCGGCTAAAAGCCACCTATCTTTTGATTTTTATAAAATTGATAAGAGCAAAGAAGCAGAGAATATTTCTGTTGCGTGCGTGCAAGTTCATAACCACGTGCCGTTGTTGAAAATAGAAAGGACGAGAGTGACTAACTTTAAGTCACAAAACCAACCAATTCGAAGCCCAGCTGAATTTGAGGCTTCAGAGCAGCAAAAGCAACCTTCTTTCTCCTGCCCTTGCCCTACCAACTGGTAGGATTAAGATTACAACTATCGGTAAGCTGTATCGTTCTTATTTCATAATGTTTTATTGATAATAGTTGTTATGAATCTGGAAGCAAATCATTTTAGATTGAGTTCTTTCGACATTTCGCAAATCTTTTTGTGATTCACCGGAATTCCAAAGCTTTATATTTTTATTCTGATAGCAAGTCAAGCTAGGGAAGACGCCGGAAAGCGATTCCACTCAAAAATAAATAAAGGGACACGAAAGTACCCTACAGTTTGTAGCCTCCGCGTACACTTCTTCTTCTTTTGAATAAATAATAATTAATTGTTTATATTATTTAATTATATATTTTTAAACCTACCACCCGTACGTAACAGTGGATGAATTAATCAGGACAAAACATTGAAAAACGAAACTACTTATATTGAAAACGAAAATATAAGTTCACTTAGTTCAACGGTAATGCCAGAAAACGTAGTTAAAGAAAGAAGTAAAATATATTTATCAGAAAATTCTCCTACTCACAAAAAAATTACAAGTAATCACGATGGGGACGATAATTATACCGACAACAAACAAAAAGAGCAAACTGTTCACAACAATCCTGAAGAAAATATTAATCCAATTATAAATAAAGAAATGGTCCTACCTAATAGTCAAGAAGTATCCTTACGCGACGCGTTACAAGTAGTACCCTTATTTGATGGAAGTAACATTCCATTATTACATTTCATCAAAGGATTTTATGATGCAAAAGTAATGCTGCCAACACCCGCAGCTCAAAAAAATTTAGCGCGATTATTAAGAAGTAAATTATCAGGAGAAGCAATAAATTGTATCTTTGGGTCAACTCATAATAATGTAGAGGAATTAATCAAAAAACTCAAAAGAGTATATGTCCCTGCAAAAAGTGTTATCAATTACAAGGAGAATTAGGGAATACCTATATGTGGGAAAAAGAGAACGTACTTTCCTATGCAGCTAGAATTAAGGAGATTGCCGACAGAATCGAAGATGCTCATAGATTTAACAATAATAGACAAGTAGATAATACCTTCAAACAGAACCTTCAAAGAGACGTTATTCAATGTTTTATTCGCGGTCTGCGTTCTGAATTGTAAATTCAAGTGAAAACAAAAGAAACATCTAAAGAAGTTTTCAATGACACAATCAACGTAGAAAGAGACTTGGCAGCATTTTCAGCAGTACGGAGAAATAAAAATTCAGATTGTTTAAAAATGGATGATTCTATAAATAATAGAAATAATAAAATAAATCGGTTCAATGTACGACTCTTCCATCATCCATTCGCCCGGGACTTTCATCCACGGCCACACGCCCGTTAAGCAAATCGACTAGCCGCGCCAGCCAGGGGAAGAATGAAAGGAGTCCTCCCACGAACGACGCGGACAGCCAAGTCCACCCGAGACGTAGGACCGCGGTTGCAGGCCTCGATGCAATTTCTACTGGCACTCTCCGTTGTTACGCTCTCGACGCCCATCGAGCTCTCTCGTCTTCATCACAAGTGTGACGAATGACTCGATGAGCGTCCAGTTCCGCTCAGACTGGAGCATGAGAAAGACCATCGTGTCAGGAGTAAGCTCGGTACCCACTGTCTGACCGAGGGCCTCCCTTGCCACACCCCATTTTGCACAGACGAAGAGTGCGTGATCTGCATTATCCACAGGGAAATCGCAGTAGCAACACATCTCCTCGTCTCTCTTCTTAAAGCGCCTCAGGTACGCGTTAAAACAGCTATGGCCTGAGAGCGCTTGCTCCAAATAAAAGCCGACTTCCCCGTGCTCTCTGTTGAGCCATGTGGCGAGTTCCGGGATCAGGCGGTAGGTCCATCTCCTGGTCTGCTCACAATGCCATCTCATCTCCCATTTCTCGACGAGTCTGCGCCTTCTCACTACCAGTCTTCTTTTCGCTTCCCTGGGCCCACCAATGTTGGGCATAAACTGAGCAAAGTTTTCTCCACATTGGATGTCTTTGGCAGTTGCGATCTTTAGGTGTTCGCCAAAGTTAAGCCTAATATCCAACTGCACCCCCAGGTACTTAATACTTGTTTTCCACCCCACCTCATGTTCTCTGAGAACGGTCCTCGGGTACTGAAAGGATCACCTATCCGTGACGAGCAAAGCCTCGATTTTCTCAGCGGCCATTTTCAGGCCCCTGCAATCCAACCAAAATATCATCAAAAATAATTATATTTCTCTAAAATTCTTATAAGTACCTTCCTTATGCTTGATTTAATCAATATTATTTTTGTTCATTGACCATTTAAAAAACAAATTAATAACTTTTTTACTAAGATAAATGCTAGTTTCCATTCAAATCATCATTTTTTCTATCACTTAAAGAAAAATATAGGAATATCGCATTCTTTCTTCCATCAAAGGAAGGTTTCTTGATTCCCATCTTATTAGAACAGTTTCTACAAATATGGAGTCTGTAAATGTAAACTGTGCGATGGCGTTACAAAATTGTTAATGTGAAAATTGTTTTTCCAATAGAAATTAATGTGCAACAATAACAAAGTAAATAATTACTATTCTTCACATGTTTTTATGCACAAATAGTTTTATTAATTTTACAAAAAAACATTATAAAAACAATTAAAAGTACAAAAATGGTAGGGAAATCTATTCCTCTGTTATTATGTAAAATAGTTTTTCTTATGATTATTTCATTCATTTAATAATATACCAATCAAATTGAGGTTCATGCGATCAGTTTTTAGAAACTTGTAACAGTAGTAATGAGAAATCACAATGCCATTCTTTGAAGAAATCAATTCTAGACTTAAAATAGTCCGGTAACGATCTTTAGCACTACTGGACTACCTTAAGCATGTTTTTTCTCTTAAATGTACCAATTTACAACGTCTATTGCATCATAAATGTAATCAACGATGTAATACTTTCAAACTGTCTTTTCTTTTCTTATTATACATTTATGTGATATATTGTTAGAATCTTTTTATTTTTTTACAACAAAAAATTTTAAATACATTAAAAAAAATTTAATTTTTGACACAATATGTTACGTACGGGTATTATTAATTTAAATAAAATTAATAAGAAGTAAAAACAATTACTCCTAATATATCTTATCAATCAATAAAATGAATACGCGGAGGTCGTCCAAACTGCCGATATAGATTATTATGAATATTAATTGAATTCGTTTATTAATATGTGGGGTCGTTGGTCCTCTACTCTGGGACTGAGAGTAAATTCTACACGCGCCTACGCTTATCACTTGAATTTTGAATCTAAGAGGAAGGGTGTTTTAAATAATTTCGAATTTAATTACACAAGATATTACAATTTATATTTTCAATACGCACCGGTAATGACCTTGGCAGAGGCGAACATTTTTATTAAAGACATCAACAAAATGACAAGATAAATAAATTGAAACGATACTAAGTGTACTTTATCGTATCCTAGGTTCTTAATCCTACTGGAAGTCCTGAAAGCAAAAGCAGCAAGAAGAACTCATCCTAGAGTGCAAAAGACTCAGAAAATCCAGGCTGAACTCGAATTTGTATGGTCGTGGTCCCAAAAAGTAGCCACTCTTGTCTTTACGCGGTTCACCCGCGCACACACCCTTTTTCTTTACTTGGACCTTACAGTTTTAAGGTGAGAAAGAAATGGATAGCTTTGAACTAGAAGGGAGGCAGTACTTTTAAATTGCCTGTCCTTCGTCACTCCTATCTCACAATAAACCTATTTCTGGTTATAAGGAAATAACTCCTCGTCGTTTTGAGATTCGACGAGACGTAGATTTCCTTAGCTAGTTAGTATTTAACTAGCTAGGTTTTCAACGACAGGCTGTACATGCACAGTTAACTCTCGCGGCTAACCGACCACAGACGCATTCAAAATATTATTTCAGCGCGAAGCGTAGTGGTAAAAATTTTACTTGTATAATTTTTTAGCGCGACAACCCCGTGAACGGTTTTCGTCGGAGGAAAGATTTTAGAAGTATTTACGTCCGCCCAAGCACAATCCCCAATTTGTGACCATGGCTAGGCCTTTTTACGAATCTAAGTCAACTATCCAGGTGATAGGACGTACTTGTTCCGAACCGCGGACGGGCAAAGTAGAGAAAACTACATTTCCTACTGTCCGAGTAGTTCTGGTTAGTACCAGGTTGCTCGAGTAACTGCGAATTTTGGCCTGGCGATGATCTGTTTTACTGTTTCATCGCGAGGTGAACATGGTAGGGTTTTTCGATGATTAAGGAATCTGTGATTGGACAAAGAAATAATGGTAGGGAGGTTTTAGGAATTTTAGATGGACTTTCTACCATGCTGATTCAGTTATTGCACCATTTGCTGATTTTTAGGTGTCGAATATTTCTCCCCTATTTCCACACTTATCGTGAGAAAGGAAATGCGCTCATCGAATTTTAGTATTTGATGCATTGTCATTAAATTGTAGAAACGATTTGAGCTTCTAATATATTTCGTGCTAAATTGAAATATATGTTTAATTAGTCTAGGCTTATAATCATTATATGAATCATAAAGCCTTAACATAATTATTTTAAATATTCAGATGAGTCTTTAGGTTTTAATTACAAAAAGCACGTGGCCCTTGTTGTGGGAGATCAGCTGGCTAAAGCATCTAAGCAAGGATAGGCGCACAAAAAGGAAGTGTGAAAATGGAATGTATGCTAGCCTCGCGATGCACAGCAGAGCACATCAAAAGTTTCAAAAAGAGACGGGTATATGGGGCATGTGCAAGGGCGAACGAAGAAAGAAAATAACAAACGACGGAAAACTATAGTGAGATACAGTGCATGAGTGTACATGCACTGGATATCTCTCCCTCTGCCTCTCCCTTATGCCTTCTCTTCTTCTTTCGCGCTCTCTCCTTTTTCTTCCACTTTCCAGTAGAAATATTGATAATGTCGATCAATGTTTTTAAGGATTTAAAATTACAATTTATGCGATGATGTGACAGGTCACTCGCATGAAGCTATAGTTTAATTATTGGCGACAATATTAATGGTTTTAAACGAATTAACATCATATAAAGGCAATATTAATATTAATAGTAATTTCAATACCAATAAAATAATACCTTAGAAGTTTCCTGAATTCAGATACTTAATGAATTTACAATCTATGCGATCATGTGACAGGCCACTCGCATTAAAATAAAATCGTAGTTATAGTTATCCGCATTTACCTGTATACATAATGTTACATTTATACGCAGGTTCACAAGCCTGCACGTGCATCAGTTTATATGTATATATATATATGTTAAGCATATATCACTTTATATTATGCAGTATATTGATGTGAATTAATATATATATATATATATATTAATTCACATCAATATACTTATATTATATACTTTATATTATATTATATTATATTATTTATTATATATTATATATATTATTATTTATTATATATTATATATTATTACTTTATATTATATTATATTATATTTATATTATATCAATATACTGCATAATATAAAGTGATATATGCTTAATATATGACACTAATAACATAATCATAATGATATTAATTATTAATAATGGTATATATATACAAAATATTAATCATATTAATCATATTATCAATATCAATATAGCAATGTATTAGGAATTTCCTTCCCGAATCAACCATCTGCTAAAAGTTCCTTGACCCGAGCAACGATAAGCTGCATCAGCGACCTTGTCAAGGTGCCTGGTTACGGGCGCTTCGAGTGGCATGCGAATTTATGTAGAAATTTAAGTTATAATTTCGGAAAAATTTGACCGCCTCGACACGCTTGTAACACAATACAATTGCTAAATTAAGTTTAAAAAATATATATTTTTGATCAAGTAAACACCTTGGATTAAATTTATTCTTCTACTGAAGTTTCGATTGCGCATCGTTAACTCCCCGCGTTTGAATTAAAGGGGGATGTGTCACGTTCCGCGACTCTACCGCCTCAAGTAAAACACAGATTAAGGAACCAATGAAGGGATGTAGACAGAATTACCGTGTGCGTGATTTTATCGACGCAAGTTATAGCCAGATCTACAGATCAACAGAATGATTAATATGGAATTACCATGTGTCGTTATAATACCCACACATGATAACAAATTGACTCACCCAAAGAGAAGGTGAATGAAGCCCTACAGTACCAATGCACTACTACATGCACTTATCACACACATAAGAGTCACAACATGTAACTTGTAATAACATTTAACTTGTCATAGCATGTAGCTCGTCATAGTTGACCTTTCAAAGTTCCCTAAAAAGCGAAAGTTTCAATAGAACTTTATAATTTTATGAATAGATTCTTTTTGCAATATTGAAACTAAATCAAACATTTAAGTTAAGATTAGACAGAATTTCAAAACTATTTCTAGGTGCAGATCACGCGTGAAATATATTTTAGAATATGGAAATATACCGATAATTTCTCAACGTTCAGAATAAATGAATCGACTTTATCGGAATATTGACCCAATTAAGACATAGAATATATTTCGTGCCTTAATCTCAAGTTTCGACAGATTTCTAGATATACATCGGGCTCTAATTACTACGTAAAATATATTCTAATGCGTGAAAATATAAAGTTAATTTGTGGATGGTCAGAACATATAAATGGATTATTCTTGCAATATTGATTGGGGAAAGGCAGAAGATATTTTGTGCCCTAATGTCAAGGCTCGACAGATTTCGATAACTATTATCGGAACAAAATGACACGTAAAATATATTTGCGAACATGAAAATACACTACGTGAAATATAATATATTTCGAAATATGGAAATGTTTCGTTTATTAGTCAGTTTTAATACACGCGCTAGCATATGGGACATTTTTATTAATGACCATCGTTTGCTCACCCTTGACATGAACCGGGAATTAGTTTCATTACAGGCACTATTTGTAAACATAAACGACAGTGCCTACCCTGGTAACTTGTACGTCCCCATCACAGGCTGGATAACCTATTTTGTTGACGAACCCTGCCATTTTCCAGAAAAAATATTTAAATAATAATAATAATAAATGAAAACCGGTCGAATCTTAATTTGATTCAACTTAATATTTTTTCCTGTATATTTTGGGATAAGCTTTACTATTTATTTTGTTAATTACAACTTTTCCAATATTTTAAAGTCCATACGATATTAAAATTACTAAAAAATAGTCGTTAAGGATTAATATAGGTTTTACGAGTACACATTAATTTCAAACCATTTTTAGTATTTATAGCAATGAGCAATATATTAATGAGGTTGGTTTAAATATTGTATAATGTACGCTCCACGGAGAGCATACATAGAACGTAAGCGTACTTTACTTTGCGTGCAGCATGATGACACCACCAACAACATATCACCTATGCATCTTAAACGCCCCCACGCAGTTTTCCTTTCAAGCGCTTCGGATATTCAAAGAAGTCCCTTCGAGTGGAAAAGCAGATCTCACGCTCCACTCACGACGAGCCATATCAAGACGTTATAAATAAAGTGCCAACATAGTTTTCACTTCAGGAATGATGTGGCAAGCAATCTCTACTTTTGCCTGACGACAACCTCACTTTCGTATATCGACGGTAGCGAAGCGAAGTAACTTCTTGTTGCTTTCCGTCGAAAAGAAGGCAAAGCATTCCTCTCGTTGTCCTTCCTCTCTTTCTTTGTGAGCGGGGTAAGGTATCCCCCTCGTCGTTCTCTTTCCCCTATTATAAGTGAGTGCAGCAAAGCGTACTTTACGTTATTCAATCTTTCCATCCATACTAGCTATATAGGTCACTACCTGGGACCTAGATAGCGTTCCTAGATAGGACTAGAAACACTTAATTTAAAAAATAAAGTGAGTCTCCGGAATCCTAGGCAGCGTATCCTGTTGGCTTACGGCATTAGTTATTCGAAAGTACTTCATGACAAGAATTTACATTTCCTGATTCAACTGTGGCAATGGTAAGGACATTCGTGGGTGCCGTTTCTCTGATTCCTTCAGGTCTTCTCCATGTCTTATTTTTCGAGGGTTTATAATTGCGTCTGTTTGGGTTGATCCTATCTTCGGCATAGTTCGGTTGTAAGAAGGAATTCGTCATGGATTTATTCCTTCAGTCATTCACCCTACCTTTGTTCGGAAATTGATGTGCATTTACTGATCCAGTTTTGTCGAACCTTCCCAGAAGCCCTAAAAGACCGTTAAGGGTCCAAAGTATGGTGGAGTAAATCTTTTCATTGGAATGTCGATCCAGTTTCGAAATTACCTCTCTTATGGTAGGCGAGGTAGATACTCTCTGAACCTCCCTAAAACTCTTTACCACGTAAGCTGCCATGGATACATCCCTGTTAAGCCGGTAACTACCAAACTCCAATTTAGTTCTAATAGAGTGTTGGGTTTCCTCCCCGCAGTATCTGCACTTAAACTCCGACATAAATTAGGGTAGATCATCGTTGTCCTTAACCAAGTCCCATCAGTCTTTGGGTTTACCTTGCTGGCAGCTACCTATTACAAACGCGGACTGCCCTCTAGCTGGTCTGAGAGCCGACCACAAATCGTTGAGTGCTTCCAAGCACTTGATGAGAGAACCTCTACCGTCGTAGATGAGGGTTTTAGGACTGCTTCTCATTGTTCCTGAGAACATATTCTCTTATGGATATGTGACGTTGATGCTTCAATTATTAACTTATTAAGTCTTCATTGGTTGCTGCATCCAAAAGCCGCTCCACTGCACTTAATCTGGACCATAAGCATTTAGCCTCACGCCTATAAGGGCTGTGTTCAATTTTTAATTACTCGTATCGGAAAGCCAATCTATCATTTTCGGGAACCTCGCGTCTAGTGGTGTTTGAAGACTTGTCCATTACTGCGTTCATCCCTTCTTGTAAGTTACGACTAGTTCTTGTATTTTTAGGCATGGTACCTGAGGATGAGATTGAAGCTCTTTCCCCCTGATTTTCTATATATAATAAGTTCTTAAGTCTTCCAACTTATTACATTCATCCGCATTTTTTCTAGTGGGACTCTCCACGGGCGAGACATCTTAATAGAAATTTATTTGAGTCTATTCTTTGATAGTCTGACACCTTCAAGTCCCTATTCAGACGTCCAGTGAAATATACGCCACTATCTGGAGTCTGGATCGTGTGCCCGAATAGAGCTAAAAAAATTTAGTTTAAAAAATAAATCAAGTCTCCTGGAGCATAGGCAGCGTACCAAGTGGACTTACCGGTATGAAAACATATTTAAGCCAGGTAGTGATGGTCAAGCGAAAACTCTCTGTCTCTCTGCCCTCTGCTTGGGACGAGAGTCACGCTTGAACTCCTGCTGACTTTTCCACGTACCTAGGTATACACTGGCGGCTTCAAGTCTACAACGGACAGGCTCGCACAGACTGTTGAAAACGCTGCCCTCTAGATCTGCTACATCACCGTGGGTGTAGCGCTGGCTGCCTATGCAAAAACGCTAGGCAACTGATGTGATAGTTTCAAAATATACCGTTAATTCGTTGACATTAAGAATGTAGCAATAGATTTTTTTGCAATTTTGATTTAAGAAGGACAAAAACTAAATCGTGCCTTAAGATTAAGATTAGAACGATTTTTGCAATTATTCCTGACTAGAAAGCCCACTTGAAATAAAGTTTGAAATATGGAAGTGTACCATTATTTGCTGAACTTTAAGATTATATTAATAGATTTCTTTTGCAATATTGATTTAAGAAAGACACAAAATATTTCATGACTTAAAGACAAGTTCCGACAGTTTTCAATAAGTATTCCTGGCTATAAACCTAATTTAAAAAGAAATTCAAAATATGGAAGTGCACTGCAGTAATAGTCGCATTTAAGATTATATTAAGAGATTTTTTTAAATTTTCAATTTAAGAAAGGCAGAAAATAAATCGTAACAACGGGTTAAGGTTCGACGGATTTCAAGAATTATTCCCGGTTCTCAATACCGAGTAAAATATAATTTCAATAATAGAATATAGCGTTTTTTTGGTTTTAAAATCCTATCAATAGATTTTCTCGAGGTATTGATTTAAGAGAGACTAGTATATTACATGCCTAGGCGCACAATGAGGGTTATTGCGGGACGAGCAACAATGCTCGCAGGAGATCGAAGTCAAGGCGTAGTCGAGGTGTAGCCGATGCGTAGTCGAAACGTAGCCGATGCGTAGTCGAGACGTAGCTGAGGCAAAGCCGAGACGAAACCGAGGCGCGATCAGTCCTGCGAGCATTGTCGCGAGTCTCGTAATTTCTCGAATTGTGTGCATCGGCACGTATTCTATTTTATGTGACTTCGGTGCGGATACGAATTTTTATGCGTACACTCGAATCTAATCTAGTATTGTAGTTGTTTGCAGCGCTACTCATTACACTTGATATTTCGCGACTAGTCCCTGCCATTTTGATCTTATAGATCTTGTGTAGTAGTAGCGTGTTGCAATAGAGCATGCGCAGTTCAAATGTACAAGGCTTTGTCAGTAGGCTGCTAACGCTCTACGAAGAAGAAGGGGATAAGAACAAGATTGTGCTCCGTTGCATGGCTATAGGCGCATGCGCAGTTCAATTTTTACATTTCATTCTTCTGTAGCGCAATATACTACATTGCGCTACTGTTAACTATAGAGAAAAAACGAGTTTGGGCGCCGGTGGCACATAAAATATATTTCGTGCCTCAATTTCAAGATTCGACAATTCTCAAAAAGTATTCTTGGTTATAAAAATCACACATAAAATGAATTTCGATTCATAGAAAGCTACCGTTAATAAGTCGACTTTAAGTACATATAAATGAATTTTATGTGCCTCCGGCGCGTAATTAATAATAAACCTGCACATGCGCCTATTACGATACAGCGGAGCGCAATCTTCTTCTTATTTTTCTTTATCTTCGTACAGCGTTGGTGTCGTACTGACAAAGCCTTGTACCTTTGAACTGTGCATGCGTCTATTACAATACGCTACTACTAACTACTATACAAGATCGAGAAAATCAAAATGGCCGGTAGTATTCGCGAAATTTCAAGTGAGATGGGCGATAATCACGGCAATTTTGACCTTTTCAGATTGGATTCGAGTGTGCCAATGCACACAATTCGGGTAATTACGAGACTCCCTTAAAATGATCGCAGGAATGATCGCGTCTCAGCTTCGTCTCGGCTTCGGTCTCCGGCGAGCATTTTCGCGCGTCGCGTAATAACCCTCATTATGCGCATAAGCACATAATATACTATTGTTTAAAATTTTTTAAATTTGTAAAAAAATTTGTAAATCGTGCTTCTAGAATAAGATTCTACAGAGTTTGAAAATCATTCCTTTCTAGAAATCCCACGTAAAATAAATTTCGAAATATGGAAATGTTCCGTTGATTAGTCGACTTCAAGAAAATATGAATAGATTTTTTTCGCAATTTTGATTTAAGAAAGACCGAAATGAAATTGTACCATGCGGTTAAAATTCCGCACCATTAAATAAGTCTCTTTGGTTGACCCCCTGAGTCAGAAAAAATGGTTTTTACGAAAGTGTCTGTCTGTCTGTCTGTCTGTAGGTCGTGTGCGGCATAACTCTCGATAGAATTATCAGATTGAATTGAGCTTTGGTACACTTTATCGGAGCCGAAAAAGTAAGGACAAGCTCATAACCAGCCACATCCATTCAAAATTGAGGGATTGAGCACTACTTTTGTGTTTTTGAAAATAATTTTTTGAAAAAATCAAAAATTTCAATACTGGTTTTAGATAGTGCTCATAAGTGTCTAAAAATTATCCTGATAACATTTTTTTATTAAATCAAAATTAGAAATGTTACAGCATATTCAAATTCGAAAAAAGTCAATGTCAAAATTCCATTTTCCAGTTAAATTATACGAGATACGAAAAAACGTTATAATACAATATTATTGAATAAATAAAGACCTACAAATTTGAATTGTAACATTTTTTCATAAGATGCATATTTTTCTTTTTAATTAAAAAAAAACTATTGAAAATCCAAAATTCAATTTTTTAACAATAATATGTAAAATAAGAAAAAAACGTAAGAATACAATGTTGTTAGTTTCAAAAAGATCTACAAGTTTTGTCTCACACAGTTTCTGATAAAAGATATATTTTTCGTTTCAATTCCAAAAAATACGACTAAAATTCAAAAATTCCATTTTTTCGACAAAATATGTGAGATACAAAAAAAACTTTGAGATGAAAAATTGTTTGGCTAAAAAAGGTCTACACATTCTTATCGAGAAATTTCTCGACAGGATGTATATTTTAATTTTTTGATTTTTAATATTGAAAAAATTCGATTTGTTTCACCAAAATATGTGAGATACGAAATAAGCGTTGTTCTGCAAAATCGTTTCCTTAAATAAAGTCTACGATTGTTTTTCCTTTTTGAGATATTTGGAAGAAAATAAATTTATCAATAATCATGTAATTTATTAAAAAGTTACAAAAATGCATACAGAAAATCGAGCGCGAAGCGCGAGTGTCATGATGAGAATGTGTTCCTTAAGGCCGATAGAGCCTTAAGTAAATTGAATTTCCTGTTTCACTTAAATTCAAAAAGAAATAGAGTGACTTTGAGAAAATGACTAATTTACATCATCTTTAATATCATTAAATTGGTTTGAGCTTCAGTATTAAATTATAAGAAATAAATTATGGGCAATTGTTATAAACAAATTGTAGTTACAAAAAATGGGTCTCTTTAAAATCGTCTTTTCGATTACTCAAATATTTGTCGTACCATCTAGAATAACTGGTTAAAATTTCTAAGTGGACCGTTCATTGGTTTTGGAGATATAATTAATTATACACAATCTCTCCAGCCCGAGCGTGTCGTAGCGCGCTGTCCACTCAGGCTGTGCGACGCGGTGTCTGCACGAACACGTTCGGGCGAGAATTTTCTCGACTTTTCCGATATTATTTGTGAGCATCGCACACTGCCTTCAGTTTAGCGTGAGACATTCGGTGATCTAAACTGTTTTGAAAAATGTCCTCAAGGAAATTTCAAAGTATGTGCTGCAACCCTCTGAACGAAAAATTACACGGTTCGAAAGTGCAGAAATTAAATTTGCGTCGTGCTTCAGATTCAATCCGAAAAAAGTTGAAATATTTAAAACCAGGTGACGTTTTGTGTGCTCCTTGTAGAAATAAAATTGGGAAAATGAGCGTCAGTGAAATCGGTAAATACGCAATAGACAGTTGTTAATCTATATTTTCAAAAATTATCGTTGGGTTTTTAACCTTCTTTATGAATTATTCTAGCACCTTTGAAGAAAAAAAACAACACATTAGAATCAAATTCGGAAAATTTGAGTGACGATCCAACAAGTGATTCAGAAATTTCAGACGACGATGACACTTACTCACTTTCCGATTCCGATTACGACGAAGTACGATAGTAGAGTCAAAATTATTTTTTGTAAACTAATCAATTATCTTATAACTTGTTAGGAATGTTGTATATTAATTCAGTCATAATACTATTAGGAATTCGACAATAAAGCTGAATACAGCCCTCAGTTTATATCTGAATTAAAATCTCAATTCCATGGTTTTCAAAAAACAGAACAAGAAAAAATTCAGATGTTGAGATTATTGGAAACAAAATGGAGCGTCAATAAGACAGCACAGATTATGAATACCCATCGTTACATGGTTCTAAAAGCACGGAAATTAGAGAAAAAAAAAAGTTTTATCTGCGACCAGCAAAAAAAAAAGGTAAAACTGTTTGCGTTTTGAAATTGGCATTTCCGTCGATTTTCTGCGTCAATTATTCATGCTCATTTCTTAATAGGTGGAGCCATTTCTGCAGAAACCGAAGCCAAGGTCAAAGAGTTTTACGAAAACGATGACATCAGTTCTCTCATGCCTGGGCTAAAAGATAAATAATCAGTCAAAGTTGATGGGAAATCC
This sequence comes from Diplolepis rosae, assembly GCA_030998225.1. Classification (NCBI taxonomy): domain Eukaryota; kingdom Metazoa; phylum Arthropoda; class Insecta; order Hymenoptera; family Diplolepididae; genus Diplolepis; species Diplolepis rosae. The sequence continues at coordinate 2,888,388 of JAPYXD010000738.1, forward strand.
GTGTTATTTCAAAAACGCCTTGTTCTGGGAAACTTGAAAGAAGTTTTTTTTTAAATTCCATTCCGAAAATCCTGACATTGAAATGGGCATATCCAAGTTTTGCACTCTCAAACCAGCTCATTGCATTCTAGCAGGTTCAGGGGGTACACATATAGTTTGTGTATGCCCAATACATGAAAATATCAAGCTCATGGTATCAGGTAACTAATATCAAATGGACTCATGTTTGAGGAAATTGATAAAATAAATACGCGTTAGAAGATGAAATTTTTTACGTTATATTGGTCTGTTTTTCAATTTTTGCAATAGTTTTTTTTATTTTTATAAGATTTATCATATTTTGGATACTTTTGCATTATCTATTGCACGAAATATATCAAGTTCACTCTCATAATCTGCTTCTTACACAAATAGAGTACGTTCGACGTAGTAATCGAATATTTGTGTTAATAAAATTTTTTTAGGGAGTCACATACTGAGTTTATTGAAAAAAGAAGACTATCCCGTGAGTAACTATGAGGATGTTTTGTTTCTCATGCTATACTCAAATGCAAGTGAGAAATGTTTCTTCCAAGAGTGCCACACATGCCCTAAAACGAATTTTTTCGAAAATATTTTGAATATAATTTTCCAAAAGCATCAAGTTGATACAATCAAATACAAACACTGGGTCTCCCAACCCAGAGCAGCTCTAATAACCATAAAAGTTTCGGCCCAGAAATTTATCCAAAATTTGTGTCAATCCAGTAAAACCTTTCTTACCCACTCGTTTGTCGCACGTCAGCAAGCAACTTGTTACAGAACGATCAAGGAAAATTTGCAGTTTGATCAATGCCTTGCTGTTTGCGATTTCGCTGAAAATTACGCGTTTGTCGTACAAAATGCTGTGACCAGGTTCCATTGGAACAATGATCAAGCTACAATTTTGCCAATCGTTTTCTACTACAATGATAGTGGATCTATTGAGCATAAAACTGTGGTTTTCATCTCTGATTGTAAAAAACATGATGCCGTAGCTGTTTATATGTTTTTACAATCTTTCAATGATTTTCTTTCGAGTTCTTATCAAAATATACGTGAATTTATCTACTTTTCCGATGGGGCACCTCAACAATTTAAAAATGTAAAACATTTCTCTACAATTTATTACCATTAACAAGTCTTCGGCCGTTCTGCAAAATGGCATTTCCAAGCCACGGCCCACGGGAAAGGCCTTGCGATGGGGCTGGTGGGGCTTTGAAAAGAAAAGCGCGAAAAGCCAGCCTCCAAATTCCTCCAGACAAACAAATAACCACAGCATTTCAATTATATGAATGGGCGGTGCAAGATGGAAATTTTTCTAAAATTACGTCCATTTTCAAAAGTGAACAAGATTATGAAAATCCGCTGAATTTTTGAAAGTTCGATTCGACAATTGTAAGACGATTTCAGGCACTCAAAAATTTCATTCAATTGAACCGGAACAAAACTTTGAATTGAAAGTCAAGTCATACTCTTTGTGTCCAAAAAGTCAAAATGTTTCCTTCTCAAAAAGTAAATACAGACGCTGTTCAAAACGTAAATGATAATATCGTAATAAAAATACTCGGAAATAAAAAGAAATACGTTAGTTGTAAGAATATGAACGAATGTCTACATTATTATGAATTTTTCGTATTGTTTTTTTGTAAAAAATATTGGAACATAATAAATACGTGCAGCCGAAATTTTAACCAGTTATTCTAGATGGTACGACAAATATTTGAGTAATCGAAAAGACGATTTTAAAGAGACCCATTTTTTGTAACTACAATTTGTTTATAACAATTGCCCATTTGTTGTATAAAAAACAATGTAGTTGATTCCTTCAAGCGGATAAATAAGGTCTAATTCATCACGAACATACTCCCAAAATTTCGTGAATTTCTATGAATTCGTTAACGAACTAGAAAATTTCGAAAAAAATGAGATTTTCCACTCTTTAAATATTTAAGTATCCGTAAGTTGAAAATCTCGCATATCAAGCGGAAATAAAGACATACGGGTCAATTTATTGTGTATCTAATTCATTATAAAATATATTCGGGGCCATTTTATTTTTCAGTTGTAAATATGATATGGAATGACCCATAAATATTTAGCTGGAAGTTCGCATATTCCTATCAAAAGCACACCTCTTACAGTAAGGTGGTGTTATCAGATAAAGTAGCTTCAATCCCATCAAAAATTTGTTGTAAGTCTTTTCTAAATTTGCTAAAGAATGCATTCATTATGTGCTTTTTATCATCAAACCATTACCCAAGAACAGGACCTCTGTCAGTGAATCACAAAAAAGAGATATTGTGAGCGTCGGCTAAGAAGCCATTACGCAACTATTCCTGGTATAAATGACTATCGTATGTATCCGATATCCTTTTTGGTACTTGTCTGGGTCTTTCAAATCGCCATTGAAGTTTATCATGAAATACACGCCTTGAATATAATTCTTGTAACTGTTCCGTAAGTGGTAGCCGGATAAAATAGGACTTCTTCTGACCCACACACACACCACAATTATTATTCAACGACCTCAAATCTCCAAAGCAAGTTGAACAGTAATAATGTTCTATCAATACATTATTGCGGATTTTGAAAATTTTTCGGAATTTGTATAAACTGTTTGTCACTAAATTCTCACTCAAGCAGTGCAATTGCAAAGAACATATAATATCCGCAATGCATGTACAACGGTTGATTACGGTTTTTCAAGATTACGAATTCTGGGTTTATTTTCAAGGACGCCATCTTCATTATCACTATGAGCTTCACTGAAATCTTCTTCACTTGATGAATGAAAATCGGTATCATCTTCTTCTTCACTCGCGTTTTCGACAGCTGCCCCTTCCATGACCCTATTTAAAACACAGAATATGAAAAAACGTAGAATATACTAAAACGTAGAAAATGCTGATGACATAAAACGAATCGAAAGCTAGTCAACACATTTTGTAATTTGCAACAACATTTTAACATCTATTGAACTTTTCTGCAACTTCTTGAAACATATATTTAAAAACTTGTAAATTCACATTTGAATATTATTTATTTAATTTCTAGGAATTCATTAATTAGGTAACTCATACATAATTTCGGCTAGTTTGACATTCATTCACATAAGCATTTGTGAAATGTAAATATGGCATTACAAATATCAGTATTCTGAAGCATCGAGCATAACTTACTCATCTTTCAAAACATTTTCATTTAAAAGGAGTCCATTAGTTGCTTCCTCTTGATATTGTTGAAGTATTTCTCCTATTCTATTTGTGTAGAAGAAATTTATTATTAATTTTTGTAATGGAAACAAATTTCACAATTATATGGAATAAAGGCACCAATTGTCAAGAAAATAAGACAACTTTAATCTTTTACACTTTCTTCCTTATAAACTTTATCTTTTTTACAAATAATACCTTTGACATTTGTTGTCTACGACAAAAAATTTATCTAACTTCAATTTCTTTTCTTCATTTACGAAAAATTAGTGTCATTGAAAAGTGATCTAATCCGTAATTCTTATATTTTGTAAATATAAAGTGACAAAATTGAATTTTGAGGCTAGAACTTCGATCCAATATTTCTTTCTTATTATTCTTTATAAAACTTGCACATTTTCAATAATATAAAATCAATACAATATTTTAATATGACGTTTGTAAAGATAAATATGATGGGTGATGTTTACCTTTCATCAGGTGGAAAGTTTGGCAAATTTTCGTCACGATCTTGTACTGCATCATCGGGACACATTACACATTACACAACACATTACAGCGACACAGAAATCAACACACCTAACAACCGAGAGAGCGTTTTGCGGGCGGGCAGGGTCTCGCCGAGGTGAATGCATGAGTCCAAGCGTTGCGCTCTTGCGGTCACACCACAATCACATGCACGACACCGACACCCACACACACCAGAATGAATGGGATGCTGAGTGAATGGGGCTGCGGCCGGCGCCTGGTGGATATTCCCGATAGACTAGACAAGGGAGGAGTTGTAGCTTCGCGACCAGGGTAGGAGGCGATGTCAGTACCTCACCTCTGTGGAAGTAATATGGGTAAATGTAAGTCCCTCCGGTACTCAACCGCGAAGGGCAAAGATCCCGTGAAACCACATGTTAAAGTGGGAAAACCGCTCACGTTTCTGCTGTCTGGAGCCAATTTCGGGGTTGAAATCATGGACGTCCGGGCGCAGGAATGACGGATTACCTGGTCAGTATTTCCTTATATCCGACGCTGCGTAGGATAAATCGCACACCGTCTAGCCTGAAGTCCGGGTCAGGTGTCGGGCGGACCCGGCACCGCTCGCTCGATAGGGGTGACGTTAAACCTTTTGCATCATTATGGCGCGGGTCTATACCGTAACCTTTTTCTAGCCTCATTTAAATGTGCTGATAGGATCGACCATCCGATAAGCCGCTTCTCGCTTTCGGCGCACATAACTAGGGATCTATACAGGCAGGGATAGTAGCCCTACTGCGGTAGGGCTCCCATGATGGGCGAACCGTTTCAAGACACGACGGTATTAGATATGTATTCTAAAAAAAAATGAAGGAGATAAAGAGGTGAAGGCGCTAGATGCGTACTCACACACTCCTCCAGGGGATGAGGGATGGCAAGACGTCCTTCAGCTCCTGAAGGAGCAAAAAGACAAAATGGAAAAACTAGCCAGGGCCCTCAGCGTTATCCAACAGGGTATGCTAAAGAATAACCCTGGCTTCGTTAAAGACTCGGTGAACGAGGCAACTGAGGTGTTGAGAGGAATGCTCAACAACCACAAGTGCCTCCTGGAGAGCGGGGTGAAAATCCAGAAGAAAATGGAATCTCACTCCGCTATGAGGAAATTGGGGATCTTTCAGAGACCACGTTCGGCGTCTCTGGGAGATACCCCCAAAAATCAAGTGATGGGGCAGAAGAGATCCGCACCCTCCCCCCTCTGGAAAACACTCCTAAGAGGGGAGAGGGTGCCTCTTCGCCCTCTTATGCCCAGGTGGCCACGAGCCAGCCCCCAAATAAAGAAGGGGACTGGCATGTGGTCACAAAGAAAAGAAAAGAAAAAAAAGAAAAAAAAAGAAAAAAAGGAAGAAAAAAAGGAGAAAAGGGCGGAGGACCCAGCGCAAAAAGCGAAGGGGACCACCGCCACTCCTAAGTCGAAGCGCTCTACGCCCGCCAGGTCGGGCGACGCCATCAAGGTCTCGGCGAAGGACGGCCAGTCCTATGCAGACATCTTGAAGGAAATGAAGGCGAAGGTCGACCCCCGGAAGGCAGGACTTGAGGTCCTGTCTATCCGGAGGACCAGGAAGGAAGAAGTCCTTCTGGTCCTCAAAAAGGGGGAAGACGTTTCGGCCTTCCGAAATGAGCTCGACCGTCGGGGGAAGTGCGCAAATTTCAGCCCTGGTCTCGACGAGGTCCCTCGAAATTAGGGACCTCGACAAGACCGTTGAAAAAGAGGAGGTTGTGTCTGCCCTGTGCTTGGCACTGGGCAGACCGGTTTTTGAGGGGTTCTGCAGGCTCTTCATCCGCTTTGGTGGGGTGAAGACTGCAGTGATCCGCCTGGCTGAGGCATACGCCGCGCGTCTGATTCAGCTAGGTAAACTGAGGATCGGGTGGGTCGCGTGCCGCATTTGCGGGCACGTGGAAGTCGCCCGCTGCTTCAGGTGCCTTGGGTACGGCCACGGGTCCCGGGGCTGCAGCAACCCCGACAGAAAAAACGTCTGTTGGAGATGCGGCGCCACGGGACACTTGGCTAGGAGTTGTAAGGCGCCACCAAGGTGCCTGACATGCATGTCCTGCTCGGTCTTCCGGGAAGAGCTTCGGAGGTTGAGAGGCAGGAATTGAAGTTACTGCAGCTCAACCTCGGAAGGGGGAGGGATGCCCAGGACCTCCTGATGCAGACTGCCAGGGAGAGGGGGGCCGATGTTCTGCTCATTAGTGAGCAGTGCAAGTGGTCCGAAAACTCTGCTTGGTATCAGGATGCATCAGGGAGGGCCGGCATCCTTGTTTGTAACCCTGATTTGGGCGTCGGGGACTTCCTGGAGACCGACACGGGGTTCGTTTGGGTGGAGGTGGCGGGTCAATAATTGACCTCACGATTGCCGCACCTCGCCTCGCTTCAAGGATAAGCGACTGGTGCATCGAATTTAGTCTAGAACAAGGGTGTCAAGCGGTGCAAAAGGGTAGGGGCGACGAAGGAAGGAGCCCCTCCTGGAACACGAGACGACTCAGCAGGGAGAGACTACGCGAACACCTCGAAGAAACCAGGCTCATCGATGAGCTTGGTTGGGTCTGCCCTGCTGGGTCGCTTGAAGCTGCTGTGCGCTCGGTGAGGCAGAAGGTGGTCGCGGCTTGTGACTACTCGATGCCTCGCCGTAAACGCAGTCAAGCCAGGGGTTCGATGTACTGGTGGAACGACCAGTTGGCAGCCCTACGTTGAGAATGCCTCGCAGCGCGGCGAAAATTCACCCGTTCAAAGGGGGATGCTACGCTGCACGAGGCATGGAAAGGGGACCTGCCTGCTGGAACGAGCATCGTCGGCTTCGCGGATGACGCACTTGTCGTGTGCGCCGCTGACGACGTCAGAATCCTAGAGCTGAGGATCCATGAAAGTCTGTGGCGAGCGAAGCGCTGGTTGGATAGCAGAGGCCTTAAAATGGCCCCTGAGAAAACCGAGGCTTTGCTCGTTACGGACAGGAGATCCTTCCAATATCCGAGGATCGTTCTCGGAGAGCATGAAGTCGAGTGGAAAACAAGCATTAAGTACCTGGGGGTGCAGCTGGATCGTAGGCTTAGCTTTGGCGAACACCTAAAGATCGCAGCTGCCAAAGCCATCCAATGTGGAGCGATCTTGGCCCGGCTTATGCCAAACGTTGGTGACCCAGGGAAGCGAAAAGAAGACTGGTGGCAAGCGTGGTCCATTCGAAGCTGCTTTATGCAGCTCCGGTCTGGGCCAAAGCCTTGCAAAACCATGCTATCCAGAAGAAGCTGTTCTCGGCGCAGAAACTTGTCGCGCTGAGAATAGTTTCGGCATATAGAACTATCTCGACGAGCGCTGTGCTGGTCCTGGCGAGCGTCCCGCCAATAGATTTATTGGCGGAGGAAAGGAAAAGAGACCGTTCAGCTTCGCAAGGAGCTTACCTGCGCCGACCTGCAGGAAATCGCTCGCGCGAAGGAGGCCATCCGCAAGGATGGAAGGCGCAGACTCGTCGAGAAATGGCAGATGAGATGGCGTGGTGAGCAGACAGGGAGATGGACCTACCGCCTGATCCCGGAGCTCGCCACCTGGCTGAACAGAAAGCACGAGGAAGTCGGCTTTTACTTGGCGCAAGCGCTCTCGGGCCATGGCTGTTTTAACGCGTACCTGAGGCGCTTTAAGAAGAGAGACGAGGAGACGTGTTGATACTGCGATTCCCCGGTGGATAACGCGGAGCACGCACTCTCCGTCTGCGCGAAATGGGGTGTGGCTAGGGAGGTCCTCGGTCAGGCGGTGGGTTCCGAACTTACTCCTGACACGATGGTCCCGCTCATGCTCCAGTCTGAACGGTTCTGGACGCTCATCGAGTCATTCGTCAAACTTGTGATGAAGACGAGAGAGCTTGATGGGCGTCGGGAGCGAAACAACGGGGAGTGCCAGTAGAAATCCCATCGGGGCCTGCACCCGCGGTCCTGTGTCTCGGGTAGACTTGACTGTCCGCGTCGTTCGGGGGAGGAATCTGTTTGTTTCTCCCCCGGGTGGCGCGGCTAGTTGGTTACCCTGGTGGACGTGCGGCCGCGGATGGAAGTTCCGAGCGAACGGATGACGGAAGAGTCGTACGCGACTTTAATGGAACCAACCACCCGTGAAGTTTAAAGCCGAAAGGCGGTTCCGCGGGTGGTGTATTGGTTCGAGAGAGGGGTTTTTTTGGTTTTGACAGGTATGCCTAGACCCGTCCTAGGAGAGTCCTGTACAACGTCTATAAAAGATTTTGCCATTTTTCCTCCTCACCAAAAAAAAAAAAAAAAAAAAAAAAAAAAAGTTGCCTCCTTCCGTCACCTTCCAATGATTTGTACGACATAAAAAAACAATACTTTTTATTCTAAATGAACTGAAACGTTGCCTGAAATTTACACTTGCCTACTTCACGTGCATTCCTTGACACTCTGTCCACCGCACCCGTCTACGATGAGCGATCCCCTGGTCCCAAGTTTGGTGAGATAAAGTACTACGCTTTCGTTAGGGCAGAGCGCGGACTGAGCGCAGTTGGCGTGCAATCAGAAACGGTATTTAAAATAATCCTTATGATGAAAATAAATAATTATAATGAATTGCTTTAAAAACATATTTTGTATTCAAATACATGTTTAGTGAAACATACAATAATTTAGTATTTGGAATTCTAAGAAAGTAAATTATTATTCATATAAATTTCTGTGAATTGCTTATCTTAAAATAGTATGGTGCCAAAGAAAAGCCAAGAAGTGGATGTAATAGCTACATTAAAATGGAATTTTAATTTAAATTTAATTTTAATATTTAAAGTATATAAAATTTATTCCAAAAAACTTAAATTTATTACAATAGAGAATAAATAATTTGAGCGGTGTGTAGGTGTGAGTGTGAATATAAAGTAACAAATGGTGTGTCGGTGTAAGTGTGCGAGTTTACTGTGTACGCGCGTGTTTGTGTGTGTATGACTAAAGTGGTTACGAGGGTGCGCGAGCACAGGCCTAACGGTTTGCTGCTGATGGACCGGTTATTCGTTGAACATTTATAAACTCTGTAAGTAAAACACACAAAAATCGTAGGGGTTAGGGATCGGTGGTTTACAATATGTTTGTCGTAGCCCGATTCCCCTGGGGGGGTGGGTTCACCTTTATTTCTCATCTGGTCGCTCGTGTCGTCAGTCACGGTCATGTCTCGGTCATTTAGGGAGGGGCGCCCTCAGAGGTATCTGAGCGTTGGCGCCCCACCCTTGGTGCCTCGGCCATGGCGGTATCCCGAGGGTCGAGGGTACTGATGGGACGGTCGGTCGGTAATTCCCCAGGTCGGGCCCGGACACCGGTATTTGACGGAACCCGGTCCTGGGCGGAGCCTCGGCCATGGCAGGATCCAGAGGGCCAAAGTTAGTGGTGAGAACCGGGTGAGGCGTGAATCGGGCGTGCCATTGGTCAGGAGACGAGCTGGTTCGCCGGTTTCGTGTGTTTGGTTCGGTTGGGTACGGATGGGTACGGTGGGAAACGGTTAGGTTCGATTAGGTACGTCTGTGCTAACCTGACGCTGGGTGTCAGCTCCCACCGAGAGTCAACCATGGGAGAACCCATCGATTGACGCTCGGTCTGGCTTCACCAGATGTGACCCGGATCGTCGCTCCAGTCGAACTGCCCTGCTGCGATGTTCCATCCCCCCTTATATACCGTTCGCGAAGGGTGGGGGTAGCTGCGCGCGGGGCTCGGCGGTCGGTGGGGGTACTCACGTGAGTAGTGGTGGTGGGAGTACCCCTCCGAACGCCGCGGTAGGGGCGCGGTGGCGTAGTATGCACGTACGGTTCGTTACAGACTAAAATTTAAAATCGTACAACTTTTAAAATTTTAATTATGGTAATTCTACTAACATGGCAGCTTCTATTTTCAACATTTATTAATACATATCTTATAAAATTCAAATTAATAAAAAGTTACGGCTGCCAATTTTACATTACAATATATCGAAATGCTAACGAAATGCACTTTTCAAATGAGCTTAAGTATTTGAAAAACGTTAATAATTTTTAGTTATTAAAATTTTTCAAACACATCAAAATTGCAAGTTTTTTTGCAATATCTTTTCATAAAATTGTTGTTTTGCCTTCAACTTGTGCTTATCGGATGCAGAATTCTATTACCTTCCAAACTATTATCGGGGACAAAATTTCAATTTTAGATTACAAAAATTAAAAGACTAGCAGTAGGTGAAAAAGGGTGGTCTGAAAGCAATAGACTGTTGATATGAACAACAATTGAACTAAAAGTATTAAAATAAGATATTTTTTGCTCTTCAATTTAGAAGGGCAGAACTGGTCTACTGTAAAAATGTATCTAATGATAATATTTACCGCGAGAGATATTTAGTTTCCAAAACTTTGAATACTTTTATTAGTTTTCAGATAATGAAAATCAACTTCTGCGAGTCATTGTCACTCACAAAGGGGTCATTCTTGAAGATTCACAAAAAATTTGTTCGCAAGATATCATGTTATGAGCAATAACGTGCAAAGAGGTTTCGAGAATATTACTGAGTGATTCGCTTAGGAAGCTCAGTAGTTACTACTTTATTGGTCGGACAAGAACTGAGGAGCGGGCCCTGCGTTCTACATTATACAGGGTGTCTAAAAAGTCCCGGGATGGTTGGATATTTCCTCAGGTAAAATATTTTTCAAAGAAGTGAAGGTTATTCCTAAAGTAAATTTCGACAAGGAATTCAATGTTAACCTTCATTTTGACTTTGAAGTTGACCTTCATGGCTTTTTCAAGGTCAACTTAGTTTTTTTAAGTGGAAACCCCCCTTTTTTACATCTGCAATCGATAGAGCGGAAAATTCTACGTTCAGATACGTACCCAAGTCGTAGATCGATTGTAACGTTCAAGGTCAATTAGAGGTCATTTGAAATAAACAAAGTTTTCCAAGAGGTCAGCGCAATTCCTGAAGTATTTTTCAACAAGGAAGTCGATGGTGACCTTCATATTGACCTTGAAGTTGACCTTCATGGCTTTTTGAAGGTCAAATTTGTTTTTTTAAATAGAAACCCCCTTTTTTACATCTGCAATCGATAGAGCGAAAAATACTACGTTCAGATACGTACCCAAGTCATAGGTCAATTGTAACGTTCAAGGTCAATTAGAGGTTATTTGAAATTAACAAAGTTTTCCAAGAGGTCAATGTAATTCCTGAAGTAAATTTCAACGAGAAATTCATTGGTGAGCTCTGTATTGATCGTGGTTACCGCGTTTTGGATATTGTAAAATCATATTTATAGGAAATTTTTTATTAAAACTTCTAGGAGTTCTAGTGAGAGTTCTGTTCCTCCCCAAAGAGTTATATCGAAAAGTCCTATACCTTTTTTCGATACCTCAGTCAATACCTAAGGCGATACCATTAGTCCTATACCGTTTTTCTATCTTCATAAGATTATTACGAATCGAAACTAAATTTACGTATTACGAGTACATACTTACTATCTTTCGCTAAAAGAGTATTATCGCCCAAGCTAAACTTCCGGAACGAGAGAGGGTATCTGTATTAATGATGCGTGGTTGGGGAGATCGAGTTCGATCTTATGATCAAGTTCGTTTGCTTTTTAATCGCACTTTTCGTAATGGAGAAGGGTTAAATCCTGTCTCAAAATCAACAATTGAAAGAACTGTAAGGCGCTTTATGAATCATGGATCTATCAAGGACCTTCAGAGAACTGGTCGGCCAAAATGAGCAGGATCTGAGGAGATGCAGATGGACATAGCCCAAGCATTTGTTGAAAACCCACACCTTAGTTTACGTCGAGCTAGTGATGAGCGTGACGTTGCTCCTGAGACAGTGCGAAATATTTTAGAAAGCATTAATTTCCACCCTTACGAAGTTCATCTGGTACAAGAGCTCAATGAAGACGATTCTGATCGTCGGGTAGAATTTTGTGAAATTATGATGGACAGAATTGATAGAGATCCTCTTTTCTTGTACAATACAGTATTTTCAGATGAAGCTACTTTCACTTTAAAAGGTGAAGTTAACAGGCAAAATTGTAGATATTGGTCTGACACTAATCCTGATTGGATGTTGGAGAGTCCCACACAATATCCACAAAAGATTAATTTTTGGGCCGGTATCTTGAATGATACATTTCCGCTCTATCGATTGCAGATATAAAAAAGGGGGTTTTCACTTAAAAAAACTAAGTTGACCTTGAAAAACCCATGAAGGTCAACTTCAAAGTCAAAATGAAGGTCAACATTGAATTCCTCGTTGAAATTTTTTAACAATTCAAATAATCCGAACCTTTAACTTAAGTGCAGTGTGACTAATGCAAGTGACGCATACCCTAGATAGCTTAGGTATTCCATGATTGTTTCTGTTGTTGTCGTGATTCGCGTATGCTGAACTATACAATTTAACATGTTTTCCGTATCGCTTAAACGCAACCTAGATTGTTGTAATTCGAAGTTATCAATTAATTTGGGTAATTGAATGAGCCTACTTTTGAGACTTGCTAAATCGCTGGCAGAATATTGAATCTCGTACATGTCATTAAAATAATCAAAAGTGTTATACTTAATGGTGTTTCCTAGATAGAGTAAGTCGTAATTGTTGTAAAGTTTACAATTGTGTCCTAATAAGAGAGATGGTTCAGAAATCCTTTCTTGTTTAATGTTAATGAATCCGTTGATTCATTCTGCAAGGATATAAGAACTGTATATCTTGCTAGTCTATCTTGTATACTGAGCATGTAACGATTTCCATTTTGTGTTTTAGGGAGTGGGCCAAAGATATCTAGTGCCAATTTTTCCTTGGGTGCTAAATGTATATCAGGTAATAAGCTCTTGGCTTGATTCTTTATACGTGTTGTTTTCTGTAGTTAGCAACTGAGGCAAGACTGCACGTATTTTTTAATTTATTTGTCCATTCCAAGCCATAAGCCGAAGGTCTTCGCCTTTTCCAGCGTGTTCTTTTCTCCAAGATTAGTGAAGTGTGCTTCTTTGATTATAGCTTGTTTTTCTTATTTTGTCAATTCTCTGGTAGGCATGAAACATAAGTGGAAATTTAGAGTGGGTAATAATTTGAGAGGGATTCCATCATTTCCTAAAGTACTTCCTTTTGTAGTGGGGTAAATAGTGGATCTCAGAAAATAAGCCTTATAATGGTTAGTTTTTTGCTATTGATTTCCTCTATGATCCAGCTTAATTTCATGAGCCAATCTTCTTCATCATAGTCGGACATTTCCTCCTTTTTTATTTGCTTACATAGCTTTCCTATCGCGTCAAGTTTTGTCTTAACTTTGCCGAAGGTGGGTTGCAGTTTCGAATTTATGAATTCCGTATTCATGTCAAGTTTCTCGGTTGTCATGTCTTCTCTAGATTCGTTTTCTGTTTCCTCCGAAGGTTCTCTCATCCGTCTTGGTGGTAAATTGGTCTTTTCCTCTCCTTTTAGTACCCTATCTGCTGTTATAACTGAGGTGCCGATGTTGTTGGATAGTGTCTCCGAAGATAACTATATCGTCAATGTAAGCAAAGCATTTGTTACCGTTCAATCCACGGAATGCGTGTTCCATAATTTGCTTGAAGGTTGCGGGTGCGTTCTTCAATCCAAAGGGCATCCGATTGTACTCAAAATGTCCTTGTGAAGTGGAGAAAGCTGTATATTTTTTATCTCTTTCTCTCATCTGGATCTGGTGGAAACCCGCTGATAAGTTAAAGGCAGAAAAGAACTTTGCTTTACCTAAATGATCAAGGATATCGTCTAGCACGGGCAAGGGATAAGCGTCCTGGTCTGTGTCTTCATTAATTTTTCGATAGTCTATCACCATTCTCAACTTGCTACCTTTTTTGGGTACTATCCATAATGGGGAGTTAAATGGTGATTAGGATTCTCTAATTATTCCTCTATTCAAGAGTTTCTCCGTTTCTTGAAATTCAAATTCTCTATGTTTTTTGGGTAATTTGTGTAACCGTAAATTAATGGCTTTTCAAGTTTTGAGTACAATTTTGTGTTCTTTGAAGTTTTTTTGTCTGATGTCTTGTTTGTCTAGGATTTTTTCTTTTATTAGGTTGATTGCTGCTCCAGAGTCTACTAGCAGTTGGTAGCTTCCTGTTCTTCTTCTTGCTCTAATAGATCTGAGTCTTCCGCATACGGCAGAAACTCGTCTGAGTCTTCTCAATCTATTTGTTTCTGTATTTCTTCCATTGTCATTTGTAATGCATACGTGTTTTCCTCTTGCAGTATTCTCCCTGGTTGTGGGGGTCTTTTGACGTTCAGGCCACGTTAAAAACTCTGTCTCACGTGACATTGGTTTGCAAAATGACCTGTCTTGGCACATTTATAACAATTCATTTTTCCCCTGTCTGCTAGTGGTAGTGAATGATTTTAAATTTTGTAACATTCTTTAGGAGTTAGCTCATGTAAATTTGATAATAATAATGATATAAAATGTTTCTCTGTATCAGATGCACGATTCTGATGTGGGAATGTATTTTTTATTCACGCTCCTTTTATTTTTTTATTTTTTAAAGTTCACGTAGGGCCATAATACATGAGTATATATTTTATGATAATTCCAACATACGCCCGCTGCAAGGAACAGAATCAAGAAAAATCCAAATTATAATTTAATTCACTTGTAATGATTAAAACTTCCCGAATGCAAAAACAAGAAAATGAAACATGAGGCTTACCAAGATTTGCGGGATTATACGTATCTGAGAACACTGAGAACACTACGAAAAAACGTCTTTCAAGTGCCAAAGCTCTATGTATAAAATGGACGAGTGAACATGAAAGATTCCGCATTAAGGTAAAAGCACCAATAGCCGGACAAAGCTATGAGTTTTTCTCAAAATTAGAGATTTATGAATCAATTATCGCTATTTTGGTGTACCGTATACAAACCTCAAAATGTACACTTTAAAAAAGTGAAAAATTTGTTGAATTAGAAATTAAAACTTCGCCGAGAAAAAAAATGTCCCTACTGAAGCACAAGGCTGGTCGAAATGTAGCGAAATCTACTCTATAAACTAACTGACGCGTTGTCTTTGTTAAGCAAATAACAGTTACATTTACCTCCATTTGTCATTTTAATACGTGTTACACTCCAGGAAAAAAAAAACTGATAGAACGCGCGTCTCTTTGAATTGTGTATCTGTCATTTGCATATTCAGGAAATAAAAATCCAATCGGATGGTGACACTTGGAATCTGCCATTTGTGCGCAATGTTTTTAATCTGCCATTCGACATTGGTTAAATCGTTAAGTGAATAGGGTTGAATAAGACTGATTAACCTCAAATAATTTCTAATGGCAATGTACGATTCATTGATGTTCGCATGAATCGGTTGAAATTTCAAATGAAATGGAAGTCTTAAAAGGTCACTCTGAATAAGAGAAATACAATAAAAACAGAATAAGAATTGTATTGTAAACGATTTTTCACTTTGAATACATTATTTTCTATCGGAATTATTGGTTTTCAATCTGTTAATGATGAAATTCCAGTGACAGATACGCAATTCAGAACACCTCAAAGCCCATTCAAATTTAACGCAAGTGAATGGTTTTTTGTTTCCTGGGACTAAAGTCAAATGCTTTATATAAACCATAATATTTTTCAAAATTAAAAAACATTTTCCTTCAATCAAATATTTTAAATCCGGTTATTAGGTCAATGAATATTCGTTTTACCTAATACCCGAACGCGTGTCCGGCGTTAAATTGCACTGCTTTTTGAGGAAGAAACAGGAAGAGACAGAGAAGAAAGAAGCTACACTAAAAAAAAAGACAAGAACAGAAAGAGAAAAAAGAAGCTGCATTAAAGAAAAAACAGGAACAACAAGAAAAAAGAGAAGCCACGTTAAAGGAGAATCAAAAGCAGGATTAAAAGAAAAAATCTTTGAAAAGAAAGAAAGAAGAATAAAACAAAAAACCAGCAAAAAACGAAGAAGCAGAAGTGTTAAATAATAGTATAGTATGTGCCTAGGCACACAATGAGGGTGATTGCGTGAAGAGCGACAATGTTCGCAGGAGATCGAAGCCAAGGCGTAGTCGAGGCGCGATCAGTCCTGCGAGCATTGTCGCGAGTCTCGCAATGTCCCGAATTGTGTGCATTGGCACATATTCTATTTTATGTGACTGTTGTGCGGATACGAGTTTTTATGCGTACATTGGAATCTAATCTAGTACTTATTGTAGTTGTTTGCTGCGTTAGTTGTACGAAGTGGGCGCAAATTGTCGACTAGTCCCGGCCATTTTGATTTTATCGGTCTTGTGTAGTAGTCAGTGCTAACGCTGTACGAAGAAGTGAAAAGAAGAAGAATAAGAAATAGATTGCGTTCCGCTGTACGAAGAAATAATTTTCCAGTGTATATTATGCTTAAAAAATATCAAATCCATATCAATCAAATTATAATATTCTCTTGTCCAAGTATTGGTGCAGCGCTGTCCGGCTATTGGATCAATTCACTTATCCCGCCCGGTAATTGGCTCCAGAGCATTATTTAATGAAGAGAATTATTAAAATGGATTATTCAGATTTAACACTACTCTGGACTTTTTGTTATAATAGGGAGGACACATACATCAAAATAATCTCAGCAAGTCTTGATTCCGCATCACATTTAGAACGATTAATACAAAAAATTGAATGACATTTCCTTAGACGTCTGGCTATTTGTGCTTTAACCTTAACAAAAAAAATTAATGTTCGATATAATCGAATATTGATTCTTCCGTTCGAACTTTTGATGATTATTTCATTTTGTGGAATAATATTTGAAAAATATGTTTTGGTTACATGAGCCCCCTTGACTTTTTGTCCATATTATCATTTGGTGTCGAATTGGTAAACAAGTTATTACAACTAAATTGAATAATCCCTATCATACCTTTACAAATTTATATAAAGGAAGGACTTCGAGATAATAGAAAGGGCAGGAATAATTTGTATAGTCAGAATTCTATTTTACCCCTTCCCTTTGAATGAATGGTTTAAGTTGGCTGTGATGATAAGTACCCTTAACAATTTCTGAATTATCATCTTTAAACAAAACATATGAACCATTGCTTAAAACTTTGGAAATTTCACAAGGACCTTCATATATTTCAAAATTTTTTTGAATAATCCTATTCTGTGCATTTGACAAAGTTGGAACATAAAGAAGAACAAGATCCCCTTCATGAAAGATAACCTTTGTATTCATCTTTTGTATTTTTCTTCTTTTTTGAAAGCTGTCATACATTTTGGTTTTGTCAAAAATCTTTAACTTATCATGATCGATTTATGCTCCATCCGGAAATCTCAATAATTTGTATACATTGTCATTTATTATTTTTCCAAAATGAAGTTCAAATGGTGAACATCTCATACTGAAATGATTGCAACTATTTAGAACTAATTCAATTTTGGGTACATGTAAAGCCCACGAGGTATAATTTTCAGTACAAACGGCTCTGAAGGCTCGTCCAAGTTCCCTCATAACTCGTTTTACGGAATTTGATTGAGAGTGACGAATCGATGAATAGATAACATCTATTTCTAACTCAGACAATCTCTGTTTCCAAAGGTTTGACGTGAAATGAGTTCCATGATCACTTAATATTCTTTTGAGTATCGCTAATGTCTTGAAATATTGATTGAATAATCTGTTCATCACGGCAACAGCAGTAGGTCTTTTCAATTATTTTACTAATTTCGAATAGACATCCAGGAAAAAAAAATATGTTGTACTCCTCCACGAGACTGGGGAAGAAGTCCAAACAAATCAACACTGATCAAGTCGCTTACATGTTCTGATTCAATCATTCGAAATTCAGTGTTCATGTTTCGATTGAAATACTTGATTTTTTGACACAAAGTACAATACACGACCCATCTTTTGATTTCCTTGCGCATTTCCGGCCAAAAGTAAAATCTTTGTATATACGAATACGTTTTCTCAATTCCAGGATGGTACAAAAAAGTATGCAAAAAATCATTGATAGTTGTGACAGTGACCTTGGGTAATACCACCCTCCAATTTTCGCCATGTTTTGATTTTTGAAACAAAACATTATTTACCTTATAAAAATCCTCATTATCTTCTTGTTACAGACTCGACGTGTTTCAACCAGTGTTCGCAGAACGTGAACGTAAACGGCCCCCACCATAGATGCTTCGAGCTCATTGTGTCTTCCTCATTCAACCAACCTATGGCAGTGGAGCGAGGAAGAAGCCATGAGCTGTTAAGGTCCATGGTGGGGGCCGTTTACGTCCATGTTCTGCGAACACTGGCTTCAACCCTTCTGGGTCTGTTTGGAAAAGTATACCTGAAATCTCAAACAATGATGCATCAGTTTGCATTCCTTTCCATTTTTTTTCATTTTGAAATAATTGATTTAGCAATACTTTTTTATACCATTCATCTGACCCACTGAACGTCCCACTATATTCATTTAATAAATCAAAACTTTCCTCTCCAAAATTTCAAGTAACTTAATTATTTGTTTTTCTTATCAAAATTTGGTAAAAGAGAATTCTCAGTTTGATATCTATAGTAATCACAAGACAACATTGCAACATCAAAATTATTATTTTGAACAAACACATTTAAGTCATAAATTTCTTCAGGATCCACAAACAAGTTATTTCGAGCTTGTTTTGCAGAAGCTTCAGACATTAAGAATTTATTATGATTTGAATTTTCCAGGTTTCACATTGGAAAAATTGAGTAATTGTCAGGACTAACGGAAAGCCCTTTCTCTCCATCTTTGTTAATGTACAGAGCATTGTCCCTCCCATCACTGTCAATATATTCTACATTTTTTAAATCGTATAACTTTTTACATTTTTATGACAATAATTGGACAAAAATAATATTATTTTTAAGTAGTATGGTAGTGGTGTTTCTAGATACAGATTCCTGCAACGGCATTTATAGACCGGGAGGAAGTAGTAGAAAAAAGGGACATATTTTTTACAGGCTGCCAATGATTGGGCACATATTTACAGCCCCAAGCAGTAGTTTTAAGCATTAAAATAATTTTTTCACGTGTTACAATATTATGTTTAAACATGAAATCTGGTTAGCAAAAAAAAATCTTCTCAGATCAACTTTTTACAGTCTGCCATTCATTTCAGCACAAGACTAGACTCTACAAGCCACAAAAAAATTATTGACAGACGGTTATTTTTAGTATAGGAATACAGCATGCTGATGTCAGTTAGCACAGAAATACTGGCATCTAAAGTCAACTTTTTACAGTCTGCCAAGCATAGTTTAGATTGATCGCAACATGAGATTGATAAATTTTTACAAGGCAGACTGTTTGCTGAATTATAAATATTGTACACGTCTCGACGAACTAATAAATTTTTTACAATAACTCAGAATAACTTTTTACAATGTAAAACTTATTTATTTGTAGTCTTTACTATTCAAAATATAGAATAAAATGAATGGCAGCCTAATGAAACGTATACATAACATGTGAGTCAAGAAGTCCCGGAACTAACTAGGAAAAACACATTTTTTTTCAAAACTCGACTTTATTCATCAACATAGTCTCCTCCAAAAGCAACACAATCAGTCCTGCGCTTCTCTAACATTTCAATACCTTTCTTGTACAACGATTTATCTTTGGCCTCGAAATAAGCGTTCGTTTCGGTGATGACTTCCTCGTTGGAGTAAAATCTCTTTCCTTGGAGCATGTTTTTGAGGTTTGCAAACAGGTAGTAGTCGCTGGGGGCCAGATCCGGTGAATGTGGTGGGTCCAGAAGCAATTCGAAGCTCAATTATTTCAATTTCGCCATGGTAGCGAGCGACTTGTGAGACGGCGCATTGTCTTGGTGGAAGAGCACTTTTTTCTTCTTCATTTGGAGCGGTTTCTCACCAATTTCGTTCTTCAAGCGCATCAATTGGCCAATGTAACGTTCGCCATTGATCGTCTCACCTTTTTCAAGGTAGTCGATGAACAAAACTCCATGAGCATCCCAAAATACTGAGGCCATAACCTTACCGGCCCACATTTGCGGTTTTGCCCCCTTTGGACGCTTCTCACCGACTGCAGTCCACTCGGCTGACGACCGTTTCGACTCCGAAGTGTAGTGATGGATCCAAGTTTCGTCCATTGTCACATACCGACGCAAAAAATTCGGTTGATTTCACCCACTTTGACAACAGCTTTCTCATGACGTCAGAGAGTCTTCATTTGGTCAATATGAATGTTAAATTTCGACGGTTTTCTGGAAAATTCTTGAAGCTTATGACGTCAGAGAGACATCACTTGGTTCATGTACATGCTAAATTGTAAGATTTCTAGAAGGTTCTCGAAGCTTATGGTATTGCATTATATCCTGAAAGATTTTTTGCATAGGGGAGGATGGCTTCTAGAAAGAGCTCGATGTTTGTCGATTTCGCTGAAGGGCAGACGATTGAAAAATATTTCTTGGAAATACAGAGGTGGGATATAAGAACGCATTCATTATACTGTTTAAAGTTTAGGATGTTTATGGTAATAAATAAAGTAGGTATGAAAAAATGTCAAAGCGAAAGACAAATTATGTGAAAAATATTTCTTGGAAATAGAGAGGTGGGATATGAGAATGCACTTTATATTGTTAAACGTTTATGATGTTTATGGTAATAAATAAATTAGATATGAAAAATGTCAGAGCAAAGGACAAATGATGTGAAAAATATTTCTTCGAAATAGAGAGGTGGATACATGAGTATGTCATAGGAAGGTGACAAGGATAAAATACTTGATCGTGGATATAAAAGAAAGCGATCCGTGGATCCCTATGTAAATACGTTACATCTATTTTTTGTCACATGTACAAAGTTGAAAAAAATAAACGTGAAGAAAAGGATAAAAAAAATAGGGTGGGATTATATAGAGACTGCATTCCATAATAGAATAAAAACTATTTTTATTGTAGTAAAAAAAATTGAAAATATTTTAAAACAATACAACAGTTTAAAAGTAAATGTAATTCTTTATAATAAATTTAGAGCAATGGGGGATGGGGAAATTATTGAAGATGCGAAGCACTTTCAAACTGCAAATGAAATAATTTCATGATAAACAGATTTGATTGAATGGTTTGATAGAAAAATAGAAGACCAACTTTTAGTTATAGTACAGGAATTTGAACAAGAGAAATCAGGCTAGTTTTTATTCGAAATTATGAATCTACTCTTAAATATAGATAAGTATGCACCATTCAGTATAAGGTTATCAACATATACCAGTTTACCTAAATATATTCAAAACAAGAAAGCTGTAGTTAAGGGGGAATGTACACCCAGAATGGTAAAATAAATTCGCAGGACTTTTTTTTAGTAGCTTACATTTTGCTTTATCGACAAAATAAGAACGAATTTTTGCCTAAAAATCGCTACTTCGATTTCAAACACCCGCAATTTTGTCAAATAAAGATATTTTCGAAAAGCCATACGACAAAAACTAGATTATAGTCTCGATTTCAATAATCTTTTCGGTTTTTTTCATTCTAATGATTACAGATAAAATGAGATATCCCTGGTACCTAAAGCACCGGGCCACTTCGACATGCTCGCAAATGCGGCAGTTCACCCACCCCACCCTCATCTTTCCGAGTTCAAGCAAACTCAGAGCATCCACCTGGGTCAAACAGACCACCGCAGCCTGAACACCGCCAAAGTGCTTGTACAGCCTGCACTGGTCCCCGAGGTCTGGTTTGCCCAGCGCGATTCAGAGCGCGGAAACATCCCCTTCCCTTGTGACGGCCTCGTCGAGGTCCCTAACTTCACGGGTCCTCTTCAAAACCAAAGACTTCACGTCGGCATTCTCTTCGACCGCCCGGTCTAGCTCCTTCTCGAAGGACGAAACGTCACTACCCTTTTTGAGGACCAGGAGTATCACCTCCCTGCTGGTTCATCGGATGGAGAGGACCTCCGCTCCTGAATTCGACACCCTGACAGCGTTGTCTGATTGTTATTTTGAGCGATATGAAATTGGACAAGTTAGATTTAATAAAAATGCGTGAACAATTCTGACAATTATAAAATTTGTTTATTGCTAACACGTAACAAAATTGTTTATTTTTACAGAATTTTAGTGATGTATGATTGGACAAACTAGACTCAAGCACAATTTTTGGACAATCTTCACATTCAAAAATATTCTGTTAGTTAATTAAGTTGAAAATTGCAGTTTATAAACAATACAATACGAGCACTTCAAATTTTGCCTTACCCAATGATCGAAATCACTGGTGACCGTTCAACGTACCTAAAAAGGACTTATACTCTTGAAGGCTGTTTTTTGTTTGTATTAAACTCAATCTGAAACTTAGTTAACAATTTGTGATTGGAAACAAACTGTTATATTTTAAGTAAATTTGATGAAATGTTCACTGTTTAATTTATTTTTCATTTGATTTTACTGTGATATAAATTTTATTTATTTCGTTTGCCTTTTTATGTATTTTTATTTATTTTATTAGATTTCAATAATTTCAGTTATTCAAGATTGGGCAAACAAAATCTTGACTATTTTTAGGAATTAGAGAAATTATTTAGTTGGGTATAAATTATTGGCAATTATTAGTTTACGCAATGCAAAATTAGACAAGCATGACTCAAGCACAAATTCCTGAATAATTTTTTGCATTCACAAAACTACAATATGTCGATAATTTAATTATTTATCGAATACAATTGAGAATTTTAGTGATGCAAGATTGGACAAACCAGACTCAAGCACAACACTTTGGACAATCTTATGCAATCACAAATATTCTTTCAATTGTTTAAAGTTAAAATGAAAGTTATAAACAATACTTGACACACACTACGAACTTTGCCTTGCCCAGATGATCGAAATCACTGGTGACCGTTCAACGAATCTAAGAAGGACTTATACTCTCGAGTGCAGTCTTCGTTCTGCTTAAAACTTAGATAATAACTTATTTTATTTAAATAATTATTCCAAAAATGTTTTAATTTTGAAAAGCGGGAATTAATTCCGACTATTTGAAATTCAACAATTTTAAATTTATTTATTTCAATTTATTTATTAATAATTTAGAAAATTTCGAAAATGTGAAGCTTAATAGTTATGTAACAATCTAAATTTTCCGAAATGATTGTACATATAATTTTGATATACCTGAACTAAAAAACTAGTGTATACTTCTGTCTAAATGTTACTGAAGATATAGATGCAGGTACATATATAGTATAAAATTATAAAGGATCATTTATGAAAAAATAGCTAAGAATTACTAATACAAATTCCACAATGTCAGAAATTCCCACCGCAATTTCCCGAAACATGTGATTGGAAATTTATTTAGTTACAGCTTTGCAAATTAAAATAAAATTTCAGAAAATTCAGTACACTTCTCGCTCTTTTGAAATAGCTTTACTCAAAAACATCATAAATGTTGTCAAATTTAATACTACATTTGTAAAATTAAATTAATGTAAAAAATTGAAATGTAGCACATAAACCTGTAATATAAATGTCAATTATAAATGAATTGCTCATATGAAAAAGCGTGTTCTGGCAATAGAATATCTAAATATTTCAATCTCATCAAATTTTCGAATTTTAGAATAAAATGAACCAACCTTACATAATATGAAATTTATTATTTGAGGGTCGTTGAAAGCCCTATATTATTAATAGTAATATTTTATTTGAGAAACATTAAAATGTTTTTGCATGATTAATTGTACCTATTGGAAAACTTGACTTCAAAAACAACACGAAAAGGGTTACTACTAATTTTAATTTTTTGAAGGCTACAAATTAAGGATAAGGAAGTGAAAAATAAAAGTATCGTGAAAACGATTTTTATTTAATTTATACCTAGAATTCATAAGAATAACATACCTACGAAATAAATTTCAAATAATCATGGAAATTAAATGCTTCTTATCTATATTCCAGAAAAAAAACAGAAGATATCCCAGAAGCCGGAAGCAGCAAGGATGTGCTTGCAGAAGACTTATACAATGCCGAAGAGAGCTATCTCGACCCAACAAAGCGTTCGCTTAGTTTCGAAAAAAGTTGAGCTCGATCAATTTTCACCGCAGAAAAGAAAATTTATGGGACTTTTGGTTTTAATGATAAAAGAAATTACCGATATATTTTTCTAAAATTAAACTTTTTTTAAATTTCAAAACCAAAACCAAAAACCATTTCCCATATTTTAAAAAGAAAATTTTATGTACTTTAGCTATAAGCATGCAGAAATCTAAAATCAGTCAAATTTGCTAATTTCCTAAATATCACATATCCATAAGGCATTTTAAGCTTGAAGGTATTGAAGCTAATAGAATAATTTTATGTATATTTTCTGAAAATAATAATACAAATTACAGATATTTTTGATTTTTAATCATAACGACAAAACCAAGATTTAAGGCAAAATTGTGAAAATGTAATTCAAGAGTAAGTTGATATCAACTTCTCACTCTTGAATTACATTTTCACAATTTTGCATTAAATCTTCAATTCCCTTTTAATTATATTTGAATATATTCTCTGTAACACATTTGAAGAAGCTACGTATGCATGTATATGCACTAACACGTAAACACATAATGGTAGTTCATGTGCAGTATGTACGCGGCACTAGTTGCTAACGGTCCACCATCTTTCCATTAGGATTGCACGTCCTGCTCAGTAACGTGCTAACTTACATCCGTGCCGTTACTCTGCCCGACAGTAACGTTCTAACTTCCATCCGTGCCATTACTCTGCCCGACAGTAACCTGCTAACTTTCATCCGGGCTAATACTCTGTTCTAGAGTGAAAATCGTGAAGGCTTTTTGCGAATTTGAAGTAGAATTTGAAGTAGAATTTTGAAGTGCAATTGTTCAGAAGTTTGGATTATCAGTGTTCCATCCAGTTTCCAGTTTTTATATAAAAAGGCTCCAGTTCCAGCCTTCACATAAAAGGGTCCAGTTTTTATAGTAAAAGGCTCCAATTCGGAAGAAAAGTCTTCTAATTTGAATTTCAAGGGACTCCAGTTTGGATATTCAGAAGAATTTTCAAACCTCCAGTTGGATTCTACACCTGCACAGCGGTATTCCAAATAATCAGTGAGTCTAGATTTAGTAACCTTCTCCCTAGAAGGAAATTTTAACAACTTGTTCTCTCGCTATTTTTCTCTAGTGTAAATTGTCAGAATATAAGTGGTTAATAATTGTGAATTTTGGTAAACTTTCTTTGTTAGACATCCTCGTCCCTGTTTCGGTTGAGAAATCTTTTAGGTCTCTTCTCCGATCAAAAACGAGGAGAAATAAATATGATAACAAAGGGTACGTACCCAGAACGCTACATACCCCTTTTATTATTTTTGGTGTATCAGCCCTGGAAAATAAAAAGCTAAAAACAGAATGAAAAAATTAATAAATTAATTGTTCAATAATTTTTTATTATTTTTTTCTTTTCATTTTTTTTCTCAATAATTAACTTCTTAGCGAAAATTTCCAAATATACATAGATATTTTGTGAAAAAATAAAACGGTAAACTGAACAAACCTTGCATGCATTCTTTGTAGCAAGATTGTGCAAGTGAAGGGTTTAAATATACTATAAAAAAAAAAAAAAAACAAAAAGGGGTACTCAAAATAAAATTTATTTTCATTGGTTTCTATCCGTGTAACTAGGATTTGTTCAAGTAAATGACTAAAATTTATCTAACAATATTTTATTTTATTTTCTTTTAAATTTTATTTATTATTTCTGAGTATTAAAAGTAAAACATTAAAGTAAAGTTGAACCAAAATCGTAACTAAAGTAAAAAATAATCGCGATAAATATAGAAATTGAGTCGTCACTTGCATTTGAAATCTTATGTCATATTTTGTAAGCACTATATAATAAATAATTCCTGGTTTAGATTCAGTGAAAGTTTCTCCGATTTTTCTTTTTCCGTATTTATGATAAAGTCCATTTGAATAGTATATTACATTACAAGGGGCGAAACACAGCGAAAGCAATGAGTTTCGCCCCTTGTAATATAATATACTATTCAAATGGACTTTATCATAAATACGGAAAAAGAAAAATCGGAGAAACTTTCACTGAATCTAAACCAGGAAGTTCTCAGTTAAGAAGTTCTGAGCCAGAATCAATAAATAATAAAACCATCAAAAATTTATCCCCAATAATTGAAATACCAGATAGCAGTTCAGACTTTGAGCCCGAAACAAATCAAAAAATTTATAATTCTCGCGAAAGTATTGTTTCAAGTGTCGAAATTTGAAATATATCATTAGATTCGGGATCTGAAACAGAGACCGAAGAACCTATTTTTGCCTATAATAAAAACTTCTTGTCTAGAATAACAGATATTCGTAATTTAGGAAAAAATTAAGTTAAATTGGTTAAGGATTTCTAGAATAAGAAAAATTGTTCTGTAATGAGAATACACTAACAAGTCATTTTCTAGAAATAATTAATATGAGAAATACAAATTTCGAGTCAGTCACGAGATACCAGTAAAAAGGGCACTGTAACTCATAGTCAAGTAAGAAAAAATCCAATTTTAGCAAAAGAAGTTGAAGAAAGTTCCAAAGTACCACTTGAACCAAAACGAAAAAATCCAGAAGGAAATTTACAATATTCTGAATCGTCAAGTAAAAAAAATATATGTAATAAAATAATGTATAATAAAAAAACGATGGGTAAAGAGGACTTGGGTGCTTCTCCAGGAGCTGAGGGATGGAAGGACGTCCTTCAGCTCTTGAGGGAGCAAAGCGAGAAAATGGAGAAATTGGCAAGGGCTCTCAGCATTATCCAGGAGGGTATGCGAAGAAAGAACCCTGGCCACTTGAAGGACAGTGTAAACGAGGCCACAGAGGTGTTGAGCGGAATGCTCACAGTGTCTCCAGAACGTGGGGTTTTTCGGCCCCCACCACGTTCCCATCTGGGAGAAACACATGCAAACGTGGCGTGTCAGTGTGTCGGCTCTGCTACAGGCTGCGGTCACCAGCTTCGTGTAAAGCCGAAGGTGCACGAAGACGGACTTCGTTACAATGCTTGAGTTTTCAAGTTATTTTTAGATTGCACGCTTTCGTTTATCGAGTCAAAATTAAGAATTGTATTTTTCTCGAGTACGTGCAAAAGAGGCGCGAAGCAGACGACGAATTTGAATTTACGAAGTATATAGTTCAAGAAATAACACTTTTCTTCAATTTCTTGAAGAAAGTCTGCATGAAATAAACATCAGTATGATCTTGGAAAATTTCATGAGGATTTCAACACTTCAAAAATAAACTTTCAGTGAAATTTAGTGACAATAAATGTATAAAATTTGAATCAATATATAATTTTCCATTCAAAATTATATACTTCTTACTAATTTTGTACATTTAACAATTTTTCAATTAGAACAATATTTTCTATCAAGATAAAATGAACATAAAATTCAAGTTCATAATTTATATTTTCAGTTATATATATAGAAATATTTTCATCTCACATTTTTGTAGCCTAACCACAAACTTTTCATTCCAAAACTTAAAATCTCTACGGAAATGGAAAATTGTCTAATAGCACTAGATAAATTAAAAAGCTAAAATATGTGTTTATTGGTATTTCCATATTAACATATAAATATCAATCAACTTTAAATTTTACATAAAAATGTTCGTTCGAAGTGTTCAAATCTTGTTACAATTTGACAAGATTATATGGAGGAGTTCAATTTTTTTAATGAAATATTTTGTAGTTCTTAATTTGTCTGTAGGTATGTAATAGGAGTAAGATTTGAACAGTAAACAACAAATTTTCCAATAGAATTCAGGATCAATAATAATTGATTCAGGAAATACTTCAACTCTGTAGAGCATTTTTGTATTTCGAATTCAAAATGTGTGCTTAAGCCACAAAAAAGTAAGCTGAAAATGTAAATATAAAACTAATTATGTCATGTTTATGTCTTCTTAATGGAAAATACTTTGCATATAATTCTCTCATTCGATACTTTTTAATGTATGAACATTCAAGAAATTGATAAATATTCCATCTTTTTATAGGAACTAAAAATTTCCGGATAATGCTTTGATTGAGAAAGCTAAAAATTTGTCATATATTGATATAAATTGCAATTTTACAATTGCATTATTTTTCAAATATTTTAACATCTCTTCAATCTTGATAATTCTCACAGAAGTTTATTTCATGTGAGTGACTTTTTCTTTTTCTAATGAAAGATTTCGTAATTCTAAATTCCAATTCGTAACATTGTAAAAAGATTTTAAAACTTCATAAAAATTTTTTTCTGTTTAATCAAAGTCAATAAATATTCAATGTTTGGAATCGAAATATTAAGTAAATGATTTTTAATTTCTGGGAATAAACTGCTTCAATAAGACAATCTTTCTTCTTTGTGAGAAATCTCAATTTTAAAATTAAAATTCTACGCATAGGATACAAAAACATAATATGAAAATACTTTTATTACAGAATTTTTAAATATACAAGTTGACTAATTTTTAATCGAGTAAATCGGCTACTTTAAGCAAAAAATTATGTTAAAAATATTTTATCAAAACTAAATAAGACACATTAAATTACGGTTTAAAATCCACATTCATAGATTGGTGGTAAAAGCAGTTTAAAGTTTTTTAATCTTACGTTTTAGTGACGTATGCACAGACTTTTAATCAGATAAATGAAATGCTTTATAGAAAGTCAAAATTTTCTTATTACTGCACTTAATCAAATTTATAAAGTAAAAATATTTTTTAATTGATGCTTTCACTCAATTCTTTAAACATTCATTAACTGAAAATTGTACTCAAAATTTAATCTTGCAGCGTTCCAATATTCCCACAATGTTACAAAATCTTATTAATCATTATTTTAGTCGAATTATTTTCAAAATATTTAAAAAATACATGTAAATATTTTGATTAAATACTCTGTCAAATTTTGCATTTGACTGATCTTGCAAAATTGTTGAAAGTTTTGAATACCGATAGAAGAAACTTTAAATGAAATTTTATGTCCATAAATGCTTAAAGTTCTATATAGAAATATCAACTACAACATTCTCAAATTTTATAAATAAACTACTAAATTCAAAAAGTTTCGGATTTATTTAAAAACTGTACAAATTTCAAATATGAATCAGTCAAAATCTACTGATTATCAGTGAAATTTGACTGATTTAAATAACTAAAAACAGGTTACTGTGAATCAGTCAAATTTCACTGATTACTTCAGTGAAAAGTAACTGATTTAACAGTGAAAAATATTGTTTCCACTGATGATTCAGTGAAAAGGCAAATCACTGATTCAATCAGTGAAAATTTGACTGATTTAGATTTAGAGTGTTTACAAATTTTAAATATAAAGTGTACTCTGTACATTAATCAAACAAATTTAGAAGATGAATATTTTAATAAATATTCCTAAATATTATTGGAATATGATACATATCGATTTAGAAAAACTTCTTCAAAGAACTCAGACATTTTTCTTATTTTACGACATTTTTACACCATCTTTGACCTTTGGGTAGGATTCAAGAAAACAATTGTAGACATACTTTCATTACTTAGTAAAATACTATGAAGACTTGCTTTTTAAATTGAAGCGAAAACTTTTAAAACCTTTAACAATCGGTTGCATAGATTCTGCTCTAATCTTGGACGCAATTAGAGAAATAGGTTTTTTTGCTTTTTTTAGATCTAGTTTTTGCCTTAAACATAAAAGAAAGAAAACACATTTGAAATATTAAAATAAAAAAGCTGGTTCATTCTTAGAGAATCCCAAATATTCTGAAATAAAACTCCTTTCCACACCACCACGGAGGTAGAGTTTAAGGCTCGTTTTTTACATTCTCATCATGGTTGAGAAGGTATTGGTTTTATGTGAAAAATGACTTTCGAAATTTTCATCAAATCTTTACGTTTTGAGACCCCCTGAGTCCGAAAAAATGGTTTTTACGAAAGTGTCTGTCTGTCTGTCTGTCTGTAGGTCATGTGCGGCATAACTCTCGATAGAATTATCAGATTGAATTGAGCTTTGGTACACTTTATCGGAGCCGAAAAAGTAAGGACAAGTTCGTTAACCAGCCACATCCAATCAAAATTGAGGGATGGAGCACTACTTTTGTGTTTTTGAAAATAATTTTTTGAAAAAATCAAAAATTCCAATCCTTGTTTTTGATAGTGCTCACAAATCTCTAAAAATTATCCCAATAACATTTTTTGATTAAATCAAAATTAGAAATGTTACAGCATATTCAAATTCGAAAAAAGTCAATATCAAAATTCCATTTTCCAGTTAAATTATACGAGATACGAAAAAACGTTATGATACAATATTATTGAATACATAAAGACCTAAAAATTTGAATTATAACATTTTTTCATAAGATGCATATTTTTCTTTTTAATTAAAAAAAAACTGTTGAAAATCCAAAATTCAATTTTTTAACAATAATATTGGAAATACAAAAAAAACGTAAGAATACAAAGTTGTTCTTTTCAAAAAGATCTACAAATTTTGTCTGACACAGTTTTTGATAAAAGATATATTTTTCGTCTCAATTCCAAAAAATACGATAAAAATGAAAAAATTCCATTTTTTAGACAAAATATGTGAGATGCAAAAAAAATATTTAGATGGAAAATTGTTTGCCTAAATGAGGTCTACAAATTGTCATTAAGACATTTCGGGACAGGATGTATATTTTATGTTTTGATTTTTAATATTGAAAAGATTCGATTTTTCCACCAAAATATGTGAGATACGAAATAAGCGTTGTTCTGCAAACTCGTTTCCTTAAATAAAGTCTACGATTGTTTTTTCTTTTTGAGAGATTTGGAAGAAAATAAATTATTTTAATCATGTAATTTATTAAAAAGTTACTGAAATGTATACAGAAAATCGAGCGCGAAGCGCGAGTGTCATGATGAGAATGTTTTCCTTAAGGCCGATAGAGCCTTAAGTAAATTGAATTTCCTGTTTCACTTAAATTCAAAAAGAAATTCAGTGACTTTGAGAAAATGTGTAATTCACATCATCTGTAATATTATTATAAAATTGGTTTGAGCTTCAGTATCAAAATATAAGAAATAAACTTAAATGTATGCGAAGAGCACAAGACCGAGCGCGAAGCGCGAGGTCCAGAAAGAACGGAGCGCGAAGCGCGACGATCGAATCGCGCGCCCTAGGCGCGCTCAAACTTGCGAGCGAAGCGAGCTGCGCGCCAAGCGCGCGATGAGAATGTGCCCGCCAAGCAGGCAGATTTTTTTACGTGGTATCCCCTGTAGGCCTAGTCCACGTCCTACGAAACGAAAAGGGTTTTTGCTTTCAAGCAAAAAGAAAAAAGGAAAAAAATGAAGCAAAGTGGTAAAAAACGCTACAAATGTAGCCCGTACTTCAGGCTTGCCTCTATCAAATGCCAGTATACGTCGAACAAAAATGTTTTGTTTTAAATCAAATAATGAAGAAGTTTGATTAATTCGGGATGATTTGGGGTGCTTGATTATTGTGAGTCCCCTTGCCTCTCACTTATGCCCAAAGCGTGATATTACTCAATTTCAGTATGTTTTCTTACTCAGAAAATAATAATTAAAACTAAACAATTTCCATACCCGAGGCACGCGAAGAAAGGAATAAAGAACGTATCTCTGATATAAGAAATAAAATGTCATTATTTTGTGAGTAAGAAAGGGGTTTGAAATTGATTAACGCCATGCCTTGGCCATTAGAATTAATTCTCTCCTTCGTGAGCGGAGAACGACAAACCACTTTCCCTATCACTTTCTGCCATCTCATATAGATTTTCGGTCATTAATTGCAAATGCTTCGAAGTGATCCTCGTTGTTCTGGCTGTTTCAGCTCTCGCCTTTAGGGCTGATCGAGTAACACAAATTGAGTTGACCGTCCTGTTTCCTAAGCGATTTCTTTTGGGAGTATTCGCGTCCGTGAGCATGGAGAAACCTCGCTCCGCCTCAGCATTTGAATGAGGAAGACTCCGAACATGATTCAATACTGCTGTCAAATTTGGAAAAAGTTTTTCTCCTGTACTCGTCGAAGATACACCGATACTAGACCACATTTCGTCAAAAGATAAATTCGACCACTTTTCTTTGAGTTCCTGTCTGATTTTGAGTAAAGAATCCCACTCTTTTTGTACACCTATTCTATCAAACGACCCTAAATCTTGAAAAACTTTCCAGACCCTAGGAAAAGTTTCGCTTCGATCAGCATAGAAAGCTACTTGAGGCCGGAAAACAGCAATGCAAGACAAAAAGATGTCATCAAAACGAAGTCGATTGCGAATTTCTTCGCTTGCTGTGACATAAAATTTCAAGCAATTACGAAGAAATAGATCAACTTCTACTATTTGCAATTTCTTGTTTGTAAGTTGCTGCTGGAAATATTCTCTCGTTTCCTTACCAACGTCAATGTCTTGAAGCGTTTTTTGATTACTAGGATCTGCAAAGTTAACATTTCTAATGATTTAAAGGAATAAATTCGGTTGAAGAAGACCCTCTTTCAAATAACTGCTAAGAATCCATACGAAGAATTTAGCCGAGTTTGGCTGGAGTTCCTGAACCATTGTTTCGAGACTTTGAAATTTCGCATTCTATACGTTGAACCTATTCAAAGTAAATTTCAAGAATAGGAAATATGCGAGTGTCAAAGGATTCTGCATTTTTCCTAACAAGTCGTTGGCCTTTACCTTCTCAGATACGAGGACCATAAGATACTGAAGAATAACTTCCCAATTCCTTATTATAAT
This sequence comes from Diplolepis rosae, assembly GCA_030998225.1. Taxonomy (NCBI): domain Eukaryota; kingdom Metazoa; phylum Arthropoda; class Insecta; order Hymenoptera; family Diplolepididae; genus Diplolepis; species Diplolepis rosae. Next base: position 2,920,858 of record JAPYXD010000738.1, read on the forward strand.
ATCTATGCATCGATAGCGGACAAGCCAGCGAGTTTCAGAATGACTAGGAATTTTTTGATAGTCATTTCCTAATTCCAAAACAATCGATCGAAAAATAGCCGTTCGCTTGGAGCTAGCATTAAGAAAAGCTGGCAAATCTTTGATTAAATCCTCTACATCTGGGATTGTGGCAGAAGCATATTTTGCTACAATTGATGACGAATGCGATACACACGGGAAAACAATTAAACGGGGACTTTTTTCCTTTAATTTTGTTTTAAATGAGGACCTATTGCCGACCATCACCTGTGCATTATCACAAGCTAAAGCACAGATATTAGATAAAGGGATTTTCTGCCGGGACAATGCTTTTTCGAACGCATCAAAAATTTTAGAGGCAGAACAATCCGAAGCATTTACATTAATTAGCTTGAGCAATTCCACCCTGACAGAAAATTTCGTTGGCTCCACATATCGAACCATTAATGACAGCCACTTTTCTAGAGTCCTGTCGGTCGTTTCGTCTTCGTACACTGAAAATGATTGCTTACGCAAAATATTTGCCATGCGATCAGTTTCAGCAGCACATACGACGTTATTTACAAATAGGACCATTTTAGTGTGGCTCAATCTAACGTCTTTTAAAACCGAAGGTTCCATATCTTGGAAAAGTCCTATCAATTCTGATGAAATCGCGAATGGTAAATTATGCTCTACGAAAAATGTACTAATCCTAATCTCTGCTTCTTGTACTTTCTGTTTGAAAGTAACACTTTCCGGAATCGTGGAATTTGTGAATTCTGAAGCAGAAGAACTTGCTACACAAGGTTCAACACTGTAAGAATTGGCAGTTACATTAGAAGAATTTTCACTTACTACTCTATAACATTCTAATTTATTTGACATCTCTTGCTTCTTTCTGTGTGATAAAGATGCTTCATGCTTTTCAATTTCCGATTTGCCGCATAGCAACGTTGTATTGCCAATTTTGCAATGAAATCTTGTTTCATCTGCTAATGTAACCACCCACTCTCTCCACGACGGAAATTCCTCAAACCATCCCAACTGAAAGTTTTTTGCATTTTTCATGACTTTTCTAGCGGGTTGACATTCGTTTGAACCAGAGATCAAACGGTGGTCAACCTTCGTTTGAACCTGGCTGTCCTTCAAAACACTCGAATTTGGGTCAACCGGATTACTCATTGTGAACAATAAATTATACGACGAAGGAAAACAGAATTATTTGAAAAGAATTAATAAGATGAAAAGTCGATAAAATTGAGCGAATGTGAATAATTTGTAATCTGCACACAAATTAAGTTTCACAAAATAAACTTACCCACAAGCATCAAACAATAACGTACGTAAGAGCACTCACGTATCACCAAATAATAAAATAATATTCTTACTTTTGCCGTTTTCAATAAGGAATTACGATAAAAATATGAAGAATCCACACTCTTGCCTTCTCAAATAACGCATAAAGCGAGAATCAAGTATATCTTAGAAGAAAACAAAAGAAGGTTGCTATTATTATTTGTTTTCGTCTCCAGTTTGAACTCTATACCGTTCGTTTGCGATTTAAAACATTGGTAACATTTTGGCTATTAATCTGATTGAGATACAACTTTTCAGAAAACTTTCTTTACTAAAGTATTAAAATTTTTCTCCTGTAGATAGTTTGAGAAAATGTAGACACTTAATACAATATTAATAAAATCGTAAAATTCTGAAAATTTGTTAAGCAAGCGCGAGTGGAAGTAGAGAAACCAATTTTTTTATTAAAATGTACTTCTCCCAATTACTTGAAAAATTAGAAGTTTTAAAAATTTTTGCAAAAGGAAAAACGATGTGCCTTGAAAGTGTGTACCAGTCCGTGAAATTCAAATTCGAACGATTTTTATAATTAATTATCCTGTACATTTAAAGATACAATTTTTGTATTTGGAATAAGTTTTCTGCAATTACGAAAAAATTTATTTAGAGTACATAAAATTTATTGAACTAATACTAGTAAACTCTACCTCCGTGGTGGTGTGGAAAGGAGTTTTATTTCAGAATATTTGGGATTCTCTAAGTATGAACCAGCTTTTTTATTTTAATATTTCAAATGTGTTTTCTTTCTTTTATGTTTAAGGCGAAAACTAAATCTAAAAAAAGCAAAAAAACCTATTTCTCTAATTGCGTCCAAGATTAGAGCAGAATCTATGCAACCGATTGTTAAAGGTTTTAAAAGTTTTCGCTTCAATTTAAAAAGCAAGTCTTCATAGTATTTTACTAAGTAATGAAAGTATGTCTACAATTGTTTTCTTGAATCCTACCCAAAGGTCAAAGATGGTGCAAAAATGTCGTAAAATAAGAAAAATGTCTAAGTTCTTTGAAGAAGTTTTTCTAAATCGATATGTATCATATTCCAATAATATTTAGGAATATTTATTAAAATATTCATCTTCTAAATTTGTTTGATTAATGTACAGAGTACACTTTATATTTGAAATTTGTAAACACTCTAAATCTAAATCAGTCAAATTTTCACTGATTGAATCAGTGATTTGCCTTTTCACTGAATCATCAGTGGAATCAAAATTTTTCACTGTTAAATCAGCTACTTTTCACTGAAGTAATCAGTGAAATTTGACTGATTCACAGTAACCTGTTTTTAGTTATTTAAATCAGTCAAATTTCACTGATAATCAGTAGATTTTGACTGATTCATATTTGAAATTTGTACAGTTTTTAAAAAAATCCGAAACTTTTTGAATTTAGTAGTTTATTTATAAAATTTGAGAATGTTGTAGTTGATATTTCTATATAGAACTTTAAGCATTTATGGACATAAAATTTCATTTAAAGTTTCTTCTATCGGTATTCAAAACTTTCAACAATTTTGCAATATCAGTCAAATTGAAAAATTTGACAGAGTATTTAATCAAAATATTTACATTTATTTTTTAAATATTTTGAAAATAATTCGACTAAAATAATGATTAATAAGATTTTGTAACATTGTGGGAATATTGGAACGCTGCAAGATTAAATTTTGAGTACAATTTTCAGTTAATGAATGTTTAAAGAATTGAGTGAAAGCATCAATTAAAAAATATTTTTACTTTATAAATTTGATTAAGTGCAGTAATAAGAAAATTTTGACTTTCTATAAAGCATTTCATTTATCTGATTAAAATCTGTGCATACGCCACTAAAACGTAAGATTAAAAAACTTTAAACTGCTTTTACCATCAATCTATGAATGTGGATTTTAATCCGTAATTTAATGTTTCTTATTTTTTTTTTGATAAAATATTTTTAACATAATTTTTTGCTTAAAGTAGCCGATTTACTCGATTAAAAATTGGTCAACTTGTATATTTCAAAATTCTGTAATAAAAGTATTTTCATATTATGTTTTTGTGTCCTATGCGTAGAATTTTAATTTTAAAATTGAGATTTTTTACAAAGAAGAAAGATTGTCTTATTGAAGCAGTTTATTCCCAGAAATTAAAAATCATTTACTTAATATTTCGATTCCAAACATTGAATATTTATTGACTTTGAATAAAACAGAAAAAAAATTTTTATGAAATTTTAAAATCTTTTTACAATGTTACGAATTGGGCCGAATTTGGAATTACGAAATCTTTCATTAGAAAAAGAAAAAGTCACTCACATGAAATAAACTTCTGTAAGAATTATCAAGATCGAAGAGATGTTAAAATATTTGAAAAATAATGCAATTGTAAAATTGCAATTTATATCAATATATGACAAATTTTTAGCTTTCTCAATCAAAGCATTATCCGGAAATTTTTAGTTCCTATAAAAAGATGGAATATTTATCAATTTCTTGAATGTTCATACATTAAAAAAATATCGAATTAGAGAATTATATGCAAAGTATTTTCCATTAAGAAGACATAAACATGACATAATTAGTTTTATATTTACATTTTCAGCTTACTTTTTTGTGGCTTAAGCACACATTTTGAATTCGAAATACAAAAATGCTCTACAGAGTTGAGGTATTTCCTGAATCAATTATTATTGATCCTGAATTCTATTGGAAAATTTGTTGTTTACTGTTCAAATCTTACTACGATTTCACACGGACAGACAAGTTAAGAACTACAAAATATTTCATCCAAAAGATTGCACTTCTCCATAAAATCTTGTCAAATTGTAACAAGATTTGAACACTTCGAACGAACATTTTTATGTAAAATTTAAAGTTGATTGATATTTATATGTTAATATGGAAATACCAATAAACACATATTTTAGCTTTTTAATTTATCTACTGCTATTAGACAATTTTCCATTTCCGTAGAGATTTTAAGTTTTGGAATGAAAAGTTTGTGCTTAGGCTACAAAAATGTGAGATGAAAATATTTCTAACATATAACTGAAAATATAAATTATGAACTTGAATTTTATGTTCATTTCATCTTGATAGAAAATATTGTTCTAATTGAAAAATTGTTAAATGTACAAAATTAGTAAGAAGTATATAAATTTGAATGGAAAATTATATATTGATTCAAATTTTATACATTTATTGTCACTAAATTTCACTGAAAGTTTATTTTTGAAGTGTTGAAATCCTCATGAAATTTTCCAAGATCATACTGATGTTTATTTCATGCAGACTTTCTTCAAGAAATTGAAGAAAAGTGTTATTTCTTGAACTATATACTTCTTAAATTCAAATTCGTCGTCTGCTTCGCGCCTCTTTTGCACGTACTCGAGAAAAATACAATTCTTAATTTCGACTCGATAAACGAAAGCGTGAAATCTAAAAATAACTTGAAAACTCAAGCATTGTAACGAAGTCCGTCTTCGTGCACCTTCGGCTTTACACGAAGCTGGTGACCGCAGCGTGTAGCAGAGCCGACACACTGACACGCCACGTTTACATGTGTTTCTCCCAGATGGGAACGTGGTGGGGGCCGAAAAACCCTACGTTCTGGAGACACTGAATGCTCAACACCTATAAATACCTTCTGGAAAGCGGGGTGGAAATCTAGAAGAAGCTGGAATCCCACCCCGCTTTGAAAAAGCTGAGTATCTTTCGGAGACCGCGCTCTGCGTCTCTGAGGGATACCCCAAAAAATCTGACAAAGGGGAAGAAGAGGGTTGCTCCTTCTCCCCCCGAGGATTGGCTTCCCAAAAAGGGAAGGGTGACACATCGCCAACATACGCTGACACCATCAGAGGCCAGACCCCACAGAAGGATTGAAAATAGCAGCTGATAGAGAAAAAGAAAATAAAAGATAAAAAAAGAGAGGAAGGTAAAAGAGTTTCCTGTTCCCTCTGAGCAGGAACCTAAAAACAAGGGAAAGTTTCCGAGGTGCTCTTCGGCTGCCAGGTCAGACGACGCTATCAGGGCACAGTGGGTCCACTCATATAGGAAAAAAGGGGAACGAATTGTAGTGTTTGCTATGAACAAGTGGTGGCGCTACTGTCGCTACCGATGTTCTTTTTAACCTGCGCACCTAATAGAAAGTGCGAGTTTAAAAAGAAAGTATATGACTAAAAATTATGAAAAAATATTTATTTAATAGCTGGATATCTTTTCTATACTTTCCAATGGATAAAGATTGCATTGAAAATTATTAAAGCAGGTTTTTATTCAGATTTCCGAAGGACTGCACCTGAGTTAATTTACCCGCCATGTCGGGTAAATTGATGCACTAATATTATAATCTTCTCTTGCCACGTATTAGTTATATTTTCATAGATTTAGAATTACATTTCAGTAGCAACGGTTGATGAAAAGAGGTAGTTATAATTTGAAACTAAATTTGAGATAGTATATCAAGATATGTGAAGTTTTTTATACCTTTATTCACGTAAACCAGTCAAAGTTGAAATATATTTTATATTTGTACAATAAAATACTGGCAATTGTGGATATTTAAGTGAATATTCAAATTGAAATCATTATTATAGAGAATTATTTGAATTTGTAATCAGAAGTATATACAATTATTAACTTTAGAAGACTTATAAATAAAAGAAACAATCAATCAAAAATACAAATTTTTTACTTACATTGCTTTCACATCTTAAAATCGAGAAAAATTTCAAAACACTGACAGACTGCAAATTAATTATTTAAAATCGCTTTTAAAATGCCTTAATACCTCAAACTTAAAAAAAAATTTAACCACTGATTTTTCAAATGAATATAACCTTACAAAGTCGTTACATCAGTTTTGCGAACCACATTACCTCCCATGTCACAAAAAATCGTAAGAAAATGATTAGCAGAAAATTCCAGCAAAATTCAAATTTATATATCTATATATTAATAATTGTGTACTTACTATCTTCTTTATATTCTCAATCATAAACATCCGAGCACTTGACTTCAGTCACCGGTTTCCAGAAACACAACACGTGTGCCAACTTCGCCTCTGATTTGAATCTCGTATGCGCCAATTTTTCCGCAAGTGTATCGTTCATTAATTAAATACTTTTTACGTAAAATGCTTATTTTTTCATACAAATATTCTATCCTAATCGTAAGATTAAATATCAAAGGTTATAAAATCGTTTCATTAATCTAATTCACCTTGAATTACTATTATTTAACGATTTAACTCAATGGCTTCGAACATAACCATTATGCCAAAAAACGATTAATCGCAATAAAACTGTATTAAGCAATTAGATTTTTATAATTTTTTCTATCAAATACATATCATACAAGAATGCACACGATAGAACTATTTTTATTTTTTGTTATGTTATCATTTTCTGAAAAATAGGGTGCGCCAATTTAGACGACGCGCCAATTTCGCCGCTTCTCCCCTACCTAGTAACAAGGTGGGCATTAAATTGCATTGAAATGTCAAAATCTGGAAAGAAATGGAATCGAGACAAGGACTTTTGAATGCATTTTAATTCCTAGGCATTAAAAGGCATTCAAAATTTTCTTTCTCGATTCTGTTTTTTTTCAGATTTTGACATTTCAATGTCATTCAATGCCCACTTTCTTAATATAATAATAATAATAATAATAATAATAATAATAATTTTTTTTTTTTTTTTTTGAGGAAGGGAGAAATGCTTTATGCACCTTCAAGGGAACTCCGTGCCCCCCTGGTGTGTAGGACTCTGCTGCTCGCGCAGCCCTACCCACTAAAACTCCCTCCCTGTCTCTAGGCCATGAAATCCCACCCCGGAACCGCCGTTAGGCATTACTTCAGGGTGGGGGCCATCTTGAGGCGATGTTGTCCTCTTCTCCTCGCTTCTTCTTCTTCTCCTGTTTTCTGGAGCTCATCTTCCAGCCCAGCTCTTGCGGTTTCTTACGGCCTCCTTTTGGGGGCTGCCGCCCGAAAAGCCGCACAACGCATTGTCCCCGGGACGTGATCGACCCGGGGCTTTTCCTCTCTTGCGGTGCAGAGGTAGCATCGCGGTTGCCTGGTGCAGGATCCCGTGGTATGTCCCTCCTCACCGCATCTCCAGCAGCACATGCTGCGGTCTGGCCCGCGGCAGTCCGATGCTATATGGCCAAAGCCAAGGCAGCGGTAGCACCGGTTGAGCTCCTTTCTCCTGCGCATTCTGCAAGATACCCACCCAATCTTGATGTGGGCCGCCTTGAGAAGTTTCAAGGCTCTTGCCTCCTCCACTAGCATGTATGCTTTTTTGTTTCCTTTATAGGGTGTCTTCGTTAGGGAGACCCTAAACTCCATCTCCGAATCTTGCTCGAAAAAACCTCGTACAGCCTCTTCGACGTCTCCGGCTTCAATGCTTGGGTCTAGATCGGCGATCTCGACATCCATCCGGGGAATAAGATGACGCACTGTCCCACTAGCTCCAACTGCCTCGTTGAAGGCGGTGTCCAGCCGCTCTCTGTCTTTTTTAGAACATTTCAGTTCTACTATCAACTCCTTGGATCGCGTCTCTCTGATTCTCTGAACTGTTGCACCCAGTTCGTCAGGGTTGACGCGCTTTTTAAGCCCGCGCAGGATTGAAGCGTAGCTCATTACCTCCACTGGTTTAATGAGCACCGCTTCTGGGCGCGCACGACGAGATTTCTCTTGCGTTCTGGAGAACTTCTTCTCTTCATTCTTCTTCTTTCGGAGGTCCTTCCTGTTAGGGACCTCCACCCACTCCTTTTCTTTATTGGAGGCTCTCGGCCTCTTCTCTACCGGCTTCTTCGCCGCAGACACCTCCGGGCTCACTGTCAACTCTCTCGGCCGTTTGCGGGTGTCCGGTGTGGACCTCGCAGCCGGCTGAGGGAGGGTTTGACTACCCTCGTCTGTAACTTCCTTCTTTTTTGATGGTCTTACCTCCTTCATCTTTCGTACCATGAGGCCCCTCATCAGGTATTCGAAGGAGTCGAGGTAGCATACGGTATCATCGATGTCGTACCGCAGCGCCCGAGCCCCTTCTTCATCTCCTGTATACCATCCCTGATAGGGAGGTGCATGTTCTTTTTGGACCTGGAGAAGTTCTCCATCTTCTCCAGGGCCGATTCCACCTTCGAGAGGATCTCCAGCTGTTGCTCGTTCCATGGCTGGTGTAGCCATGTATCCGTCTCGAACGGATCCGGCGTCTCCTCCGTCACGTCTAACTCCCCTCCAAAAATCTGCTCACACATCTTTTTATTTAAATTGAAATGCTCCATTATTAGTCCCACGAGTAGCTAGGGAAGTATTCGGTCCGCCCCTGCAGAGCCCCGCATGCAGGGGTAAGGCTTCAATACTCTAGGAGGTGGTCTGGTTTCCTAGAGACACCGTGTAAGACACCACTCCCTGGTGCCATGCAGCCCTCGGCACGGTAGTTAACACCTTGGCTTGGGGGTTATTCCTTCGGGACCATCTCTGGAACATTGTCCGCGACTGCTTATTTAGTTTTGTATCCGTATTCAGCAGTAACCCTCGGTACAGGGCCCCTCTATCCGCAACCTGAAGATGCGCCTGGTGGCCTGTTCTAGGGCCCCCTGATCGGTTTCCGAAGAAACCAATGCAGGACCGGGAATAATAATAATAATAATAATAATAAATAATAATATCTTTGGTACATTCTAATACGTCGCGTGAAATCTCGGGAAATGAATGGGTCGAATTTGCTGAAAGTCAATATCCAACGTGTCCTATGTTAAATTCGAACAGCTGGAGCCAGTATACAATTTGTTCAGTATCAAATCCAACTTAACCCACTGATAGTCTAACTTTAACTTCACTGTACCGATGACCGATGGGAATTTTAACGGGGGAAAAGACACTTTTTGAACTGAGTTACAAGGTTGAATAAGGTCTTAGTTTACTCTTTCGAAGAAAGTAACTGCGTCAAAGATGATTTGTAGTAGAATAACTGCTGATTTGCCACATAGCAGGTGCTTTTATATACAAATTTCTAGTTAATACCTTCCTAGACTGTCACTTTGTGGGTTGATATGGGTACAATTTCGTTTCTTCTAGAAGATTAAAGTTTTTCTGTGATGAATACATTCAGAATCTGTTGCTTTGCAAATATAATTTCGTAAAGGCTTTATATTAATTTCGAATAGATTTTATTATAAATGAATATTGATAGTCACAGGGCGTGACAAAGTTGAGCCATGTGCCCAATATTTGACAGGTTTCATAAAGTATTCTTGACTATAAATCCCACGTAAATTGAATTTCGATATATGAAAATGCAAAGTTAATTAGTCGACTTTGAGAAATTGCAATATATTTGTTTTGTAATATTGATTTACAATACTTTTTGTCTTAGTATCAAGGTTCGACAGATATGAAAAATCATTTCCAGCTTTAAATCCCACGTCAAACATATCAGGTGTACAAATAAGTTTCCGCCGTTTTTTTATCAAGAATTGGGCATTTCTTGTAAAAAGAACGGAAGCTTACGTTTTATTCGAAGTATTGTCCATCGCTTGCCAGAACTTTTCCCCATCTTTCTGGCAACATACGGACACCACGTCGGAAGAATGAATCTTTTGAGGCTATCCACGAATCGACACAATATTTGGTATTTCCATATGATGTGAAGTCCTGCTCAGACAGGCGTCATCGATAGAAATAAGTGGAAATCAGAAGGAGCAATATCTGGTAAATACGACGGGTGGGGTAAAACTCCCCACTTGAGTGTTTCCAAATAGGTTTTGACCGGCGCTGCAACATGTGGACGAGCATTATCATGCAGGAGAATAACTTTTGTCGTGTCTGAAGTAGCAGTGGGCGCGCTTTTCCTTGAGTGCTCGACTAATTCTCATCAATTGTGTTCGGTAGACAGCCCCAGTAATTGTTTCGTTCGGTTTGAACAACTCATAATACACGACACCAAGCTGATCCCACCAACTGCACAAGAAGAGTTTTTATCCATGAATATTTGGCTTAGCTGTAGATGTTGAAGCATGGCCAGGTGGTCCCCATGATTTCTTCCTTTTTGGGTTTTCATAGTGAATCCATTTTTCATCACCAGGGACTACATAGTGCAGAAAACCCTTTTGCTTATGCCTGGATATTATTTCAAGGTTATCTTGTTGACACATGCCAACCTTACGACAGCAACGTTTTGCATCTATCAATTTCAACGAAAACTTACTGGTGGCGCCAACTTTTGTCAAACGGCGGAAACTTATCGTATCGTTTTAATACAATACAAAGAGAATCGTGGTCACAATTATACGCGTAGCGCTGTGATAGCACTACACTTATCATAAAATACGGTGTCGCTACCAGAGCGATACGTTCCGCTACAATCGCGATACGTTCCGCTACAATCGCGATACACTGTATAAGGATCTCAGCTCTAATAATTAAATAGCTGAGAGAACGATATACGCATTTACGTGTTGCGCCAAAGAAATGTTCAGCAAAATTTTCGTAAATATCATTAAAATGCACTCTCTGTTTAAACAGAGAACAATCGATGAATTTTCCAAATCGCCAATCAGTTAGTTTCTCTTCCACACACACCTCCATTATTGAATGATATAGCGACGTATGCCGGGAAATTCAAACGTAAATAAATGTAAAATAAAAGGGACAGCTATTGATTAATATAAAAAATGCAGATAAAAAATATTGATAATATTCAATGTCATGGTAAATAATTAATTCTTCAAAATGAAATTGAATATGATTAATATTTTTCATCTGCATTTTTTACAAGAATCAATAGCTGCCCCTTTTATCCACCTCATATAATGACGAACATTGTAAAAATATTGTTATAGTTTGGCTGTGGGGAATGCCGTTCCGTCGCGGGAGCAGTGGGTTCACTTCTCTTATCTCCTGTCCTCGACTCTGCTCGGTACTTCCAACCTGTCACCCGACTACTCGATCCACCGGAAGCGTTGGTTGGGTTGCCTCGCAGTTAAGTCGGTCGCTCTCCTCTCTCTGGGAAGTAAAGTAATACTCGTCGGGCCTTGGAGTAACGGGCCAACGTCATTCGCCGTAGCTTCAAGAGGTAGCGCGGGTGCTCGCTAGACGGTGGTGGCGCTGGTCGTCGTGTCACCGGGGTCGTCGGTAGTTCAGGTGCCGGTGACGTCTGAGCTAGTACCTCGGTCTTCGGGGTGCGTTCCTGGGCAGGAAGAGGTTCGCCTCTCTTTTGAAAGAGATTCTCGTTCCCAAAGCCGCAGTTTGCCTGCAGTCACAATGGGTCTACTCATATAGGAGAAAAGGGGCACGAATTATAATGTTTGTTATCAACAAGTAGTGGCGCTATTGTCACTACCGATATTATTTTCAAACTGTTGTAACCATAGCAAACATATCATTGCCAGTTGAAATAATACAGCCGATGCTCGTTTTACTCAACTACCGTTCGAAGCACCTCAAACGTCGGTGATATATTTATACATTTCAGGTTAACTCACTGCCGCATTGTGATGCCCTGTCGTCGACAACATTTTACTCAACTCCTTACTATTTCCTATCTAACGCTTATTGATATTCACTTTGGGTGAATTAGGTATTTATCAAATTCATTTTACCCGAGTAGGATTTAATAAATGTTCAAATGTCCTTAAGTCCCATGCTGAATCGACAGAGTTGAGTAAAATTACTTCAACTATTTTTCTCCGTGTAATAGTACAGTATTTAACTGTTCATTGTGATTCATATTTAAAAATTCTTGTTGTATTTTTATTCTTTCACAAATAATTTTCAACTTTGAATCATTTAAATTTATTAAATGGATTTCATACAATATAATTCAAAATTTTCCGCTCTTTAGAATACATCGGGTTGGGGGGACGGGTGATTTGTTTACATTGATATTAGTTCTTGCTATCAAAACTTGGCGGCGCTGATGCTCATTTTTACATTCTTAAGTACCCTCCTAAAATACATAGTAGTGGCGCACTGTGCCTGCAGTCTTTGAGTCTGGCGTTCCTTGGCCCCGGCTCGCCTCTGCCGGGGATTCAGAGCCATGCGTCCTCGGGGTGTCAGTTGTTATGGCTGGATCCAGAGTTGTTCCTTCCGTGAGCAGCGAGGATGGCGCCCGGAGGGCATCGCTCGGCACTCGTTGGGAGGGGTTTTTTCTGGGAAGTCTGGAGGCTCCGCCGGTAATGAACTCGGAGTGTTCCTTAGTCCGTAAAAGGACTGATGTCGGTCGCGAGACCAGATTTCTTTCGTAATATGTTAGTCCTCAAAAGGACTGATTTTATTGGCGAAACTAGGTTCCTTTCGTATTATGTTATTACTCAATAGGACTGATGTTATTGGTAAAATTAGGCTCCTTTCGTATTATGTTAGTCCTCAAAAGGACTGATGCTCCGGGGGCGTTTGAAAGAGGAGGAAAAGAAAAACGCAAGGTTCAATTTCCTACGTTTATTGTCTCTGGATAAGACCCGATGAGCTATGGTGTTCGCTTTCCAGAGCGACGGTGAGATGGCGGCCACAAAAACTTCTGTTGCAGGTCCGTCCAGTAGGTGTAGGAATGTTTCCTAAACCATAATTAAGTATATTTATAATAGTTTTCATTCTTATTATTATTATTATTCTATGTATATATCTTACTTATATCTAACAAAACTAATACTAATCTATCTAAATCTACCTAATCTAAACTAAAATACTCATTAATACTAATAGTTACAGTACGGACACCTTATAAACTAATGATGGAGTTGCAGTACCTGGTAGGGTTTAATTAAAACCGACACTTTCCAGTGGTGAAATTATAGATGAGATGCTGACCTCTTTATTACCCTAAATCGCGAATAAGTGATTAGTTTATTCGCGATTCCAGGAAAAATGAAAACGTATGGAATTTTCCCATATATTTTGGATTGGCTTTTTTTTTCTTGGAGTTTCTTGTGCCAGTATAGCTGTAGAAGGGGCGGGGCTTCCAGGTCGTTAGAAATCCATTAAGGATGGGACAGAAAAGGTCGTCAAGGCGAGAAATAAGAAGCGAAATTTTTCCATACTAAAATCTAGTGCTCATAGAGCAGGAACAAAAAATTTGAGGTTCTTTGAGCGCCTAATTTGCCTTGGGCGTATATCAATATGAATGATAGAAGGTTTAGTGATTGATATGAACATAATTTGATAAGTTTGGAAACTGGACAGTTGTATTTATAAAACTACTTACTGCATAAATATAACCATACAGTAGTTATTCTACAGTTTTAAAAACTAAATTTCGACATTCGTTATATAAATTTTAGATTTACCAAATCAAAACATTAAAAATTCATGAACACATGTTCATCGGTTCGTCATCTGTAGCTTTTTCTTTGTACTTCCTTATAGCTTGCTTTGATAAATACGCTTGAGCAATCGTACCCGAATCTTTTCCCTTCAATAACCTGTTCATGAACGTGCACCAACAAATTACGTACTCAACGGCAATGATGTTCGTTAATTGTTCTACTAAGGCTTCCACATGAGACCTACAGTTAATAAAAGAGAAGTCTAAGATTAGTTGCAGTGGCATTACCTTCGACAGTTGATACAGAACCTGTAAAAAAGAAATTTTGGATTAATACCTTGGAATGGTTTTTTTTTCTAAAGAAGCATATGGGTCATTCCATATTATATTTACAACTGAAAAATAAAATGGCCCCGAATATATTTTTTAATGGATTAGATACAAAATAAATTGACCCGTATTTTTTTTATTTCCGCATGATATTCGAAATTTTCAATTTACGGATACTTAAATATTTAAAGAGTGGAAAATCTCATTTTTTCGAAATTTTCTAGTTCGTTAACGAATTCATAGAAATTCACGAAATTTTGGGAGTATGTTCGTGATGAATCAGACCTTATTTATCCGCTTGAAGGAATCAACTACATTGTTTTTTTATACAACAAATGGGCAATTGTTATAAACAAATTGTAGTTACAAAAAATGGGTCTCTTTAAAATCGTCTTTTCGATTACTCAAATATTTGTCGTACCATCTAGAATAACTGGTTAAAATTTCTAAGTGGACCGTTCATTGGTTTTGGAGATATAATTAATTATACACAGTCTCTCCAGCCCGAGCTCGTCGTAGCGCGCTGTCCACTCAGGCTGTGCGACGCGGTGTCTGCACGAACACGTTCGTGCGAGAATTTTCTCGACTTTCCCGATATTATTTGTGAGCATCGTACACTGCCTTCAGTTTAGCGTGAGGCATTCGGTGATCTACACTGTTTTGAAAAATGTCCTCAAGGAAATTTCAAAGTATGTGCTGCAACCTTCTGAACGAAAAATTACACGGTTCGAAAGTGCAGAAATCAAATTTGCGTCGTGCTTCAGATTCAATCCGAAAAAAGTAGAAATCTTTAAAACCAGGTGACGTTTTGTGTGCTCCTTGTAGAAAAAAAATTGGGAAAATGAGCGTCAGTGAAATCGGTAAATACGCAATAGACAGTTGTTAATCTAAATTTTCAAAAATTATCGTTGGGTTTTTAACCTTTTTTGTGAATTATTCTAGCACCTTTAAAGAAAAAAAACAACACATTAGAATCAAATTCGGAAAATTTGAGTGACGATCCAACAAGTGATTCAGAAATTTCAGACGACGATGACATATTGAACATAATAAATACGTGCAGCCGATGGTTTCACATTTTCTGATTTTTTACACTCGTATGTTATCTCTTTATTACCTTATCTCATTATATACATTTCATGAATTGTAATAATTTGATAGAATCACAAGAATAACGCATGAAAGCTATTTCAAGCAAGCATGTCGTTGCGCAGCCTGAGTGGACAGCGCGCTACGATGCGCTCAGGCTGGAGAGACTGTGTGTAATTAATTATATCTCCAAAACCAATGAACGTTCCACTTAGAAATTTTAACCAGTTATTCTAGATGGTACGACAAATATTTGAGTAATCGAAAAGACGATTTTAAAGAGACCCATTTTTTGTAACTACAATTTGTTTATAACAATTGTTCATTTGTTGTATAAAAAAACAATGTAGTTGATTCCTTCAAGCGGATAAATAAGGTCTGATTCATCACGAACATACTCCCAAAATTTCGTGAATTTCTATGAATTCGTTAACGAACTAGAAAATTTCGAAAAAAATGAGATTTTCCACTCTTTAAATATTTAAGTATCCGTAAGTGAAAATTTCGCATATCATGCGGAAATAAGAAAATACGGGTCAATTTATTTTGTATCTAATTCATTAAAAAATACATTCGGGGCCATTTTATTTTTTAGTTGTAAATATGATATGGAATGACCCATATGTAAAATGTATACAAACCTT
This sequence comes from Diplolepis rosae, assembly GCA_030998225.1. Classification (NCBI taxonomy): domain Eukaryota; kingdom Metazoa; phylum Arthropoda; class Insecta; order Hymenoptera; family Diplolepididae; genus Diplolepis; species Diplolepis rosae. The sequence goes on from JAPYXD010000738.1 coordinate 2,936,511, forward strand.
TAATACAAGTAAGCAATCTGATAAACGCAGCCATTGTTGTGCTAAGTGCTTGAGCCAAGTGCTCCTCGGAGGATGAACACAAGTGCGTGATTAGCGAACTTATTTGTCCTGGCATTACCCCAATCCTTCAGGCCAATGATCCTGTTTAATTTTTGATCATAATAAATTTCTGAATCGATGGAAAGTCCGTCCCATGCTAAAATAAAAACCCGGCAGAGAAGTCGATAGCATTGCGCTGATGCTTCGAGATGGCTAAAGCCTAAATTTTGTCATCCAATGTGAATCTTCTTGCCCATATAATAAAATAAGGAGAAAACCGCGTCATTCTACGAACGTAGATTAAATGAAATAGACAATTTCAATATGCAGAATTTATCACGAACTACTGCAATTGAGGGGCTCGGATCTCCTCAAACGTGACGTCTCGGTTACCGATTTTCCGAAGTCAAGAAAATTAAATAAAAAAACACCATCATATTCAGCAATATTTATTTTCTAGACTTCGGAAAATCGGTAACCGAGACGTCACGTTTGAGGAGATCCGAGCGCTAGGTAGTCCAAGCAACGGGGAATTTTTTAGGACAATATTTATTTCAGAAAACGGTCTGCGCCATCAGAACAAAGGTCGGTCATAGAGTAATTATGTCATGTTTTGGACAACGAAATATGATTTATATACTTTTTATTAACATTTAAGACCAAAAAATCGCACTTTTTATAGTTTTTTGTTTATAACATTAAAGGTAATTATCCAATCCAAATGACATCAATTGAAAGGGTGTAGACAATTGAATTGTGAACAAAATGAGCCGTCGCTTGATCTAATTAGACAATTAAAAGCAGAAAAAATTCGGGAAAACCGGAAAATTCAGCTTTTTTTAAACAAATTAATATCTCAGTTAATTTTTAACTTTTTTGGTTGAGGTTTGGTGGAAATGTAGCAGACTTTATTCTCTTCAAATTTATAAAAAAACGGACACTTTAAGATAATACGTTTTCACGCTATTGACACTTTAATTTATTTAATGCGTTAATTGCAAAATGTCTGCTTGCCGCAGAGGTGGTCCGATTTTTATTTTGAAAACGGCTTTTAAAAATATAAATCGAGCACAACAGAACGTCAATCTTCGTTTTTCGCTAAAATGTTGCAAAGTTTACTAAAAAAGGCTCAAACAAGGCTCCAAACTCCTGAACGCAGCAAAGTGACAGTGATGGGGGGAGAAATCGAGTAGGCTCACTGAGTCACTTTGTTGCGTTCAGGAGTTTGGAGCCTTGTTTGAGCCTTTTTTAGTAAACTTTGCAACATTTTAGCGAAAAACGAAGATTGACGTTCTGTTGTGCTCGATTTATATTTTTAAAATCCGTTTTCAAAATAAAAATCGGACCACCTCTGCGGCAAGCAGACATTTTGCAATTAACGCATTAAATAAATTAAAGTGTCAATAGCGTGAAAACGTATTATCTTAAAGTGTCCGTTTTTTATACATTTGAAGAGAATAAAGTCTGCTACTTTTCCACCAAACCTCAACCAAAAAAGTTAAAAATTAACTGAGATATTAATTTGCTTAAAAAAAGCTGAATTTTCCGGTTTTTCCGAATTTTCTCTGCTTCTAATTGTCTAATTAGATCAAGCGACGGCTCATTTTGTTCACAATTCAATTGTCTACACCTTTTTAATTGATGTCATTTGGATTGGATAATTACCTTTAATGTTATAAACAAAAAACTATAAAAAGTGCGATTTTTTGGTCTTAAATGTTAATAAAAAATCTATAAATCATATTTCGTTGTCCAAAATATGACATAATTACTCTATGACCAACCTTTCTTCTGATGGCGCAGTTCGTTTTCTGAAATAAATGGACTAAAGCCCCTTATTGCATCCGGCCCCTCAACTATGAGTAATGCTAGAAATATAATTAAAAAGAATTCTAACAATAAGAAATGTCGCAAAACTTCCGACTTTCTTATTGTGAATACGAAAGTATTATTATGAAGTAAATAACTCTAAATGTGATTTTTATCAAAAAGAAATCAGAAAATAATGTGAGTAAAAAAATTAATTTCAAGATTACAATAATTCGTAAAATAAAGTTAAGAAAATTGCGTGAAATATTTTGTTAAAATACACAAAAGTATTATTAATTTGTTGTAAAATATAAATATACAATAAGAATGGCAAAAGCTAAATATATTTTAAATGTATTATTAACTTGTAGAAAAGTAGTGAAGAGAAATAAGTAAAACACCTTTTGCGAATTCTTCAGCACTGTCTAGTCCTTTTTGAACGAACCCAATTTGTGCACATATTCAGACTGCCGTTTCAAGAAATTAGTCGCTATTCCATGTAAACGTGCAGCAACTGGAGTTAAATCTTTTTTCCGGGTAACTGATTCAAGAATTGCTCGTTTTTTATAACTCTAAATATCACAAGAAATGTTTACTTAGTCTTTATGTTAAATTGCATGTGCTTAGATATGATCTATCGAATGTTTTCAACTTATCTATGAATTTCATTGAACGCTTTTTCCGATTTTGTACCTAAAAGTCTTCAGCAACAGCTTGGTATTCAATGTACACATTTTTTGTAAGTACTCTCTAAACCTCAATCAGTGAAATAGTCACTGATTATATCAGTAAAAATGAAATGAAAACTTTCATCTACACTTTACTGATTTTTTGTCCCTTAAAAATAATAATAATTACGTAATTTCGTTTTAGTGTTGTTTAGCCTAAAATAAACGATTTCATCGATCGTTAAAATGTATTGCTGGTTTTATTACTCTCACCTGAATCTTTCACTGATTCAATAAGTGAGTTCAATCTATTTCTTTGATTCATCAGTTGAATTTCACTGATTCTCAGTGAAAGACTTATAGCTGCTGCCATCAGTGGCCGTTCACTGATTCAGGTTTAGATATATATATATATATATCTACGCTTATTATTGTCCGAGATCATTCTCATATATTTCTTTCGAAATTCACGATACATTAATGTTGCTGTGTTTGTTCATTTCAAAAATATTCATTTATCAATTTTTAGAGCTAAAACAACAACTATCGAGCAGGTAATTTATAATTCAGTAATGAAAATTATATCTCTCACTGCAATTCCATTCTCTGTATTCAAAATAGTTGAATCAATATAAATAATTCGTTGAACACTACTTTTTCAATAATTCGAGAGAAAGCCACCAGTAGAGAATAATGGTTCTGCTTTTTCCAACATTAAAATCTATTTCATCTGATAAGTGTAATAAATACAAAATTGAATATAAGTTGACTTTTAAATTATGTCCACGTTTTTACGAAGCAAACGATTTTTTTTCAAAAAATCATAACTCAGAAACAAAAAATTTTAGCTGCTAGAGATTCAGTAGAATTGAAACTAAAGGTGTCTTTTTGACGCGAAAAAAGTTTGAGAGAAAAAAAATACACTTTTCGAGATATTGAATTTAAAAGAAAATTGCAATTTTTCTTTATTGCTCAATACAAAATTAATAACAATCAACAAGCAATTTTTTATAACTGTATTCGATATTAAAAATTATTACAAATATTTAAAAGTGAAAATTGTTAAAATCGGTCAATTTTTGAAGAAGTTATAGAAAATTGAAAAAAAATTTCTCGCGAATAGTTGAAAAAATATATTTTGACCCCAAAAACGAAATTGCCGATAAATATCAGAAAATTTTTTTTTCGGCCCAATAAAATAATATGTGTCTCATTATTTTGGTCAAAGAGCAACATATTAGAGTTTCGTTAAGAAATAAATTCGTGTGCCGAATGGACCCGTTGAATTGAGATGGGAAGCATCAATTGCACAATTTTGAGTCTTTCTAACAAAAAGTTTAAACTTACAAGACAACAGATCAATCTTTGAAAAATTTTCAGCCTTGTCAATCAAAGCGTTATTCGAAAATTTTTAGTTTTTATAAAAAGATGGAACATTTATGAATTTCTTGAATGTTCATACATTAAAAAAATATCGAATCAGAGAATTATGTGCAAAGTATTTTCCATTGAGAAGAAATGAACATGTGATTTAATCAAAAGTTCAGTAAAGCTGGGACATAGTGACTTTTTGAGAAAATTAAAATTTTTTTGCGAATTCATTGAATAAGGAAGTATGAAGTTTAATCAACTGTCTTACAGTTAAGTCAAGAGTTCTTATATTTTGACAAACATTTCGGGTATTTATCTTACAAAATGTATATATACTTTGTTATATTATTGCCAATATAAAGTGTATATATATAATTGCTTCCCATTCGTCTCGAGTGTTTCTAAATCATTTTTACAGAATAGATATAAATAATGAAAACGAATTGAAAAAAATGATGTTGCAACTCTGTCGAATCGCGTGCTCTCGGCATAGGTTCATCTCTTTTCCTCCACGTTCGATCGACTTATCTCTTGACGGTATCGGTGCGCTTGAACGCAGTTAAAGAAATTCCCATCCCGACCGCAGTTTTGGTTTAAAAAATTTCAAAATATATTTAAAAACTGCCAGAAAGCCTGCTGAACAACTTTCTCGCTGAAAGTTCTTTCCACTCTAAACTTCCTCGCATACTTTCCTTCTTTGAAGACGAAAAATGAGAATTTTGCCAGTAGCAACTGTTATAATGAAAATTATTAAGAAATTGAGAATTTTCTTATGTTGAACATAACCATCTAAAGCTCTAGAGTTTTTTAAGTCTGTTAATAAAATTTTAGACTATTTCGGACAAATTTGTACGAAAAACATTGAATTGATTGTAAAAAATCGGCGGGAAACTCGTTTTTCCGTTACAGCTTAGAGTAACGGAATGTTGTGTATTCTGTTACAGAGCAATATAATGTAGAAATTGAACTGCGCATGCGCATATAGTCTTACAGCGGAGCAGAATCTTCTTCTTATTCTTCTTCTTCTTCGTACAGCGTTAGCACCCTACTGACAAAGCCTTGTACATTTGAACTGCGCATGCTCTATTACAACCAGCTACTACTACACAAGATCAATAAAATCAAAATGGCTGGGACTAGTCGCGAAATATCAAGTGTAATGACTAGCGCCGCAAACAACTACAATACTAGATTAGATTCAAGTGTACGCATAAAAACTCGTATCCGCACCGAAGTCACATAAAATAGAATACGTGCCAATGCACACAATTCGGGAAATTACGAGACTCGCGACAATGCTCGCAGGACTGATCGCGCCTCGGCTTCGTCTTGGCTTTACCTCAGCTACGTATCGACTACGCATCGTCTATACCTCGACTACGCCTTGGCTTCGATCTCCTGCGAGCATTGTCACTCGACACGCAATAACCCTCATTGTGCGCCTAGGCACGTAATATACTATTATCTACCGTATTTCAATCACGTTGATCTAGACGCAACGCGTGGAATATAAACATTGGTAATTTGACAAAATCGTTAAAAATTTCATAGTGATTTTGTTGTTGATTTCTACGATTGTTAGCTATTATGAAGGTTTTTGACAACATGTTTCACAGGTCAATTCATGGATTAAAAGCCAATACAACTTACCTTTCTTCCACACTGTACACTTTTATCACCAGTGTCCCAGGAAACGTCATAAAACTTATCCTGTTGAAACAAATACTTAGCCCCAGCACAATTAGATTCATGTAAAACGTTTTCACCTTTAACCAAAAATAGAGAGCATTGGAATGGTACTCCTAACATCTTATGTGGATTCCAAGATACAGAATTAGACCTGTTGGATAGATACAGTAGTTTTTAATGTGCTAATTGAGACATTCCGTACTGCAAAAATAATTAAAAAATTAAGGAATAAAAATAATGATGGGATCACTGGAAGAAAAAAAATTAAGTTAGTATTTTGCCTCCATTTTTTCATAACTTCGGAAATAAGTACTGCATCACACTCTATGAACAATATCATTCTTCATCCAAATAAAAATACATATAAGTTTAGATTTGAACTGCACTAGAAAGCAGAGAAATTAATTGACTCAACCCTTTATTTCGCTTACTGTATCTCATTCATCATCAAGGTTTTACGGAACCTTTAAAAACTTTCGTTTTAACGTAAAATTACTCTACAGCCAGCAAATTGAAAAAAATCCTACTAATCTAACTTGCTATAGTTACGATAATGCCTCCGTCACCCATAAAACCTGTTAAAAAGTGGATGAAGCCATATTTTTGCCATGATACCATCAGTGTAGGACTTCTGTGGCTTCTGGTTGAAAAACTAAATCAAGTGGTTTTTACAGGCCTCTCTTGGAGTCAGCTAAGTTCCATGAAAAGAAGTATGCAGAGATCAAAACAAGTGCTAGTGTGACGGTACTATGTCTGGGCTATGCGGTGGATGCATCAAATATTCCCAGCCAAGATCTCTTAATTTTTGGCAAGTCATTGTAGTCGTTGTTATGTTGTTATTGTTCAAATATATATTGAAAATTCCATCTGGTCTCAAGTAACGTTAACTCTGCATTACAGATTGATAGGGTCGATATAGTAGAGTTCGTTTAGCGTGGTGAGTGATACACTCTTCTATTTATCGAAATAATCGACCGAAATGATTTAGAAAAAATTTGTATATAGTTCATGATATATACGTGGCCAAATTGGCGTAAATATGTCACGTCCCGTGACCGTCGCTATTTATTTATTTCATATTACCAAATTATGTAAAATTAATAAAAGATTTTAACATAAAACATGCATAAGCAACAGCTATTAAAAAGTATTGATTAGACGAAAATTGAATGTACGAAAAATAAAATTGTAATAGAAAGAGAGATAGTGATGAACTTATAAATAGAAAACATCGTAAACTCTTAACTACCTCTTAATAAGGGAACCTTGTCGGAATGTCCTAAGTACACAAGAATATCGACGGGCGCAGCAAATGATAGAAATTAAAAAATGAATCATCTCAAGAAGGAACGTCGGGGAAACCAGAATAAGGAAACGAAGTCTCCCCTTTTTTCTTCAGTACATAAAAAAAATGGCAACCCAAAGGAAAAGAGGCCATCTCAGACACGTGCCAAGGTCAGGCCAACATCAGAAGAATATTAGCAGTGCAAAATTAAACATAGTCAGTATCGACAAAAAATATAAAACCCATTAATCACCACCTAGAAGTACCATGTGAGTATCGATCAAAAGTTAGCCAGTATCGACTGAAAATTAGCACATAAAAGTACCTGCGAATCTGCGAATCTTCAGTTGCCATCGGGTCTATCTTCAGAAGCGGAACTCCTCCCGAAAAGTACAGTTGCCGGGAAATCTTCAACGCCGGAACTCTGCTCAAAAATTAGTTCCCCTCGGACCATCTTAAAATTGAGAACTCTCTACGGAAGTTACTCCGGTCAACTCAGTCCATCTTTGTCAGTATCTTCCTCGTCAATTTAACATTACATAGAAATTCAATTTAGTGGAACATTTTTCGTGAGTTAAAAAGTGGAACCTGTAAATGGTTCATATATTGAAGTGTCTACGATTCGATTTTACTGAGGCCCCAAATCGTATATATTGACAGGGGCATCTTCAACTCACCCTTCGGGATCGTCACTAGTCCAGCCCGAAATAAAGGGTTTCCCAATAGGGGTGATATGATTTTGAATGTCCCTATCGGGCTCATTTGAACTGAAATTTTTGACGTCTGCTGTCAGTTGTCATCAGTAAGGTTTGCCATTTAATCATGAGTAGTTTCACGCTTCCACAACGTTTGGAAATTGTCCAATTATTTTATCAAAATTCGAGAAGTTTTGTCGGTGTTCAAAGAGCATATCGTGCAAAATATGGTCGTCATTCTGCTCCATCCGCGCTCTCAATTCGTCGAATAATCGATAAGTTGGAGAGTGAATTTACTCTATTGGATACTAAGCCTAAAAATCGTATGCGTACCGCACGTTCTACACAGAATATAGCCGCCGTACAGGCCAGTATCGAGGAAAACCGTGAATTGTCCGTGCCACGTCGACCTCAGGAATTGGGCCTGTCCAGGATGACTACCTGGCGTATTTTGCGATTGGATCTTGGCCTGCATCCCTATAAGATGATTCTGGCCCAAGAACTGAAGCCTAATGACCATCGTTTGCGTCGGGAGTTCGCGGATTGGGCTCTGGAATCAATTGAAAATGATCCCAATTTTCATCAAAAAATTTTTGGCTCAAGTCTCGGGGGACATTTGGCCGATATATTGTTTAAATCATAAATGGCATAGAATATCCAATATAATAAAAAAGATTTCGATCAATTCCGAATGAATATTCAGTGTTTTTTTTCAATTTCAAAACATATCACCCTTATTGGGAAACCCTTTAGATTTGTGGATTTAAGCCCCACCTGTCACAGTTTCTCTATTTGAATTTTGGTCTACCTGTCAGAATTTCAACGCATCGTAAGGTGAATTAGAAGGTGTGTACCCCTTCCGGATTATCAGTGGTTCCAGCCTGGATTCGAGCAAGTCCAATTTTAATATATGACCCCAGGAGGAAATTTTAATAACTTTCTATCTCTCTCTCTATGTCTCTCTCTCAGTTTGTACCCATCAAAATAAAGGTTAATAATTGTAAATTCAGTAAGTTTAGAGTTTCATTTTAATTAGCTACCCTCATCCCATTTTCGGTTCAGAAATCCTCTGGATTTCTTTACCGATCTAAAACGAGGGAAAATAAAATATATTAGTTTAGTGTTAAATAACAAAATTTAAATAAACGAATAAAACAATAATAATATAAATAGAAAGAAAATAAATGAAATTTCTTTTTTCATATTTTTGAATTAAAATTTGTTTCTGGAAATTATTGATAAAATTCTTCGAAAATGTTCAATAATATTTTTGTTCAATTTAATAATAATAATTTTTCGCAAATATTACATACAATTTTCTGGAAAATTTTCAGTAAATTTTTTCCTAAATTTTCAATACAGATTATTCAGGGCTTGTGCTTGAGTCATCCTTGTCTAATCTGGTACTGCAAAAATTCATCATTTGTTAACTAAGATTAAATTCAAGTTTTAAACAGAAAAAATAGAGCACACGAAATCATAAGTCCCCTTTGGATTCGTCGAACGGTCACCATCATTTGGGTGAGGCAAACCTCGAAGTGCTTACATTTTACTGTTTTCAACTTTTATTTTTTCTCTATTTGACAAAAAAAACACACAAGACATTGTTATTTTACTCGAATTTCTGCTAGTACAAAAATTATTCAGGGCTTGTGCTTGAGTCATCCTTGTCTACTCCGGTACTTCAAAAATTCGTCACTTGGTAACTAGGATTAAATTCAAGTTTCAAAACAGAAAAGGAATTAAGCACACGAAATCATAAGAACCCTTTGGATTCGTCGAACGGTCACCATCATTTGGGTGATGGTTTTCGACTGTTGTGATTTCTGTAAATCGTATAATTACCCAAGATTCTGTGCTTGAGTCTAGCTTGACTAATTTTTAATCACAGAAAGATTGAATAATTGAAACTACACAAATAGGATATTAAAATAAAAATTTATTTTTATTGATTTTTATTCCTGTGACTGAAATTTGTTTTAGGATATAGCTTTTCACTTTGTGGGAAGTTATATTAAGAAGCAATCAGCGAATTGCTCGCTCACCTATCCTTAAATTAGAGTCTTTGAATATGAGAATTGCAATTTTTCCTATAAAAACAACTCAAGTACACTACACACCAAATTTATTTAATAAAATATTTTGTTTGTTAGTTTAGAAATCTTTTCCTTTATTTAACTTTTAAATAAAATAATCTTTAAATTTGGAGTTCACATACGGGAGGAGAAATAAAAACGATTCAGGATGTAGTTTATCTAATTTAATGAATTTTATACTATATCAATTTTCCCTTTACAAGAAATTTTATTCATCAGTATTACCTGAGTTATTAAAGGAGGGAAAATCGATCTATTCTACGAATTATCTCTTAAAATTGCTTTCTATTGACCCCAGATAAAATCTTCAATTATACATTTATTTTCGGTGGATTTTTGTTAAGATACAAAGAAAAAGATCCTCTATTTTCTAATCTTAATCTAGTGGAGACAATTATTATTCCTTTCTCTTTCTGATGACTCGATATAATGCAAGTTCAATATAAGGTCTGCTTGCTTTCGAGACAAGCAGTTCTGTCTTCTTTTGATCTCACAAGAGTGATCGTAAGCATTGATTGTTCGAAATATTTATCAATAAATGTAAAAATTCATTGATGAAATTCTTTCGTAACAATCGTGGGAATCCTGAGCGCAGAACTCGAAATTCGAGGAGAAACCTCTCAATCTGTTCCGCGGGCCTCAAGAGTGAAACCAGTTAAAACTCATCGGGGAGCAGAAAACTCCCAACCTGCCCTAAAAGGTCTCAGATGACAAGTTAGAACTCGTCTGAAAGCAGAAAACTTCCAGCCTGTTCTAAAATGCCACTTAGGCAGCTTAAGGCTCGTTTGCGAGCCGCCAGAATGTCTTTTCGACGGCAGTGTCTCCAGAACGTGGGATTTTTCGGCCCCCACCACGTTCCCATCTGGGAGAAACAGAGGCAAACGTGGCGTGTCAGTGTGTCGGCTCTGCTACACGCTGCGGTCACCAGCTTCGTGTAAAGCCGAAGGTGCACGAAGACGGACTTCGTTACAATACTTGAGTTTTCAAGTTATTTTTAGATTTCACGCTTTCGTTAATCGAGTCGAAATTGAGAATTGTATTTTTCTCGAGTACGTGCAAAAGAGGCGCGAAGCAGACGACGAATTTGAATTTACGAAGTATATAGTTCAAGAAAGAACACTTTTCTTCAATTTCTTGAAGAAAGTCTGCATGAAATAAACATCAGTATGACCTTGAAAAATTTCATGAGGATTTCAACACTTCAAAAATAAACTTTCAGTGAAATTTAGTGACAATAAATGTATAAAATTTGAATCAATATATAATTTTCCATTCGAATTTATATACTTCTTACTAATTTTGTACATTTAACAATTTTTCAATTAGAACAATATTTTCTATCAAGATAAAATGAACATAAAATTCAAGTTCATAATTTATATTTTCAGTTATATGTTAGAAATATTTTCATCTCACATTTTTGTAGCCTAAGCACAAACTTTTCATTCCAAAACTTAAAATCTCTACGGAAATGGAAAATTGTCTAATATCAGTAGATAAATTAAAAAGCTAAAATATGTGTTTATTGGTATTTCCATATTAACATATAAATATCAATCAACTTTAAATTTTACATAAAAATGTTCGGCGAAGTGTTCAAATCTTGTTACAATTTGACAAGATTTTATGGAGGAGTGCAATCTTTTGGATGAAATATTTTGTAGTTCTTAATTTGTCTGTCCGTCTGAAATCGTAGTAAGATTGGAACAGTAAACAACAAATTTTCCAATAGAATTCAGGATCAATAATAATTGATTCAGGAAATACTTCAACTCTGTAGAGCATTTTTGTATTTCGAATTCAAAATTTGTGCTTAAGCCACAAAAAAGTAAGCTGAAAATGTAGATATAAAACTAATTATGTCATGTTTATGTCTTCTTAATGGAAAATACTTTGCATATAATTCTCTAATTCGATATTTTTTTAATGTATGAACATTCAAGAAATTGATAAATATTCCTTCTTTTCATAGGAACTAAAAATTTCCGGATAATGCTTTGATTGAGAAAGCTAAAAATTTGTCAAATATTGATATAAATTGCAATTTTACAATTGCATTATTTTCCAAAGATTTTAACATCTCTTCAATCTTGATAATTCTTACAGAAGTTTATTTCATGTGAGTGACTTTTTCTTTTTCTAATGAAAGATTTCGTAATTCTAAATTCGGCCCAATTCGTAACATTGTAAAAAGATTTTAAAAATTCAAAAAAAATTTTTTTCTGTTTTATTCAAAGACAATAAATATTCAATGTTTGGAATCAAAATATTAAGTAAACGATTTTTAATTTCTGGGAATAAACTGCTTTAATAAGACAATCTTTCTTCTTTGTGAGAAATCTCAATTTTAAAATTAAAATTCTACGCATAGGATACAAAAACATAATATGAAAATACTTTTATTACAGAATTTTGAAATATACAAGTTGACCAATTTTTAATCGAGTAAATCGGCTACTTTAAGCAAAAAATTATGTTAAAAATATTTTATCAAAAAAAGTAAGACACATTAAATTACGGTTTAAAATCCACATTCATAGATTGATGGTAAAAGCAGTTTAAAGGTTTTTAATCTTACGTTTTAGTGACGTATGCACAGACTTTTAATCAGGTAAATGAAATGCTTTACAGAAAGTCGAAATTTTCTTATTACTGCACTTAATCAAATTTATAAAGTAAAAATATTTTTTAACTGATGCTTTCACTCAATTCTTTAAACATTCATTAATTGAAAAATGTACTCAAAATTTAATCTTGCAGCGTTCCAATATTCCCACAATGTTACAAAATCTTATTAATCATTATTTTAGTCGAATTATTTTCAAAATATTTAAAAAATAAATGTAAATATTTTGATTAAATACTCTGTCAAATTTTGCATTTGACTGATCTTGCAAAATTGTTGAAAGTTTTGAATACCGATAGAAGAAACTTTAAATGAAATTTTATGTCCATAAATGCTTAAAGTTCTATATAGAAATATCAACTACAACATTCTCAAATTTTATAAATAAACTACTAAATTCAAAAAGTTTCGGATTTTTTTAAAAACTGTACAAATTTCAAATATGAATCAGTCAAAATCTACTGATTATCAGTGACATTTGACTGATTTAAATAACTAAAAACAGGTTACTGTGAATCAGTCAAATTTCACTGATTACTTCAGTGAAAAGTAACTGATTTAACAGTGAAAAATATTGTTTCCACTGATGATTCAGTGAAAAGGCAAATCACTGATTCAATCAGTGAAAATTTGACTGATTCAGATTTAGAGTGTATACAAATTTCAAATATAAAGTGTACTCTGTACATTAATCAAACAAATTTAGAAGATGAATATTTTAATAAATATTCCTAAATATTATTGGAATATGATACATATCGATTTAGAAAAACTTCTTCAAAGTACTCAGACATTTTTCTTATTTTACAACATTTTTGCACCATGCTTGACCTTTGGGTAGGATTCAAGAAAAAAATTGTAGACATACTTTCATTACTTAGTAAAATACTATGAAGACTTGCTTTTTAAATTAAAGCGAAAACTTTTAAAACCTTTAACAATCGGTTGCATAGATTCTGCTCTAATCTTGGACGCAATTAGAGAAATAGGTTTTTTTGCTTTTTTTAGATCTAGTTTTTGCCTTAAACATAAAAGAAAGAAAACACATTTGAAATATTAAAATAAAAAAGCTGGTTCATTCTTAGAGAATCCCAAATATTCTGAAATAAACCTCCTTTCCACACCACCACGGAGGTAGAGTTTAAGGCTCGTTTTTTTACGTGGTATCCCCTGTAGGCCTAGTCCACGTCCTACGAAACGAAAAGGGTTTTTGCTTTCAAGCAAAAAGAAAAAAGGAAAAAAATGAAGCAAAGTGGTAAAAAACGCTACAAATGTATCCCGTACTTCAGGCTTGCCTCTATCAAATGCCAGTATACGTCGAACAAAAATGTTTTGTTTTTAATCAAATAATGAAGAAGTTTGATTAATTCGGGATGATTTGGGGTGCTTGATTATTGTGAGTCCCCTTGCCTCTCACTTATGCCCAAAGCGTGATATTACTCAATTTCAGAATGTATTCTTACTCACAAAATAATAATTAAAACTAAACAATTTCCAGACCCGAGGCACGCGAAGAAAGAAATAAAGAACGTATCTCTGATATAAGAAATAAAATGTCATTATTTTGTGAGTAAGAAAGGGGTTTGAAATTGATTAACGCCATGCCTTGGCCATTAGAATTAATCCTCTCCTTCGTGAGCGGAGAGCGACAAACCACTTTCCCTATCACTTTCTGTCATCTCATATAGATTTTCGGTCATTAATTGCAAATGCTTCGAAGTGATGCTCGTTGTTCTGGCTGTTTCAGCTCTCGCCTTTAGGGCTGATCGAGTAACACAAATTGAGTTGACCGTCCTGTTTCCTAAGCGATTTCTTTTGGGAGTTTTCGCGTCCGTGAGCATGGAGAAACCTCGCTCCGCCTCAGCATTTGAATGAGGAAGACTCCGAACATGATTCAATACTGAGGTCAAATTTGGAAAAAGTTTTTCTCCTGTACTCGTCGAAGATACACCGATACTAGACCACATTTCGTCAAAAGATAAATTCGACCACTTCTCTTTGAGTTCCTGTCTGATTTTGAGTAAAGAATCCCACTCTTTTTGTACACCTATTCTATCAAACGACCCTAAATCTTGACAAACTTTCCAGACCCTAGGAAAAGTTTCGCTTCGATCAGCATAGAAAGCTACTTGAGGCCGGAAAACAGCAACGCAAGATAAAAAGATGTCATCAAAAGGAAGTCGATTGCAAATTTCTTCGCTTGCTGTGACATAAAATTTCAAGCAATTACGAAGAAATAGATCAACTTCTACTATTTGCAATTTCTAGTTTGTAAGTTGCTGCTGGAAATATTCTCGCGTTTCCTTACCAACGTCAATGTCTTGAAGCGGCTTTTGATTACTAGGATCTGCAAAGTTAACATTTCTAATGATTTGAAAGAATAAATTCGGTTGAAGAAGACCCTCTTTCAAATAACTGCTAAGAATCCATACGAAGAATTTAGCCGAGTTTGGCTGGAGTTCCTGACAGAAAATGTCGTTGGCTCCACATATCGAACCATTAATGACAGCCACTTTTCTAGAGTCCTGTCGATCGTTTCGTCTTCGTACACTGAAAATGATTGCTTACGCAAAATATTTGCCATGCGATCAGTTTCAGCAGCACATACGACGTTATTTACAACTCGGACCATTTTAGTGTGGCTCAATCTAACTTCTTTTAAAACCGAAAGTTCCATATCTTGGAAAAGTCCTATCAATTCTGATAAAATCGCGAATGTAAATTATGCTCTACGAAAAATGTACTAATCCTAATCTCTGCTTCTTGTACTTTCTGTTTGAAAGTAACACTTTCCGGAATCGTGGAATTTGTGAATTCTGAAGCAGAATAACTTGCTACACAAGGTTCAACACTGTAAGAATTGGCAGTTACATTAGAAGAATTTTCACTTACTACTCGATAACATTCTAATTTATTTGAAAACTCTTGCTTCTTTCTGTGTGGTAAAGATGCTTCATGCTTTTCAATTTCCGATTTGCCACATAGCAACGTTTCATTGCAAATTTTGCAATGAAATCTTGTTTCATCTGCTAATGTAACCACCCACTCTCTCCACGACGGACATTCATCAAACCATCCCAACTGAAAGTTTTTTGCATTTTTCATGACTTTTCTAGCGGGTTGACATTCGTTTGAACCAGAGTTCAAACGGTGGTCAACCTTCGTTTGAACCTGGCTGTCCTACAAAACACTCGAATTTGGGTCAATCGGATTACTGATTGTGAACAATAAATTATACGTCGAAGGAAAACAGAATTATTTGAAAAGAATTAATAAGATGAAAAGTCGATAAAATTGAGCGAATGTGAATAATTTGTAATCTGCACACAAATTAAGTTTCACAAAATAAACTTACCCACAAGCATCAAACAGTAACGTACGTAAGAGCACTCACGTATCACCAAATAATAATATAATATTCTTACTTTTTCCGTTTTCAATAAGGAATTACGATAAAAATATGAAGAATCCACACTCTTGCCTTCTCAAATAACGCATAAAGCGAGAATCAAGTATATCTTAGAAGAAAACAAAAGAAGGTTGCTATTATTATTTGTTTTCGTCTCCAATTTGACCTCTATACCGTTCGTTTGCGATATAAAACATTGGTAACTTTTTGGCTATTAATCTGATTGAGCTACAACTTTTCAGAAAACTTTCTTTACTAAAGTATTAAAATTTTTCTCCTGTAGATAGTTTCAGAAAATGTAGACACTTAACACAATATTAAGAAAATCGTAAAATTCTGAAAATTTGTTAAGCTCGCGCGAGTGGAAGTAGAGAAAACAATTTTTTTTTAAAATGTACTTCTCCCAATTACTTGAAAAATTAGAAGTTTTAAAAATTTTTGCAAAAGGAAAAACGATGTGACTTGAAAGTGTGTACAAGTCCTTGAAATTCAAATTCGAACGATTTTTATAATTAATTATCCTGTACATTTAAAGATACAATTTTTGTATTTGGAATAAGTTTTCTGCAATTACGAAAAAATTTATTTAGAGTACATAAAATTTATTGAACTATTACTAGTAAACTCTACCTCCGTGGTGGTGTGGAAAGGAGTTTTATTTCAGAATATTTGGGATTCTCTAAGAATGGACCAGCTTTTTTATTTTAATATTTCAAATGTGTTTTCTTTCTTTTATGTTTAAGGCAAAAACTAGATCTGAAAAAAGCAAAAAAACCTATTTCCCTAATTGCGTCCAAGATTAGAGCAGAATCTATGCAACCGATTGTTAAAGGTTTTAAAAGTTTTCGCTTTAATTTAAAAAGCAAGTCTTCATTGTATTTTACTAAGTAATGAAAGTATGTCTACAATTGTTTTCTTGAATCCTACCCAAAGGTCAAACATGGTGCAAAAATGTCGTAAAATAAGAAAAATGTCTGAGTACTTTGAAGAAGTTTTTCTAAATCGATATGTATCATATTACAATAATATTTAGGAATATTTATTAAAATATTCATCTTCTAAATTTGTTTGATTAATGTACAGAGTACACTTTATATTTGAAATTTGTATACAATCTAAATCGAAATCAGTCAAATTTTCACTGATTGAATCAGTGATTTGCCTTTTCACTGAATCATCAGTGGAAACAATATTTTTCACTGTTAAAACAGTTACTTTTCACTGAGGTAATCAGTGAAATTTGACTGATTCACAGTAACCTGTTTTTAGTTATTTAAATCAGTCAAATTTCACTGATAATCAGTAGATTTTGACTGATTCATATTTGAAATTTGTACAGTTTTTAAAAAAATCCGAAACTTTTTGAATTTAGTAGTATATTTATAAAATTTGAGAATGTTGCAGTTGATATTTCTATATAGAACTTTAAGCATTTATGGACATAAAATTTCATTTAAAGTTTCTTCTATCGGTATTCAAAACTTTCAACAATTTTGCAAGATTAGTCAAATGCAAAATTTGACAGAGTATTTAATCAAAATATTTACATTTATTTTTTAAATATTTTGAAAATAATTCGACTAAAATAATGATTAATAAGATTTTGTAACATTGTGGGAATATTGGAACGCTGCAAGATTAAATTTTGAGTACAATTTTCAATTAATGAATGTTTAAAGAATTGAGTGAAAGCATCAATTAAAAAGCTTTTTACTTTATAAATTTGATTAAGTGCAGTAATAAGAAAATTTTGACTTTCTATAAAGCATTTCATTTATCTGATTAAAAGTCTGTGCATACGTCACTAAAACGTAAGATTAAAAAACTTTAAACTGCTTTTACCATCAATCTATGAATGTGGATTTTAAACCGTAATTTAATGTGTCTTATTTTTTTTGATAAAATATTTTTAACATAATTTTTTGCTTAAAGTAGCCGATTTACTCTATTAAAAATTGGTCAACTTGTATATTTCAATATTCTGTAATAAAAGTATTTTCATATTATGTTTTTGTATCCTATGCGTAGAATTTTAATTTTTAAATTGAGATTTCTCACAAAGAAGAAAGATTGTCTTATTAAAGCAGTTTATTCCCAGAAATTAAAAATCGTTTACTTAATATTTCGATTCCAAACATTGAATATTTATTGTCTTTGAATAAACCAGAAAAAAAAATTTTTTGAAGTTTTAAAATCTTTTTACAATGTTACGAATTGGACCGAATTTAGAATTACGAAATCTTTCATTAGAAAAAGAAAAAGTCACTCACATGAAATAAACTTATGTAAGAATTATCAAGATTGAAGAGATGTTAAAATATTTGGAAAATAATGCAATTGTAAAATTGCAATTTATATCAATATTTGACAAATTTTTAGCTTTCTCAATCAAAGCATTATCCGGAAATTTTTAGTTCCTATGAAAAGAAGGAATATTTATCAATTTCTTGAATGTTCATACATTAAAAAAATATCGAATTAGAGAATTATATGCAAAGTATTTTCCATTAAGAAGACATAAACATGACATAATTAGTTTTATATCTACATTTTCAGCTTACTTTTTTGTGGCTTAAGCACAAATTTTGAATTCGAAATACAAAAATGCTCTACAGAGTTGAAGTATTTCCTGAATCAATTATTATTGATCCTGAATTCTATTGGAAAATTTGTTGTTTACTGTTCCAATCTTACTACGATTTCAGACGGACAGACAAATTAAGAACTACAAAATATTTCATCCAAAAGATTGCACTCCTCCATAAAATCTTGTCAAATTGTAACAAGATTTGAACACTTCGAACGAACATTTTTATGTAAAATTTAAAGTTGATTGATATTTATATGTTAATATGGAAATACCAATAAACACATATTTTAGCTTTTTAATTTATCTACTGCTATTAGACAATTTTCCATTTCCTTAGAGATTTTAAGTTTTGGAATGAAAAGTTTGTGCTTAGGCTACAAAAATGTGAGATGAAAATATTTCTAACATATAACTGAAAATATAAATTATGAACTTGAATTTTATGTTCATTTTATCTTGATAGAAAATATTGTTCTAATTGAAAAATTGTTAAATGTACAAAATTAGTAAGAAGTATATATATTTGAATGGAAAATTATATATTGATTCAAATTTTATACATTTATTGTCACTAAATTTCACTGAAAGTTTATTTTTGAAGTGTTGAAATCCTCATGAAATTTTCCAAGATCATACTGATGTTTATTTCATGCAGACTTTCTTCAAGAAATTGAAGAAAAGTGTTATTTCTTGAACTATATACTTCGTAAATTCAAATTCGTCGTCTGCTTCGCGCCTCTTTTGCACGTACTCGAGAAAAATACAATTCTTAATTTCGACTCGATAAACGAAATCGTGAGATCTAAAAATAACTTGAAAACTCACGCATTGTAACGAAGTCCGTCTTCGTGCACCTTCGGCTTTACACGAAGCTGGTGACCGCAGCGTGTAGCAGAGCCGACACACTGACACGCCACGTTTGCATGTGTTTCTCCCAGATGGGAACGTGGTGGGGGCCGAAAAATCCCACGTTCTGGAGACACTGATTCTTTCTGAAGCCCATGATGTACCCCAGGCAGATCATCTAGGAATAGAAAAAACTTATAAGCGTATTGCAATAGATTATTTTTGGCCAGGTTGTTTTCAAGATATAGTAAATTATATTAAGAAATGTGAAATTTGTCAGACTTGTAAAGTGGATCAAAAAGCTCCAGCTGGAATGATGGGTGAAAGAATAGTTGAACAACCTTGGATGATTGTTGCAGCAGATATAATGGGACCACTTCCTCGTAGTAAAACAGGTTATTAATATGTTTTAGATATTCAGGATTTTTTACTAAAATGATTGAATGCGTTCCTTTACGTAAAGCTACGGGAAAGAAAATTAATGACGCTTTTAGAAATTTAGTTATGAATCGCTGGGGAACCCCACAGGTCATTCATACTGACAATGGTTCGGAATTTGTTAATCATATTATGCAATCTTTTAGTGAAGAATTTAATATTCATTTATCAACAATCCCTCCCTTTCATCCACAAGCTGATCCAGTAGAACGTGTAAACCGTGTACTCAAAACCATGATAGTTTCCTTTATTGTTAAGATCACAGAACTTGGGATATACATATATCTTCATTTTTAAATTATGGTACGGATCCTAAATCTATTAATTCTATGCGTCGTACTATAGAATCTAAATTAGCAATTGAACCCCAGTCATCCGAGCTTTGGAAGGAAAGAATGAAGAAAATACAAGTCATGAAAGATTGGATCATTAGAAATTTCGATAAGGCTTATCAAAAACAATCTAAGCAATATAATTTACGTCGTCGTCAATTGCATTTCTCATTAGGAGATTTGGTTCTTAATAGAAATAGAATACAATCATCTAAAGTAACAGATATTGCTGCTGAATTAAATCCTAAATTTGTGGGTCCTTTTAAAATTATTAAGATTCTCTCCCCAACAGTTTATGAAATTGGAGATTTGATTGGAAATAAAATAAATAAAGTTCACATAAAAGATTTGAAACCCTTTATCCCGAGCAATTAGGATATAGATATAATTTACTTCTTCTTAATTATTTTTTTTATAGATCCCTGAGTTTTGCCAGATCCTTCATCCCACATAAACTAATGAAAAAATTTATGAATCAATGGAAGGCGAAGAAACAATCCCGTTTGAAGTATTTCAAGACCTCAGGAATAAATACATTAGAATATTAAAGGATTATCGATCTTTGAAGAATAAATATGATGTATTAATTGAGCCTGAAGAAATTGTTGCAGAATGGACTCAAGAAGATAAGATCAAGGCAGCGCGATATCCCGGATGGGAATATATAAAGCCATTTAGTCAAATACTAACAAAAATTAGTATTGAACACCCACAATTAATCAGGATATTAGGAGAAGCCCATGTTGCAGAGGATGAGTTTAGGAATGTTATGGCACCAGCTAAAAATATCAGAGAAATTTGTGAATCTGATGCTACAACTCAAACCCCAAGTGGATTTGGAAACCCAGATAAAAATTGTGTTGAGATCCAAACTTCGCCAGAAATTTATGAATTTTCCAACTCTTCCCCCGTAACATCAAATCAGTTTCCAACAGTTCCAGAATTTGCATGCTCTCTTAACCTTGAATCGACTATTAAATGGTATAAGGAAACAGCACGACAAGGATGTTGGAAGTGTGGCAGTTCACTTCATAAATTCAATGATTGTGATGAGCATAAAACCCAAATCTTTTGCTACAATTGTGGTGAGCCAGGAGTTACTAAATTGACTTGTCCAGATTGTCCAAATAAAAATAAAAAATACAAACTATATTATTAGCTAGATTCAGTGATGCTACCTGAAAAATGAAATGTAGATTATTATTGAGATAAATATTGTTAATTTAGTAATGTTAATTTAAGATCCTCAATTGTTAACTATTAATTTTTAGTTTCCGCTGTAATTATTCAATTGGGTAATTTCTTTCAATATTTGTCCACCCAAATATCGAATTCAATAAAATAATAAAAAAATAAAAAGTAGTTGATATGGATTATAATGAATTAAATAAAATTATTAATAAAGATTTATTATATTATAAAAAAAAAAAAATGATTTCCTTTTTTTTTGTTTTGTTCTGTTTATTATTTGATTCAGTCATGGAGTTCCGTGTAACGTTGTTTAGCTTCCTTCTGATTTTCACTTTAAACCTTGCCTGTTGATTAGAACTTTCTTGTTTTCTAAATTCAGAATTGCGTATTAAATTCTGCAACCTCATGGATATAAGTCCGTATTGTGTTATAATTTTAAAATTACTAACGTCATATTTTAAGAAATTAATAAGTCATATTTTTACGAAGATAATCATATTTAATCACTATGATTTGCTGGAATAAATTTTTAAACGATCTGTAGTAAACATATTCACAGAATAAAAATCCATCTATTGGGCTAGAGATGATTGCATTTAAATTGGTTATCACCTTGGGTTTAAGACCTCATCGGTCCTTTCTTAGGGGAGGACAGTTGTGACGTTGCAAAATCCTTGCAAGTCACAAGTTAAAGTATTTCGGAATTTAGAAAACTTATGATACTACAATTTTGAATATTACTAATTTCGCGTTTTATAAGCTCCGGAAGCTGCACGGTTTTCCAAGACTTACGTTAACAATTAAAATCCTTTAAATTTAAGAATTGATTTTGCCTATTTTTTCGGTTTATTTATGAAATTCAACTGAGACTCAGAGACTTCAAGAGACTTCAGTAAGCATTTGGGACGCCTTTTGTTACTTGAAATCAAAGTAGGAATCTCAATCAAAATCCGCATTTTAATCAAAGACCAAATTTTAATATGAATTACAGTCAAAACAGAAATCAAAATCCAAATTTCAATCAGAACCTAAATCCAGGTCAAAACTTTGAAGTTATTTGCTATTTATGTAATACACCAGGACATACATCTAAGAATTGCAACAATCAAATAAATAAAAATCAACATTTACAACAACAACAAAAACAACCACAACAACAAGAGTTTAATCAACAGGTAAACTCCAATGCCCTTCCCGGAACGGGTGCACAAAGGAGGGCTTAAATGAACAATTAAATGCACTTAATTTAATAGAAAACAAAACTGAAAAAGTTAATTTAAGCACAAGTAATACAATTCCTCATATAATTTTATCAGCTGAAGGATTAAAAAACCCCATACACATGATGATAGATACAGGTGCTGGATCAAATTTAATAAAAAAACAAGCAGTCAAAACAAACGTGAAAATATTAGGTACAGAATTTTTTAGAAACAATAACGCAAAAATAAATTATGAGGAAAAACAACTTGAAATAAATAATGAAGTTTATCCCTTTGAAATGCAAGAAACTATATTGGTGCCAGCAAGAACAATTTCAGATTTTTATGCGAGAATAAAAAACAGTAACCAAAAACAGAGATTTACTCCACAGTTACACTTATGCAATGGAGTTTATTTAGGAAATGTAATTGTTTCTAATAATAACAATAAAGCGTACCTGAAAATATTCAATACAAATACACAACCTCAAAGATTAACTAGACCAACTATTGAATTGATAGACTTTGAAGAACTATCAATACATGAGAAAACAATAAATCAGAATGGCAGAAAATTAAATTTAGGAAATGAAAAATTTAGTTTTTCACAGCAAATTTTTAATGATTTAATTACTCAGATTCCACAAACAAATGATTATCACCAATCATTCAATATTTCAAATAAAAATCGAGAAAACGCAATTAAGGAATTATTAAGATTAGATCATTTAAACAAAGAAGAAAAACAACATGTCGAAAATTTGATTGAAAAATATGCAGATCGATTTCACATTCCAGGAGAACCTTTAGGAGCAACAACTGTCTTACAACATAACATTCCAACAACAGATGATCAACCGATATTTTCAAAACAATACACATTCCCTCCAATACATGAAGAAGAAATTTCACGTCAAGTAAATGAACTGATCGATAATAAAATTATCAAACCTTCACAATCACCATATAATACACCTGTTTGGACAGTACCTGAAAAATTAGATTCACATGGAAATAAAAAATGGCGGATGGTACTTGATTTTCGCAAACTTAATGAAAAAAAAATTGGAGATTCGTATCCTTTACCAAATATTATCGATATCTTACACCAATTAGGATCAGCTCAATATTTTTCTGTATTTGATCTCGCCTAAGGATTTCATCAAATAAAAATAAGCCCTGAAGACTCTCATAAAACAGCTTTTTCCACCCCTTACGGACATTATGAATTCGACCGTATGCCATTTGGTTTAAAAAACGCACCTGCTACCTTTCAACGATTAATGGATTTAGTTTTAACAGGACTTCAAGGAAATGAATTATTCGTCTACTTATATGACATTGTTTTATATGCAAATTCTTTAGAAGAACATGAAGAAAAATTCAAAAAACTAATGGAAAGATTAAGTGAAGCAAATCTCAAATTATAGCCAGATAACAAAGACCAGACTTCTCACAACCTTTCATTTTGACAACTGATGCGTCAGGATTCGCTATAGGAGGAATACTTTC
Organism: Diplolepis rosae; assembly: GCA_030998225.1. Taxonomy (NCBI): domain Eukaryota; kingdom Metazoa; phylum Arthropoda; class Insecta; order Hymenoptera; family Diplolepididae; genus Diplolepis; species Diplolepis rosae. The sequence continues at coordinate 2,960,309 of JAPYXD010000738.1, forward strand.
TCAAGGCAAAATAGGTAAAGATAAACCTATAGCTTATACTTGTAGATCATTAAATGATTGTGAGAGAAAATATGATACATATGGAAAGGAAGCATTAGCAATTATTTATTGTGTAACATATTTTCGCCCTTACTTATATGGACGAAAATTTACCTTAGTCACAGATCATAAACCATTAGTATGGTTTCAAAACTCGAAAGACCCTTGCTCACGAGTAACCAGGTGGAAATTAAAGCTAGCAGAATACGATTTTGACGTTATATATAAGGCAGGTAAGACCAATGTAAATGCAGATGCTTTATCGAGAAACCCTATTGATTTAGAAAATATTGAAAATAATATTGAAATAAATTTAATCAAACAAAAAAATGCAAAATGCATATCTGATTTAAAATATCATGAAAAGGTACCAGAAACAAATCTTACGTGCTATGAAAAAATAGATTATGATGTAATTGAAGGAAATATTTAAGAAAATAATTTTAAGGAATCTAAACAATTTATGAACAAGAAGAATATATCTAAAAATAAGAATAATCGAAGAAATTATGATGGATTAACATATAAGGCTATTAAAGACGAAGATACTGATTATAGTTATTTAAGAGGAAACAAACAAATACTGACAAATGATGGAAATTTAAATAAGGATATAAGAAATAAAAAATATAATGATGATATAAATTATGATGGTATAAATTATGAACATATTGGAAAACAAAAAATTTGTGGACATTTTGGAGAAATCGAACAATCATACGAAGAAACTTTTATTAAAAATGTTAGTAATAATAAATGCTATAATAATGATGATGTTGATGCAGAAAAAATTGATAGAAGTGAAACTGAAGAAATTAAAGAATTATTAAATGAAGAATATTTATTGAAAAATGACGATGACAATGATATGAACAAAGAAAAAATTTATGAAGATAATGAAAAAGCTATTGAACAATTGAACAAAGAAGATTTATTTAACGTAATTGATAAAAGGTTGATTAATATAATAATGAACAAAATGAAATTTGAGGGAAATGGAAATAAATTGATCAATGAACGCAATATTTCGGAAACATTTGTTTCACAATTTTTGAAATGTGTCATGGATTCTATTCCAATTTTATTAGAAAATAAAAATAAATGTTACGCTATGCAAAGAAGGAGCCAATTAAAAAATTTGACGAATATAAATATGGATAAAAATGAAGATACTATGAAAAATAAATTATTAGAAAATTTTGAAGTAACAAATAAGGTACAGAAGAAGCGTGGAAGGCCACGAAAAATTATTCAAGAAGTAAAATTACAGAAATCAATTAAAAAAAGAGGTAGGCCCAGTAAAGTTATGAATAAATTAACTAAAAATGATAAGAAACGTAAATTTATGGAATCAGAAGACGAATCAGATTCTGATCCAGATTATGATGTTAAACAAAAACCAAAAATAAATAAGAAGAAGAAAAACTCTCCGAAAAATGAAAATGAAGAATTAATAGAAGAAAGTTATTCTGAATCAAATTCTGACTTATTAAGCGAAGACGAAAAAGAAGAAGAAATCGAGGAAAATTTTCAAAATGTAGAATATGAAAACGAAAACAAACAACCGGACATACTAGAAATAGATAATTCTGAAAACTCTGATGAATACGATCTCACAGCAGAAAGGCCACCCCCAGAGCCACCCCCTGATCAACCTTCAACATCCGGATTGCCTAGAACACAGAAAAATATAATTGAATGCCGCGACCAATTCAGGATGAGAAAAGATAATTATGCGTATTTTGTAAGCAATAAAGGAGAACCCCGTGATGTAGGCTCTAAGCTTTTGAGCAAATGTGGAAAATTACCAAATTTTAAAAATTTACAAAAAGGGATAGTCCAAAAATTACGAAAAGGAAATCAATACCATTTTATACTTCCAATCGAAGGTGAATTTAAAGCATGTCTAGGAGAAACAACTAAGGATATCAAATTAGAAATTCATTTTCTCCATTCCATGGTAGAAGAATTAAATATTAAATCAATTAGTATTGCGAAATCACCACATATTAACAATGTTTTGTGGGAAGAAATTTTGGCTACATTGAAAATAGCATTTTTGGATTCTACAATTAAAATAATAATTTGTAATGGAATCACACAATACCCTACAAAAGAGCAAAGAAATCAATTAATCGAAGAAGCTCATCCATCTGCTATAGGAGGACATAAAGGAGTAACAAAAACTTATAATAGAATCAGCCAAAGATACTATTGGGAAAATATGAAATTGGATATACAAAAATATATACAACTCTGTTTACAATGTCAACTTAAAAAACTTCTTAGGCTTAAAACAAAAAACCCTATGGTAATCACTGATACCCCGGGAACCGCATTCCAGAAAATTTCAATGGATATTGTTGGAAAGTTACCAACAACTTCATCACAAAATCAATATATACTTACTATTCAAGATAACTTTACCGCTTACCACCCTCAATCAAATGGATCATTGGAAAGATCCCACCACGTTCTTAAAGAATATCTTAAACAATTTATTGAAAATAATGCAGAAGGGGATGACTGGATTGAATTAGCAATATTTCCATATAACACGAGTGTTCACGTAGGAACGAAATGCACACCTTACGAATTAGTCTTTGGGAAATTAGCACGTTTACCATCAAGCGATCCTTTACCAGAACATAAAAAAATGGGAACTTACGATATGTACATGACAAAATTAATTACAAAATTACATAAAATGCGTGGAATAGAAAGACAAAATTTAATAGCAGCTAAAGAAAAATCAAAGGAATATTACGACAGAAAAATTAATCCACAAAATTTTAAAATCGGAGATAGTGTATTTTTACTGGTAGGTGGCGAACTAAAGAAATTCGAAAATCAATATTCAGGACCATACGAAGTACTTGAAATATTAGGCAAAGGAAGCATAAAAATTTCAGTTAATAATAAACCAAAAATTGTCAATATTAATAGACTTAGACTTTCATATATAACCCCACCAGCAACTAATCATAAAAAGAAAAATTAAGTATAAAAACATCATGGCCATACTTATTTATAAATGGAATATTTAATTTCGACGACTGCATTGTACCAAATTGATCTCAAGATACAACAAATTCAGAAATAATGAGACATAATTTTTTCGTAAGTTCCTAACTTACAAGGATTTTAACGTTGACAAAAGGATAATTTTCGCATCATACTGTAGAGTGGGCAATCAAACACTAATAGCTACAGGAAATATAGCAATAATAAATAGCTGAAAATGAAGCAACATTTAAAAAAATTAAATTAATACAAGAAAGTTACAACCTTTGTGAAGAAAAATATGAAGATCTGGAAACACAAAAAACTAAATTTCCAAATAAGAGCACTCAAACAGATTTACGCCCAAAATTGGTACCCTTTTGTAAAACATGTAAAAGCTTCAACCATACCTCATACAATTGTTCAAAGAAAACAACGAAAACTAAAAAGCCAGCAATTTTCAAAAAAGTTTTAAACCTCTTTGCATAATCAAAATATCACCTATGGATTTATTTTAACAAATGAATTTTCTTCCAGGTTCAATGCTAATACCATCTGTTTTTCTTGTTCTAGGACATAGCCATCCGAGAAGCATTATATATGAAAAATACATTATTCTTTTCGTAATTAAAGTTCGTAATTAAATGTCTAAATTTTTGCACAATGAGTCAGTTTTTACAATTATCATATAAAAACTATTTTGATCATTTTACCAGTCTTTATCTTCAAGCCTTGCACAATTAAAATCTTTGGAGAAGGTAGTCATTTAATATTTTACATAGATATTTACAAAAATACTCAGTTTTTGAAGTACACTAATTGCAATATTCAAAAAAAAAGAGTAAAACGCTATCCATGAAGAAATACTCATAATAAAAAAACAAAATGAAAATGACTAATTCTTCTTCTCCTCTTTTTATAATATAATTATTCTTCACGTTTTTGATAAATTTATGAATGCTTTCCATTATGAAATTCTCTCGTGTACTATGATAATTATCGATACCGAAAATTTTCCTAAAATTTTCTTAAGATAATATACTCCCTTCTGCTATGGAAGCGAAAATGTTCTATATATATATATATATATATATAAATACTTTTTAAATCTTCATTGAATTTAAAGTTTTTCATTACAGTAGACTTTATCCATGATATTCTAAAGCAGAAGGTTCTCTAAAATAAAATACAAAGTATCTGTTTCGTAATTTGAATATAAAGAACTAGAAATGTTATGCACCACTTAAGACGAAGTTAAAATGATATACAAAGTAAGCTTGGAATACGATTTTAAAGCTTTAAATGTTAAGATTACTCAATGCGTAAAATTTTTAATAATATACCAATATTTACGGCTATATGTACTATTGAAAGATGAAAAAAAAGAGTCTAAGAACAGTTAAACATAAAAGTTACCAGAAAATTTTGTATAGAGACTATTTATTCAGCGAACAAACAGAGCCTGTTAATGAATTGAAAAAACCTACAGAAAACGATTTCGAAAAAGTAATGCTATATAAATGGACACAAAAAATGTGTGAACTAATTAACAGTTAAAAGCGAATATAAAAAGAATGTATTTACGTGATGTGGCGCATTGTTAATAAAATAAAATAAAGTATATGAATGAAACTTGAGTGAGTTTAAACATGTCGATTTCATCCCCATGTTCAAACATAAGGGGGGAGGTGTCACGTCCCGTCACTATCATGAATACGACTCAAATACAAGAAATTTTTTCTATTTTGTGAAATTATATAATCTGATTTACAAGTAATCTGCGTGAAAATATATTGAAATCAATTGATTGTATTCAATGATTATTGAAACAAATTTTACAAAAATGTTGACATTTTAAATGCTTTTAGAAATATGTATGTAGATAAGCTTGAAATGGAATATGTTATATTACAAAGTATATGTCTTAAAAATAGATAAACGTTTAATTGAAGCACATATTAAATTATTTGAGAAATAAAATAGTTTATATGCAACTATACAGATTTATTCATGAAAAGAAAACAAAATGTAATAAAAATACAAAAAATGAAAAATAAAAAATACATATTTATGTGTGTAATAAAGGTCAATTAAAATTCCAATCACATTTGCTTATATCAATATGTATAATCGTTAGTGCTTTATTATGAAAAATGTTTAATCAAAATATGTTAGATTGTTTAAATTTAGGAATGCGGAATAATGCATGTTCACGAATACATATTAATAAATAAAATAGTTATGGGTCTAATAAATGCCATCGACATTACATCTAGTTACAGTATCAATATATGTGTGGTTAGCGTTTTTAGACAAATAATGTGCTGAATCGTTCAGATAAAATAAAAATAAAACGAATCATGTATGTGTATGTATACAGATTCATGCATAAAATTAAAAACAAAGCAAAAAATTGGAAAAATAATAAAAATAGTATGTAGTCATATCTAGCTCTATTGACATATTTATCAAATTATTGAAAATTATCCATTAATATGTATGTTTTAGGGTTTTGTGAACAAGACTTTTAATCGCGCTATCGCACTAATAAAATTTTAATGAATGAAAAATATACAAAAACAAATATAATATTCAACTTTTCAAAACATTTGAATCAACATTTTATATTGTATCCATTTAAAATTATCGTTGTCCGAATATTTAAAACAATGTATCGATATATCTCGTAATAATATTAAAAGCTTCATTGTGTGTGTTTTTTGCACTAAATATTCGAAAGTTTTAATTCAAACCATTGTGAATGTCATCACTATTAATTGTGCGATAACATGTCTATGTATTAAAATTCAATATATTAAATTTAATGCATTTGCGAAAACACAATTATTAACCTATCAAAGTATCAATGTAAACCACAGGCGATAAGAATAGCTCCAAGTCATTTCAGCAAAATTCTATCTTAACAAGAATTCTACTCAAAAGGGAATGTTAACTTAATCATTTCAAAAAGTTCAAACAGGGTCATTGCATCCCCGTGTTCGAACTTAAGGGGGGAGGTGTCACGTCCCGTGACCGTCGCTATTTATTTATTTCATAATACCAAAATATGTAAAATTAATAAAAGATTTTAACATAAAACATGCATAAGCAACAGCTATTAAAAAGTATTTGATACACGCCACCGGCGTATACATCATAAATCGGGGAAAACCTAAGTCGGATTCTAATCTCCTCTCAAGACGACCTTTTCCTTTAGTTGATTGCCGAACCATTGCAATATCCAAGCATCTCTAAATTAGGCAATTAAGTTTTCAAACCTCTTTACAAATTATAGAAACGTCTGCCAGCCGGCTTTTCAACACAATATTTTAGATTTCCATTTTATAGTTTTACGATATGTTTTCCGAATTCCAGAACATCTGCGAGCCAGGCCAGTAATAATTTCGCAGAAACTTTAATTGCATGCCTCTTGTCTGCACACTTAGGGTCCCTATTCACAGTCTCGGTACGGTCGGACCCTGGACCTCTCTTTCTAACCAACGGAATTATTACCTGTCCATTGCGCTCTTATATCTGAGCTGGTAGTTTGTTGTATATTTTTTTTTGTCGTATAAATTGTTAATTATAATATGGCCGATTTATAGTAGAACACGTAGAGATATATGAAATAATTGTAAGTAAGGTCGCGAGCTGTGTGTAATAGTAACTAATAATAATTAATTATAATCTCGCTGTTACTTGCATATTGGTTTGTTTTAGTTTTAAATATTAATAGAGAATATTTTTTTAATGTTAAATCGAGAAACCATTTATGATTAAGTTACAATTATATATAAATAATAATGCAATATGTTATTGGGTAAAACTAGTATACGCACTATTAATAATTAGAGTTACGCACAATCAGTTTTAATTTCTCTACTGTTACTGCATTTATTTACGTTAGATATTTAAGCATTAATTACAAACATTTGTAATAATTAATTAGAATAGTTTATTTTTTATTTTTATTATTAATAGATTTCGAGCGACGAGCGGAACATGGAGAGACGGTGGGAGAGAGCACGTGACATCCCCACCCCGCGGCAGACCCTTCCTGGGCGCCACGGACCGACGTGATTGGTGGGAATGTGGTGGGAATTCTCTCCGAATACCAGCGACGCGCGCTGAACGACACGGGCCTGCCTGATTGGCCGGGATGTCGTTCTTCTATCAAGGACCTACCCTCTCTCCGAGTACCTGCGACGCGCGCCGGGGTGACGCCACGCACCGGAGAGATTCTCTTGCATAGAGACTGGACTTGTTTACCGCGCCTTGAGACGAGCAGACGTACGTCCCTCGTCATCATATTTCATCTGAGTAAATTGTTTCCTTTCATAATAGTGTAGACCTTTTTTAACTTTCAATAAAATCAAGCAGTGAAGTGAACTATAAGTGAGTATTTCATTCGTGTTAGAGTGTGTGGTAGTGGATCCCGTGACCTTTACCCTGTGTTCCTTCCTAAGGTGCCCCGAACTCGAAAGCATCGGTTCAGCAGCGAACGCACGCTGACTCGGACCGGCAGGAGAGTTCGACGGTAACTCCCTACCTCCCTCATTCTCTCCCCACGTTCGAACGCGGCGGTTCCTTGGTGGGTGCCCACCGAACGGACCAGCGTAAGAGCAAGGGATAGTGAGGTCCCAACTCCGTCCCACATTTAAGCGGACGTTGTTCAAACCCACTAATAAAGATGTTTCTTCGCAGGCTATGGGAAGAAAGAGGCCGAACAATCGTCGTCGTCGCGCACACGCCGCGAGATTAGAAGCGGCCACCAAACTCGGGGTCCAAAACTTCAATCCGGGGGATCATTCTCCGACCGCGGACGCGGACGTGCTCGAGGTTCCCCTCGAATTATCCCCGATCCTCACACCAGGGGGAAGTGTCTGCTACGGACGTATAGCCAAACACCGCTCTCCAGCACCGCCGACCGTCGTCCCCGAATCCCCAGGAACACCACCACGGGGATCAACGACGCGCGGACATCCGTCCACAGACTCCCCACCGACGCCGACTTGGGATCGCCCTTCTTCTGAGGACCCGGACGTGCCCGAGGTTCCCCTCGGATCATCCCCGATCCTCACGCCGGGGAGAAGTGTCCCCCACGGACGTATAGACAACCCGTCCCCAGCACAGCGGACCGTCGTACCCGAGTCCCCGGCAACACCACCACGGGGAAACCGCCCTCCACTCCGGGTACATCGTCCGCGCCGTGACCCCGCCGAGTACGACCACGTGCCCGAGACACCGCGCTCACGCCACCCGCAAACTCGCTCCTGGGGGTCCCCAAGACTCCGAAAGAAACGTCTGCGCCACACCCACGCGCGGGCACCCACGGCCAAGCGGTGCCTAGCCAAGGCCCCACGGTTTCATCTGTTCCCGGAGGTTCGACCAGCAGGGCTACTCTACCTCGCCCCCCACGAACCACCAGACCGTCCCGTACGCGTCCTGGTGCGTCTTCACGAGGAGCGTCGGTTTATCATCGGGTACTTCCTCGATTCGCACCCCTCCGACCAGCGCGATTGCGATTCGCCTGGGAGCTCTCAGACGCCGCTCCAGAGTCACAAATTTTGAGGGGCTAACGGGCTCCCCGCCTTCCCCCTTTTCCCCACTGAGTCTACTTCTAAGAGGACAGAACGTAGCATATTGATAAGACGAAAATTGAATGCACGAAAAATAAAATTGTGAAATAGATTTGTGGATTTAAGCCCCACCTGTCACAGTTTCCCTATTTGGATTTTGGTCTACCTGTCAGAATTTCAACGCATCGTAAGGTGAATTAGAAGGTGTGTACCCCTTCCGGATTATCAGTGGTTCCAGCCTGGATTCAAGTAAGTCCAATTTTAATATATGACCCCAGGAGGAAATTTTAATAACTTTCTATCTCTCTCTCTATGTCTCTCTCTCAGTATGTACCCATCAAAATAAAGGTTAATAATTATAAATTCAGTAAGTTCAGAGTTTCATTTTAGTTAGCTACCCTCATCCCAGTTTCGGTTTAGAAATCCTCTGGATTTCTTTACCGATCTAAAACGAGGGAAAATAAAATATATTATTAAAGGAAGGTAAGTGTCAGGACGTCACAAATAGATTCTGTGGAAAAAGTTTTGTGGAACCTCCGTAGCTAAGATGATAGAGCATTCGACCGTCAATCGAAAGGTCCTGGGCTCGATACCCAGCGGAGTGGAAGCGTTCCTTTTTTCACAGAAAAAATTGTTCAAATATATAAAAAAAAGTCATAGTGGTATTGTAAAATATAGCGAATTTTCTCTTTATTCTCATTCAGTTTTGAATTTGAATGAATTTTGATACCAAATGTTCACAGAGCAAGAATGTCGATCCTCAACTTTGCGCAAACAGCGTAGGTTTCCTATACTCCAATAATGCATTTTGTGTCGATTAACCGTATCATTGTTCGTGAAAGACGACTCGTCTAAAAACAGTGCTCAAAAAACAAATTCGGGTTTCCTTGTATCTGCTGAAGCGCCCAATGACGAAATGTCACTCGGTTTTGGAAGCTATTGCCATGAAGTTCTCGAGGCAGTGAAATATGAAAGGGATGATATTTAACACGTTTTAACAGCTTCCGAACACTTGTTAGAGACATGTCTGAATCACGGCTCAGTTGTCGAGTACTAAAATGAACATCATGAGTAATTGCGATTTTAGCTGCAATTATTCATGACCTTTATGTTAGTACGCAACAACCGAGCCGTGATTTCGGGATGTCTCTATCAAGTATTCGGAAGGTATTAAAACGTGTTGAAAATTAAACCTTTCATAAACTATGGCCTCAAGAACTTTATGGCAATGAGTTTCGAAACCGAGTGACATTTTGTCAATGGGCACTTCAGCAGATGCAAGGAAACCCGAATTTCTTTTTTTAAGCATGGTTTTTAGACGAGTCGTTTATCACGAACAATGATGCGGTTAATCGACACAGTATGCATTAGTGGAGTTTAGAAACCCCACAATGGTTGCGCGAAGTTGAGCATTAGCGACCTTGGTCCGAGAATATTTGGTGTGGAATAAATGGAGATCAACTCATCGGTCTGTATCTATTGATGTTAATTTGAATGTTGACGAATATCGTGACTTTTTTTAAAATGAACTGCAAACATTGCCTGAAGACCTAAGCTTAGAAGTGCGACAGAACATGTGGTTTCAACATGACAGTTGTCCAGCACATTATGCGGTAAATTTAAATCTGCCATAAAAAAGAGGTTCTCATTTGGAATTTTAAAGCCCTCCCCCTGCCCCTCCTGCGCCCAGTGGGTGGGGTTTGGAGTAAATTTTCTCCAAGTTGCTTTTCCCTCTGTAAAATAAAAAGTTTTCATCACGAACATTTCTTTTGCAGGATGTGTATTTCTGGAGATATTTCCACGTCTTAAGACAACAAGAAACACCATGTATACAAAATCATTCTTAGAAGCGTTTTTAAGGTAAAGATGGGTAAAACTACAGCTCCGATTGTATCGATATTTCAAAAATCTCCAAATACTTATTCTCGAATTAATGCTCATATTTTATGATTAGCGATCGAAACCAAAAAGGTTAACGTACACACAAGTTAAAGCTTTGTTGCTTTAATGATACTAAGCAATCATTTATGGCATTGAAGCCCTGGAGCATGTCCGTGAAGTTAGCACTCCGACCATGAAAAATCCAAACTTTTTTTGGTGAAATCGTTTGGTGGTCGTTAGGTGGTAGTTTTCGACGTTTGGTGGTCAAAATTGTGGGAGATATCATTTTTCCAAAAAATCTTTTGTAGTATGTAGTGTAACGATTTTATAATCTTTGATATTAAATCTTAAGATTAGGATAGAATATTTCTATGAAAAAATAAGCATTTTACGTAAAAAGTATTTAATTAATGAACGATACACTTGCGGCAAAATTGGCGCATACGAGATTCAAATCAGAGGCGAAGTTGGCACACGTGTTGTGTTTCTGGAAACCGGTGACTGAAGTCAAGTGCTCGGATGTTTATGATTGAAAATATAAAGAAGATAGTAAGTACACAATTATTAATATATAGATATATACATTTGAATGTTGCTGGACTTTTCTGCTAATATTTTTCTTAAGATTTTTTGTGCCATGGGAGGTAATGTGGTTCGCAAAAGTGATGTAACGACTTTGTAAGGTTATATTCATTTGAACAATCAGTGGTTAAATTTTTTTTTTTAAGTTTGAGGTATTAAGGCATTTTAAAAACGATTTTTAATAATTAATTTGCAGTCTGACAGTGTTCTGAAATTTTTCTCGATTTTAAGATGTGAAAGCAATGTAAGTAAAAAATTTGTATTTTTGATTGATTGTTTCTATTATTTATAAGTCTCCTAAAGTTAATAATTGTATATACTTCTGATCACAAATTCAAATAATTCTCTATAAAAATAATTTCAATTTGAATATTCACTTAAATATCCACAATTGCCAGTATTTTATTGTACAAATATAAAATATATTTTAACTTTGGCTGGTTTATGTGAATAAAGGTATAAAACACTTCACATATCTTGATATACTATCTCAAATTTAGTTTCAAATTATAACTACCTCTTTTCATCAACCTTTGCTACTGAAATGTAATTCTAAATCTATGAAAATATAACTAATACGTGGCAAGAGAAGATTATAATATTAGTGCGTCAATTTACCCGACATGGCGAGTAAATTGACGCAGGTGCAGTTCTTCGGAAATCTGAATAAAAACCTGCTTTAATAATTTTCAATGCAATGTTTATCCATTGGAAAGTATAGAAAAGATATCCAGCTATTAGATAAATATTTTTTCATAATTTTTAGTCATATACTTTCTTTTTAAACTCGCACTTTCTATTAGGTGCGCCAATTTTGCCGCTTCTCCCCTACTTGGCGCGCAATTTGAAAAAAAAATTACAAATAACTATTCAGATCGTTTAGTAATCTGTTAAATTACATTTATTTTATGCATATTCAAGTGCTTTACATTATTTAAAGGTAAATATCATCCTTCAATAGCTATCTTAAATTTGCATCACATTTATTATATCAAAAACTAAGTTTCTTGATATTTTAAAATAATTCTTTTTGGAAGCACTTCATGATCGTTTGGTAATTATCTGGAAGTACTTTCTGACGTTAAGTGGTCATAAATGTGGCAGATATTAATTTTTCACACAATTTGTCACAGTGTGCACGGGCGTTGGTGTGCATACTAAACCGACGCCGAATTCTAAAGACGGTAATACACAAAGTACAACTAAATACCTTGGGTAGCATATTTGCCTGAAGGGTGCCGATCGAAACTTTGGTTCTATTTTGTTATTGTCAGTATCTTTTAATAACTTGGATATTTTTGGTGTACATAGTTGGCTTTAGGGTCCAGAAAATAATATAAACGAATTGCAAGTGTGAAAATATAAAATTCGACTAAGTAACTAAATTTGCGATAAAGTAAAACTGTACAAAAAATTTTTTTCTGTAAAATGACTAAGGAGAAACTTAAAAAATAGAAGGTGTGAAGGATAAAACATTGTGGTAAAACGGTATAAATGAATTGTACATGTGAACCTATAAAATTAATCTAAGTCTAAACTAAATGTATACGTGCTATTTTTTAAGTTTCTCCTTAGTAATTTTACAGAAAAAAAATTTTTGTACAGTTTTACTTTATCGCAAATTTAGTTGTTTAGTCCAATTTTATATTTTCACACTTGCAATTCTTTTATATCATTTTTTACCACAATGTTTATCTGTCACACGGGCAATTTTTAAGTTTTCCTCCTTTGTATTTTTTATAGAAATAAATTCTCACTGATGATGACTCTAACTTGAGTCGAAACGTTTGAAAATATGAAACCTAGAGTTTACATTTTTTCTAGACCTTAAAGCCAACTAAGTACACCAAAAATATCAAAATTTCAATACTGAGGGTCGATATACTAGGTTGTGCAAAAAGTTTTGAAAACGGAAATGAAAATACGTTTTTTTTTTGGTGAAATCACTTTTATTGCTCAGTATAATCTCCCATAAGATCAATACATTTGGTCCAACAGTCTTCCAACTTGTTTATCCCATCATGGAAGTGACTTTCTGCAAGGCCTGCAAAATACTCCTCTACGACGGCTATAACCTCTTCGTTTCATGAAAAATACTTCCCATGAAGGGATTTCATGAGGTGTGGGAACAGCCAGAAGTCAGAGGGAACTAAATCAGGCGAATAAGGTGGATGCTGCAACAATTCGTACTTTAATTCGGTTATTTTAGTGATGGTTTTTTGAGCTGTGTGAGCGGGTGCATTGTCTTGATGAAAAAGGATTTTTTTCTTCTGCAAACCGGGTCTTTTTTGACGAATTTTTGCATCCAATTGATCCAAAAGGTTACAATAATATTCAGAATTTATTGTTTTGCCAGTTTGGAGATAATCCACCAACAAAATCCCTTTTGCATCCCAAAAAACTGATGCTAACACCTTCTTCGCCGATTTCTGGACACGAACTCGCTTCGGTGCCGAAGTGCCTGGTTCACACCACTCCTTAGCCTCTTGTTTTGATTCAGGATCATGATGGAAGACCCAAGTCTCATCCATAGTGATGAATCGACGCAAAAAATCCTTTTTATCCTTTCGAAAACGCTCCAAATGTTGCTCAGAAAGTCGCATTCGAACGTGTTTTTGTTCCATTGTGAGCGAATGCGGCACCCATTGTGCACAGAGCTTTCTGAAACCCAAAACTTCACGTAAAATATGACTCACACTGCCTAATGAGATGTCTAGGGCCTCTGCTAAATCTCTCTCGGTCAATCGACGATCTTCTAAAACCCGATTTGACAATAATCAGTTGATAATAATTAACAATAGTATCAATAAATTAGGAAATCTCAAATTGTAATTGGAAGAAATATTCATTTACAGTAAAAAAAGTAATACATATATTATTTTAGATACATACATAAACATATGAAAATCTTTTATACACTTAAAATTATTCATAACTAAAATATTAAATGTTTTCATAGTTAAGACTTCTTAGAATATTGAAACATACTCTATCTTTGGCTGTAAATACTATGCAGAGGAATATGCTAAGGACTTAAAATAATACCTAATATTTGCTTTGTTTGAAATGTGGTTATTATACTGAGAAATTTTTTTGGAGAAACTCCCATAGATTATAGAAATTTTGAGTCATGAAACAAATCATGATGAGTTTTCACGTAGCCATAGGAAATATTTATAGAACAATTGCAGAATTAAACGTGGGAATAGAATAATATCCTATTATATAGACATGTACAATAAGTGTTATACATAATACTTTTTCATAGCGCCTCCTTTGAAAATCTGATTTTCGGTACCTGTAGAGCGGGTTGAAAGTCGCTGTTTCAACCCGCTCCACAGTTACAGCCAATCAGATTCTCAAAAGAGTTGCTATGAAAAATAGTATACATTACTCGAAAAAAAACACAGCGAAAGCATTTCGTGTGATTGCAGCCCTCGTTTAACTCGGTCAGAGCAAACTTCACACTCATGCAATCGCTCTGTTTCGCCCCTTGTAATGTAATATACTATTATACGGAGCAATATTTAGTTGTTCAAAATATTATTCATAAACAATTAACACTTCTATCAACTTTGTTTTCTGTACGATAACTGTATAATTTTCCAAGTTTATTTTGCCAACGAAAAAATTTGAGAAGAAAAGTAGAGTGCATAAGAGTAATTTAGTTTCGCCAACTTTGAGCCCACAATAATAAATATTCTGGAACAAAACCAGTCCATTTACCTTCATTTTCAAATAGACAGAGATCGATTGACTAGTGTTATTAAAAAATACTGACAATAACAAAATAGAACCAAAGTTTCGATCGGCACCCTTCAGGCAACTATGCTACCCAAGGTATTTAGTTGTACTTTGTGTATTACCGTCTTTTGAATTTCGCGCCAGTTTAGTATGCGCACCAACATCCGTGCAAACTGTGACAAATTGTGTGAAAAATTAATATCTGCTACATTTTTGACCACCTAACGTCAGAAACTACCTCCAGACAATTACCAAGAGATCATGAAGTGCTTCCAAAAAGAATTATTTTAAAATATCAAGAATCTTAGTTTTTGATATAATAAATGTGATGCAAATTTAAGATAGCTATTGAAGGATGATATTTACCTTTAAATAATGTAAAGCATTTGAATATGAATAAAATAAATGTAATTTAGTAGATTATTGAACGATCTGAATAGTTATTTATAATTGTTTTTTTTAATTGCGCGCCAAGGATTTACATGCGCAGATCTTCTGCGCATACTACAAAAGATTTTTTGGAAAAATGATATCTCCCACAATTTTGACCACCAAACGTCGAAAACTACCACCTAACGACCACCAAACGATTACAAAAAGAAATTTTGAAAAATATTAACAGTTGGAGTGCAGCGAGAAGTTAGCACTCCAGCTTTGAAAATTCTGTAGTTTTTGCAATTTTGACCACCAAACGTCGAAAAATACCACCTAACGACCACCAAACGATGTCACCAAAAAAAGTTTGGATTTTTCATGGTTGGAGTGCTAACTTCACGGACATCCCTGGAGCTGTCGTATTAGCATTCTTTGATCTGAAATTGTCATCAAAATCGATACAATTCAACTGTGA
This sequence comes from Diplolepis rosae, assembly GCA_030998225.1. Lineage (NCBI taxonomy): Eukaryota > Metazoa > Arthropoda > Insecta > Hymenoptera > Diplolepididae > Diplolepis > Diplolepis rosae. The sequence continues at coordinate 2,975,987 of JAPYXD010000738.1, forward strand.
AATTGAATTTTCAAAATGTTTTTTTTTTAAGTTTTAGCATACTGTAACTTTCTTATTTTGGTTTAATCGAAGAATCTCATAAAAATAATTAATAGAGCTTTGTAAGCACTATCAGGAATCAATATTGCGATTTCTGATTTTTTCAAAAATACAAAAAATGTTCTTATTTTTGCAACGTTGTTCGTATGTGGCTAATTAACGAATTTTTCCTTACTTTTTGAGCTTGGATTTATGGTGTCTATGACCTATTACATACAGACAGACAGTTTTGTAAAATCATTTTTTTCTGACTCAGACGGTCTCAAAACGTTAAAATTTGATGAAAATTTCGAGTCATTTTTCAGATAAAACTAATACATTCTCATTGATGACGAAAGGGTAAAAATGATATTTCAGGTGTACAAATAAGTTTCCGCCGTTTGACAAAAGTTGATGCCACTAGTAAGTTTTGGTTGAAATTAACAGATATAAAGCTTCACTGTCGTAATGTTGAACATCTGTCAACAACATAACCTTGAAATATTAGTAAATTTTTATTAGTATAATATATTCTCTTGTGTGCGAAAATTTCGAGTTTTGAGCCAAATAAGCGTCATTTGCGGGAACTTTTGATTTGCTTCTTCAATTTGAAGAAATCTGCAGCTGAGGCACATCGGTTGCTTGTAGAAACATATAGTGAGGCTGTCTTAAGTAAGAGAAATTGTCGTGAGTGATTTCAAAAGTTTAAGAACGGTGAATTTGACATCGAAGACAAAGAACGTAGTGGAAAGCCAAAAATGTACGAAGATTTGGAATTGAAGGATTATTGGATCAAGATTCTTGCCAGACGCAAGAAGAACTTGCACGTACATTAGCAGTGACTCAACAAGCAATTTAAAATCGTTTGATTCAAAAACAAGGAAATTGGTTTCCATATGAACTGATGCCGAGAAACGTTGAACGCCAATTTCCCACATGTGAAATGCTGCTTGCTAGCCATGAACGAAGGGGTTTTCTGCACCGTATAGTCACTGGTGATGAAAAATGGATTCACTACGATAACCCAAAGAGGAAGAAATCATGGGGACCACCTGGCCATGCTTCAACATCTACAGCTAACCCAAATATTCATGGAAGAAAACTCTTGTTGTCTATTTGGTGGGAACAGCTTAGTGTCGTGTATTATGAGTTGCTCAAACCGAGCAAAACAATTACTGGGGCTGTCTACCGAACACAATTGCTGAGAATGAGTCGAGCGAGCACTCAAGGAAAAGCGCGCTCACTGCTACTCCAGACACGACAAAGTTATTCTCCTGCATGATAATGCTCGTCCGCATGTTTCGGTGCCGGTCAAAACCTATTTGGAAACACTCAAGTGTAAAGTTTTACCCCACCCGCCGTATTCACCAGACATTGCTCGTTCTGATTTTCACTTATTTCGATCGATGACGCCTGTCTGAGTAGCAGTTAACATCATATGGAAATACCAAAAATTGTGTCAATTCGTGGATAGCCTCAAAAAATGAAGCATTCTTCCAACGTGGTATCCATATGTTTCTCAAAAAAGTATGTATGTATGTATGTATGTATGTATATACAGTATACATAGTGGACGGAGACCCTAAAGGTTTCAAAGTTATTTTGGATGCAAAGCTTATGCCGAGGACTTTTCCCTGAATAAAAGTGAGTGTATCGGTCACGTCGAAAAACAAATGGACTCTCGAATACAAAATATTACAAGTTCAGGATATGAACAAGGTAATCATGGTCACATATTATTGTATGTGTTCTATAGATGAAAGTCAAAATCACGTAGTACTATCCACATGGCGCTGCCAGCTGGTTCAAGTGGCAGCAAGTTAAAGCCACTGGTACTAACTTGGAGCTTCTGAAGCACTCTACAACATTGCATCCAGACGTACAAAAATATTTCCTTTCCATCTACTAAGATCTATCTTGAGAAGATTTGCAAACGAGACGTTTAGGCGTCCACAGTCAGAACGCCAAAGAAAGCTTCAATGCTACCATTTGGCGCTTCGTTCCAAAACATCTGAATTCTGACTTTGAAGTGATTAAAATTGCAGGGTACATTGCAGCTGGATTATTTGATGAAGAGTATACATCATTTCTGCAAAATGTGAGCGAATTACATATAGTTAGAAAGCAAGCCATGCTATACGATGAAAGCATGCCGGCCAATAGAATCACTTGTCAGGATCGACGTAGACTCTTATCGCTAAAAGTACTTTGTAAAGCTCACAAAGTAATACTTATGCTCTCGTACACGATAACGAAAAAATTAATAATCTGATCTTCTTCGAATCTTGCACACAGCAGAATAACCTCATTGTTTTCAATATGAGTAATCAATTTCATGAAAATTACTGTAAAAAATTTGTCATTATACATATACACGGTGACCCATTTTAATCTATAATCTCAAATATCATCTAAAATACTTTATCTACGAAAAAATGGTTCGGACAAAGGTTGACCACAACCCCTATTTTTGACTGCGGATTTGAAAAGATCGGGAAATTTCACGTCAAAAATAACCTGTGAAAAAATGGTTTTTGTCACCTTAGAAAGGTAAAAAATTAAGGTCAAATGTCTGAGAAACGACCAGATGCCCTTTTTCTGAATGGTCTTGGTTTTTCAAGGTAAACAAACGTTCAAGATGCTTCACACAAGTTGATGAAATGTTAAGGTGTACATCACCTTGACCATTATGACCTTCAGGTCAATTCTCATGGTGACTTGAAGGTCAAGGCGATTTTTCTTAGACTGAACCCTGTGCCCGGATAAATTTTTTTTGTTGATTTCAGGATGTGGATTGTTAACACAACACCCCACCCCCCTTACCAAACATGCCCAGACAATAACAATCATTTCGGATAAGATGTAAAGACTGTGACTATGTAGTTACAAAAGTGACAATCTTGACAATGTCACTTCTCTGTGACTAGTTACAAAAAAAGACAACTTTGTTCTTACTTTTAGCGTTACCCAGAAACAACGGCGTGGACGTAGTAAGTTCGGTTTCCTTTGGGGTGCTTTCTTGTCGTGAGTCTCCTTGCCTCTCACCATTTTTACCAGTGTTACAATCAGCCAAGGAGTAACTGTTTGAACTGCTCTCCATTGGCTTGAAGACACAAACGTAGACATCTTTAAAACCGTCCACAGTTTTCAGAAAAGTTTCTCGAGAGATGGCTGCGCAAGCGCTTTGAATCCTTTCCATCAGATCTTCTCTTGTTGTGGGTCGCTCAGCAAAAACTACATTTTCAATATAACCCCATAAAAAGAAATCAGGTGACTCTCCTAGGAAGGGGCTAGGCATACCTGTTAAAACCCGAAAACCCCCTCTCTCGAACCAATACACCGCCCGCGGAACCGCCTTTCGGCTTTAAACTTCACGGGCGGTTGGTTCCAGCTTAAAGTCGCGTACGACTCTTCCGTCATCCATTCGCCCGGGACTCCCATCCGCGGTCGCACGACCGTTATGCAGACTGACTAGCCGCGCCAGTCCGGGGAGGAATAAAGCAATTCCTCCTCCGGACGACGCGGACGGCCAAGTCCGTCCAAGACGCAGGACCGCGGGTGCAGGCCCCGATGCGATTTCTACTGGCCCCCGTCGTTGCCGCGCTCTACACGCCCATCGAGCTCCCTCGTCTTCATCACCACGGTGACGAATGACTCGATAAGTGTCCATTTTTGTTCAGATTGGAGCATGAGAGAGACCATCATGTCAGGTGTGAGTTGGGCGCCCACTTCCCGACCGACAGCCTCTCTTGCCACGTCCCACCTGGCACAGAAGAAGAGTGTGTGCTCTGCATTGTCTACAAGTGATCCGCAGTAGCAACACGACTCGTCGTCTCTTTTCTTAAAGCGCTTCAGGTACGCATTAAAGCAGCCATGGCCTGAAAGCGCTTGCGCCAGGTAAAAGCCGACTTGACCGTGCTTTCTATCCAGCCAGGTGGTGAGCTCCGGGATTAGACGGTGTGTCCATCTCCCGAATTGGTCACCATGCCATCTCGTCTGCCATTTCTCGACGAGTCTGCGCCTTCCATCTTTGCGGATGGCCTCCTTTGCGCGAGCGATTACCTGCGGGTTTGTTAAGCAGGTGAGCTCCTTACGGAGCTGAAAGGTCTCTTTCCTTTCCTCCGCCAATAAGTCAATTGGCGGGACGCTCGCCAGGACCAGCACAGCACTCGTCGACACAGATCGGTATGCCGAGACAATTCTCATCACAACACCTCTCTGTGCCGAGAACAGCTTCTTCAGGATAGCATGGTTGTTAAGGGCACTTGTCCAGATCGGAGCTGCATAAAGCAGCTTCGAATTTACCACGCTCGCCACCAGCCTTCTCTTAGCTTCCCTGGGTCCACCAATGTTGGGCATGAGCCGAGTTAGGGCAGCCCCACATTGAATGGCTTTGGCAGTCGCGATCTGCAGGTGTTCGCCAAAGCTAACCCTTAGATCCAACTGCACTCCCAGGTACTTAATGCTCTTTTTCCACTCTGTTTCATGTTCCCCGATAGCGATCTTCGGATATTGGAAGAATCTCCTGTCTGTGACCAGCAAAGCCTCGGTCTTCTCAGGGGCCATTTTCAGGCCTCTGCTATCTAACCAACGCTTTGCCCGCCACAGAGTATCATTGATCCTCAGCTCCAGAATTCTGACGTCGTCAGCAGCGCACACGACAAGTGCGTCATCCGCGAAGCCGATGATGCTCGTTCCAGCAGGCAGGTCCATGCGCAGGAAATCGTCGTACATGACGTTCCAAACGAGTGGACCCACCCGCGACCCTTGAGGGGCGCCACATGTCATCTCCTCCTTGAGAGACCATTTGTCGTCCTCATATATCACCCACCTGTCGCTGAGATAGTCATCTATCATTCGCAACAGGTAGTCTGGAACCTTTTTCCGCACCATCGCCTCGATGCAGATGTTCCATCTCGCGGTATTGAACGCATTGCGTATGTCAATGCCGATCAACGCGCAGAATCCCTTACGCTTACCAGTTCCTCTTCTTGCTTTAGTGGCGATGTCCACCACTGCCTGGATGGCGTCCACTGTGGACCTGCCTTTCCGAAAGCCAAGCTGGTTTTCCGAGAGACCATTCTCGCGGACCATGTGACCCTGTAGTCTTTGTAGGATCATTTCCTCCAGAAGTTTCCCCATCGTATCCAATAGACATATTGGTCTATACGATGAGGCATCCCCTAGAGGCTTGTTGCCCTTCCTCAGCAGGACCAACCTCTGCTTCTTCCAGTCTATGAAGAACCTCCCCTCCCGAAGACAGGAGTTAAAGACTTCTAGGAGGATCTCCGGGTATACCCCGATCATCTCTTTGAGGATCTCGTTCGGTAACCCATCGATCCCCGGCGCTGTGTTTGCCTTGAGCCTTCCACCCGCTCTCTTTAGTTCTTCGAGAGTGAAGAGTTCTTCGCACCGGACCACGCAGGAGCTTCGGTCCTGTCTTTTCAACGGCTCTACATGTGGAAACAAACTTCGCACGATGTACTTGACCTGATCGGGATTATCCAGGCCCGGGGTCTTTCTTCTAGTCACCAATCTCTTGGTGACTATTCTGAAGGCGAGACCCCATGGGTCCTTCTCGACCTCACCAATCAAGTTTTTCCAGCACTGAAGTCGGCTTTTCATTATGCCTTGCCTCAGAGCTGATTTCGCTTTTTTCCATGCCTCGTGCAGTAGAGAATCACCCTTTGAGCGGGTGAATCTCCGCCGCGCTGCGAGGCATTCCCGACGCAGGACAGATAATTGGTCGTTCCACCAGTACATTGAGTACTTTAAGTAAGTGTCTGTCAACGTTTCCGTCAAAAAATAGGGTCCAATTAAATAGCCATTTACTATTCCGCACCACACCATAACACTCCATCGATTTTGATGATCCATCGGTCTGTACCAGTGAGGATTTTCGTGCAACCAATAATGACAGTTATGTTTATTGAGCTGTCCGTCGCTGTAGAATTTACTTTCATTTGAAAAAAGTATTGAACGTATCGAAAGAAACTAGGATCATTGGGTACCATTTGCAAAGCCCATTGACAAAAATTTATACGCGCTAAAATATGATGAGGCCTTGAGGCTTGCGTTAAAGTTATATGGTAAGCATGATAGTTCAGAGATCTTAAAATTCTTGATACTGTACTTTGTGGTATACCTATCTCTTTTTCAATTTCTTGAGTACTGATTTGTGAATCAAGATGCATCAACTGCAAAATTTCTTTGGAAAATATCAAAAAAATTTACAATACCTAATTTTTTCTCTCCAATTTGTAATGATTCAAATTATGAACAAGTAAAACACAAGATTTAACCATCTAAAAGATACCTACGTTTTAAATTAGTATGTAGCAAAACTACATGTATCAAAGATTTTAGTACAGATATAATTATGTTTGACAAACAAATTATTTTTATTTCTTGTGGCATACAATTAATCGTTACTTTAAAATGCAGAAAATCACAATAGATAGAACTGTGAAATTTTTCACTTGTAAAATGTTTCTATTTCCATAAAAATATTGGGCACAAGTTTGCCCGGATAACTGGAGGAAAGTTGGCACCATGCAACTGATTGGGAATAATTAGATTATCAATTAGTTCACCCAGCAAAAAGTTTTATTCAAATAAAGAAATCGTTTTACCAACTTTATTTCTTTAATTCCAAGTGAAAACACCTTTAGAACAATTATTAATTTTTATTTTATTTTAAGAAATCAAGTTTTTAGCTATTTTTAAATGAAAGGGATCATTCTTTCAAAATTATTTATATGTTTCAATAAAGTTCATGTTTGATTTAAATATATTGATGGAAAAACCTCAGGAATAATTTATTTAACTTTATTGTCTTGAACAAAGGAAATTTTTTCTTTCAATTTATAAAAATATGCGACTGCGCAGACATTAATTACTTTAATGCAAATAAAATAAAATTAATCATGAAATACATTTAAATCAAAGAAACTTTTGTATGACCTTATAGCAATGCACAAATTTGTCTGATCAAAATCATTTTTTTGTAAACAAGTGAAAAACAAAACTTAACTATCTGAAAGTTTTTTCCCAGCGACCCACAAGTGAAGATCTGATGGAAAGGATTCGGAGAGCTTGCGCAGCCATCTCTCGAGAAACTTTGCTGAAAACTGTGGACGGTTTTAAAGATGTCTACATTTGTGTCTTCGAGCCAATGGAGAGGACTTCGAACAGTTACTCCCTGGCTGATTTTTGTAACTAGTCACAGAGAAGTGACATTATCAAGATTTTCACTTTTGTAACTACATAGTCACAGTCTTTACATCCTATCCGAAATGATTGTTACTGTATGGGTGTGTTTGGGAAGGGGGGTGGGGTGTTGTGTTAACAATCCACATCCTGAAGTCAACAAAAAAAATACATCCGCGCACAGAGTTCAATCTAAGAAAAATCGTCTTGACCTTCAAGTCACCTTGAAAATTGACATGAAGGTCATGATGATCAAGGTGATGTACACCTTAACATTTCATCAATTTGTGTGAAGCATCTTGAACGTTTGTTTAGCCCGAAAACCCAAGACCATTCAGAAAAAGGGCATCTGGCTACTTGAATAAGCAATATTTACCTTTATAAATTGAACCATTAAAAGTCATTGTAATAATCATTTTAAAAGCTATTTAAAGTACGCAGGTATATGAATATCAAAGTATACTTAAAGAATACTTATTTTTTTGTAATTTTCATTATTGTTTTATTTTGTCTTTCCTATCAAATAATAGAATAAAATTAAGTTTCAAAATGCCCATGTTCTATAGGCTAAGGCGCGCAGATTTGTAAGACCATAAATATTGAGTCTATTGTCACGTATCCATAACAGTTATATTATATATTATAATCATATAAAACTATTATGCTCTTATATCATATAACATGTTTTATTGGTGCTATAAATATTCTTGCTAAATACATGTAATTGTTTTTATGAATAATTTCACTATTAATATTAACTAAAATATAAATAAACAATTGATTTTATTGATAAAATACTAATTACAACAAATATTACCTTTCATTATTATTAAATATTATTGTTACTATTGTTAATAATAACAATTAACGAAATGCAACAAATGTTATATAACAACAATATTACTTCAACCTTTATATTTAAAATTATTATTAATCACTATTATTATTAATATTTAATATTGTTATTAACATTAATTTTCAAAATGCAAAAAATATTAAATAATAACAATGTTACTTCAATTTCTTGATTTGCAATAATTATCCATCACTTTCATTATAATTATTTCATATTGTTATTAAGATTTGCAACAAATATTATAATAATGTCACTTCGAATTTTATAATAATAATGTTTATGATAATTATCATTATTGTTAGTATTCTTATTTGATGTTAATCAACAATCAGCAATTAATTATAAAATACGTTCTTTTAATAACTATTACTATTATGTTATTTTATAAACAAAAGCAATGTTTAAATATAAAGATTAATAGAACAAATCATAATCACCATTTATGTACAACAATTGTATTATAGTTACTCTATTACTTACCTATGTATACAAATAATTTCATTGACCCTTGCGACTAAATCTACCTAAAAACCTGATGGTATGGGTTTACACAGCCCTTGAGATGTGAGTACACCCACACCACGAAAGCATGACCCACACGGACTTGGAAAATCAGTGTGAGTCCCTAAGCTCACCAACGCAGCACACCAGCAAACTGGACCATAGTCTCAACTCACCACACTGACACCTAAGATTCTAATGGACTTCGAAAAAGCTATTGAAACCATGGAACTCAAATTCCCATACTTTCTACCTACGAGTTGAAACTACAGACGACAATATAAACCAGGCTGCAAGGCCTAAACACCAGTCTAAGCGCGTGTAATAGAGTCTAAGCGAGTCTAAGGGAGTCTAAGGGAGCGTACGATCAAGCAGCATCGTTGGAACCGGTTTTCGTCGACGTACCGCAATAAATCTAAGTGGCCGTAATTTCCACGTGTCCGGGAAAATCAATATAATAACAACGGAGTGAATTTCAATAAAACTGGTTTTAGTGTCATTGTAATCGAGGTATCAAAATAAGGATACCGGTTAAACAAAGGATTGACCTGCCACTGTTGGTCAACAAGGATAATTAGGGGAGGTACCCGATTAGCAGAGGATACACAGAACTTAAAGAATTATCGCTTTCAAGAGGCCATCTCATCAAAAAACAACCGGTAAGTCAAATAACTTTGTTTTTATTAAAGTTCTCTTTTCTCTTTTCTTTTGAGCCCTTTGGACTCACGATGTGTTTTTCTTTAAGGTTGTACCAATCAGACTCGACCAACCAAAGGAAAACAGCCTGCAACCAACAACTAAAAAAGTCACTTGAGTTAAAATAAAATTTGTATTTTTATAATAAATTATTATTAGCAATACAGTAAAACCTCATTTATCGGGACGCCCTTGAAATGTAAACACCTCGTTTATCGGGATTTGGAGGGGCTCCCCCTACCACCTACAGTCTCATGGTGGGTTGCCATGACTCTTGTTGTATGTTGACATTAAGTAATGGTAACGAAGGTATATATAATACGAAGGTATGTAAAAAAATTGACACAATAAAACTCCTACAAATGAAACATCTGCAAACTATGTCACTATGTACAAGGAGTGGTGGCTGGAGGAGAAACAAAATGCCCCGATAAATGAGGTTGCCAGATACCGATAAGTGAAAATCCCGATAAATGAGTGTCTTTTCTCTTTTCTTTTGAGCCCTTTAGACTCACGGTGTGTTTTTCTTTAAGGTTGTACCAATCAGACTCGACCAACCAAAGGAAAACAGGCTGCAACCAACAACTTAAAAAGTCGCTTGGGTTAAAATAAAATTTGTATTTTTATAATAAATTATTATTAACAATAATTGTAATTTGATTCATTTGGCTTGTCCTCTACCCGGTTAATTGTTCATTTTAACAATAAACAGAGGAACATAGTTAGGGTAATTGGCTGTAGACTTTAGGTAGGAAATATTTATATTAATTTAAAACTTAGGATGTCACAGAGCTAATTATTCTGGTGCATCGGCCGTTGGCAAACATCAAGCCTTATGAATTTTATGCAAATTTTTTTTTGAATAGTTTTCATATTTTTCACAAAAATCTCCTGAAATTTCTTTAAAATAATTTCAGTTTGAGCAAAATTCTTCTAATAACTAAAATTATTTCTTTTCAATAACCATTGAACAAGTCGACAAGTTGGTAGCAGTTTTAAGTTTCTTTAAAAAAATTGAATACATGAAAATCAAATATATTTTATTTTGCAACTTTAAATAAATAAATTATACATAAAAATATTGTCAAAAATTATTATAATAATCATTCAAATTTAAATTCAAATTTCCTGTATTCAAGTTTTTACTATCTTAATATAATTTTAATAGGTGCCTCTATAAAATATTTTTTTTAAACAAAAACAGTGTGTACGAGATTTAATTCAATATTGAGAAATATTTTGCCTCCGCATTTGAGAATTATAAACTATTCTGTTTTATTTTGACTGTTCCTTAAAATATATTTTAATTGATGTTTCTTCATTTTCGAAAAATTTTAAAAACAAATTTCATATTTTATAGTTTCAAAATATTGCGCAGCTAAAATATTTTTATTATGATATAAAATATAATAATAATAAAATATAAACAATTTTTCACCGTATAAAATATAAGATTTGGATTGTTTAAGGCAGGTTAAAACATTCTTTTCTTTTACACAAATTTTATAAAATTCATAAAAATTAAATTTCTGTTGTTTCTTCTTTAAATTTTTATTCTTATTTATTAAATTATTTGATTAAAATTCGTCAAATATACAAAAAAATTATATACTTTTTATCTAAGAATTTTTTTTTTTAAAATGAAAAATCGTTAATCTGAATCGATTAAATTCAAAAAATTATATTGTTCATCGTCATGATCTTGAATCCAAATGTCTGTGGAAAATAAGAAAGATAATTTAACAACAAAAAGTATTACTCGTAGTCAGGCTAAAAACAATCCAAAACTTGCTGAAATTATGGAAGACAATAGGAAAAAAGGTTTTGAAATTAAGAAAAAAACAGCTGAAAACCAAGATTCGAAAAACCTAAATAACCCTTCAAATACTAGTGCCTCTACGTCCCAAAAAATAGAGTTATCAGGAAATCCTAATCAAGATACTAGTATAATAATTAGTTCTAGTATACCTCCAAAAGACCGATCAGCTTTAACAGATTCAATATTATTCGATAAAAGTATTTTTGATACATCAAATTTAACCGGAAATTCTACTATAGTCGATAAATTTGACCGCACTTTGATCCCAACAAATACTTCAAATTATAAAGAACAATTACATTTATCTGAATCCTCAGAAGATTCAGACCGTGAATTAAATTACAAATTTCCAGACAAATTAGCAGAAGCTCCCGAAAAATCAATTTCTAACGATCCACAATTATTAAAACCTCTAATTAAACAATATAAAGAAGAATATTCGCCTATTTCAAATAAAATAACTACCAATAACCCACAAATTATAGCTGTTGCTCATAATCAAGTAGTATTATTGCGAGATGCACTACAAGTTGTACCAATATTTACAGGAGATAATATATCTCTGGATCAATTTATAGAAGGATGTGGAGAAGCAAAAGATATGCTTCCTGCAGGGCAGAATCAAACTTAACTAAATTAATCATAACAAAGGTCAAAGGAGAAGCAAGAAAATGTGTCAGTGGAGGACAATACAGAAGTGTAGAAGATATTATAGATCGTCTTAAACGCGTTTATTCCTTAAATAAATCAGTATATCAATTACAAGGTGAATTAGGTAATATTTATCAATGGGATAGTGAGAAAGTAATTTCATATGCAACTCGTGTTAGGGAACTTGAAGAAAAAATATTAGATGCCCATAAAGCAAATAATAATAATAGAATAGACGCACATTTTCAAGCAGCCCTTCACAGCGATATTCGGGATTGTTTTTTAAGAGGATTAAAAACCGAAATTGAATCCAGATTACAAGGCGTACATAATTTTAAAGATACGGTAAACAACGCTCTAGAAATAAAAAGAAAAATCTCAACTGCAGCACTACAATCCGCACGTACACCATATAGACAAAAAGAAGGTAATTTAATAGGACCATCAGAAAAACGAGACAGAAATAGGATAAATATAACTCAGGAAGAAATTTTTTGTTAAATTTGTGGAAGAAGAGGACATACAGCTCCCACCTGTAGACAATGGAACCAAATAACCTCAAACAGACAAGGATATTCAAACAATTATGGAAAAACATTACAGCCTATAATAAATCCTCTATATAATAAAAATTTTTACGAAAAAAATAACCAACGGCAACCTTTTAACAGAGGTCCACAGACAAACGTGAGTCAATGGACCCCCCGTCAGGAGAATCCAGGTCAATGGCGACCTCAGTCGTCTTTACCAAACCAAAGTTCATGGCAACAGCAAACAACTAGCAATTTTAATAGAAATAGAGGATTTCAAAATGCTTCAGCGAATTATCCAAAAATAAATAATAATAAAAATTGTAATTACTGTAAAAAAATAGGTCATACAATTGACGAATGTCGGCGTCGAGCATACAACGAATCGCTTAAACAGCAACAACAGTCTAAAAGAGCTGAGAAACAGAACCAGGGAACTCCAGACCCCTCCCCGCTCAGGGTGCAATGAGGGAGGCTATTTAAAACATTTTACAGCACCCACTTCAAATCAGAATATTATAAATACAAAAATAAATGTACACTCAGACAACCCAATTCCTTCTATTATGGTATCTGCTGATGGTCTAAAAAACCCAGCACGTATGATGATAGACACAGGAGCAGGACGAAATTTAATAAAACTAAATATAATTGATCACAACGTGGAAGTAAATCAAGGTGAAATTTTACGCCTTACAGGTATAAATAGTGTACCAGCTTATACATTGGGTCAGATAACTCTCAATATTTTTGGATATCCCACAATTTTTAACTTAATTCCAAATAGTGTACCAGTAGAAGAAGATGGAGTACTAGGATCCGAATTTTTCATTGATAATGACGTCAATATAAATTATATATCAAAATGTTTAGAAATACAAAATAATAAATATCCATTTCGAAATCCGGAGACCATAATTTTGCCAGCAAGATCAATTTCAACTCTTTGTATCCGAATTTCAAATACAAATCAATAAGAAGGATTTATACCTTTACTTAATTTGAATAAAGGAATATATGCAGGAAATGCTATTGTCAAAAATCATCGTGGAAAAGCCTATATAAAAGTAGCAAACATACTTTCTATACCTATAGAAATAGAAACTCCTATAGTCATGCTAGAAGATTTTGAAGAAATCACAATGAGAAGTACTTTAACTAAACCAACTACGAATCAAATTAACACTTTTACGAACAAGAATCATAACAAATCCCCTGAAGAATTAATAGACAAATTTATAAATTCTAGTGACACAGAACAAATAATATCTCAATTTTATAAAATCACAGGAGAAAATAGAATTAAAATAATCAAAGAATTACTTCGTTTAGATCACTTGAATCAAGAAGAGTTCGATCATGTAACAAAATTAATTGTTAAACATTCAGATAGATTCCAAATACCAGATGAACCTTTAGAACCAACTAATGCTCCTATGCATTTAATTCCTACAATAGATGAACGACCAATTTTCTCAAAACAATATAGATTTCCACCAGCACACAAAGAATAAATCACTAAACAAGTTAAGGAACTTTTAAAAAATAAAATAATTAAACCTTCTCAATCACAGTATAATACACCAGTATTTATTGTACCTAAAAAACTAGATTCACATGGTCAAAGAAAGTGGAGAATGGTTTTAGATTTCAGGAAATTAAATGACAAAACGATCGGAGACTCCTATCCATTACGAAACATTATTGATATTTTAGATCAATTAGGAAATGCACGATATTTTTCAGTCTTTGATTTAGCCACTGGATTCCATCATATCCCCATGGATCCTAAAGATTCACATAAAACAGCTTTTTCAACTCCATTTGGACACTACGAATTTGATAGAATGCCCTTTGGATTAAAAAATGCGCCAGCGACATTCCAAAGACTTATGGATATAGTATTAACGGGATTACAAGGAACCGAACTTTTTGTTTATTTAGATGATATTGTTCTATATGCAGATACATTAAAAGAACATGAAGCAAAATTCGATGAACTTATGAATCGACTTAGAAAAAGTAACTTACATTTACAACCTGATAAATGTGAATTTCTCAGACCTGAGGTAGCTTATTTAGGACACATTATAGACAAAAACGGAGTTAGACCCGACCCTAAAAAAATAAAATCTGTACAAGAATTTCCAAGACCAAAAAATGAAAAGAATATTAAACAATTTTTAGGTTTAGCCGGTTATTACAGAAGATTTATTGAAAATTTCTCTAAAATTGCGAGTCCCTTGGCACAACTTTTAAAAAAGGATACACCTTTTGTTTGGATTGAAAAACAACAAAGAAGCTTTTGATATATTAAAAGAAAAATTATGCGAAGAACCTTTACTGCAGCGACCCGATTTTTCCAAACCCTCTATATTAACTACAGACGCATCCGGATATGCGATAGGAGGCATACTTTCTCAAGGAAAAATAGGACAAGATAATCTGATAGCTTATACTTCTCGTACACTTAACGATAGTGAAAGAAAATTTGACACTTATGAAAAGGAGGCACTAGCAATAGTTTACTCCGTTCAGCACTTTCGATCTTACCTTTATGGCAGACGTTTTACTCTAGTAACCGACCATAAACCATTAGTATGGTTCCAAAATTCTAAAGATCCCTGTTCTCGAGTAACGAGATAGAGATTTAAATTAGCCGAATATGATTTCGATGTTGTATATAAAGCAGGAAAAACGAATGTTAATGCTGATGCATTATCTCGAAATCCTGTCGAAAATATTAAAGAAAATGAAAATAAAACAAATACCTTTGAATCTAAAAACAATAACGATTCAAAATATTTCATCAAAGAAAATGATAAAGAAGAGAATTATAAGACGAAAACAAAATCTAAAAAATCTAAAAATTCTACGAAACATACAAATCCTTTCTATTTAATACAAACATATAATAACGATTCTGATGGCGAGCCCGAACCTCCGGTAGCCACAAATTCTTCAAAATTCGAGAAAAACAATCCTCCAATCAAAATTCAAGTTCTGATGACGAAACCGAAAATTTGGTAATCACATATATATTATCAAAATTGAAGCAAAAACAATATGCTAAACTCGAGTCAAAAATAAATACAATATTGACTCGAAATCAAGCAAGGAAACAAAATGTGAAAATATATATCCAGCCAACATATAAAGATTTTTCAGACTCAAATGAAGAAGAAGACGAAGAAAGCGACGACGAACCCCCTGAAAGAAAAGAATAACGAAAAATTATCAAAAATAAAACTATATCAGTGCCTATATCTGGAAGAAAAAGAGGCAGGCCAAGAAAGGATACACCAAAAATTGTAATCACAAATAAGAACAAACCTCAGAAAAGGAAAAAGAAAGGAAAAGAAAATGATAATCTTGAAGAAGATGTAAATGCAATTGATTCAGATTATGAATTTAATAAAGATCCTTTGATCAAAGAAAACACAGATTTAGATTATTTTTCTGATGAATCCGATATTTTAACAGAAGATAATTCTCTACAATATAAGAATCAACATTTAGAAAATACTGAAGAAAGAATTCACGAAAACTTTAATGATGATTTATATTCACAAAACGAAAATATAGCATCTGAAGTCTTAGAAAATCGACCTCCACCAGAACCACCCCCCGCTGAAAAAGACCTGCCGGCCATAAAATTAACAACAAACCGCAATATAATCGAATGTCGAGATCAACTTACAATGCGTAAGGACAATTATGCTTATTTTATTTCAACCAAAAACGAACCACGAGATAATGGTTCTAAAATTCTACTAAAACGTAACGAGTTACCCTAACTTAAAAATCTTTGCGTCGGTTATGCACAAGAATTTCGTAGAGGATTACAGTATCACTTAGCACTATCAATAGAATCTGAATTAAAAGAAAATTCAAGTGATACATTAAAGAATATTAAATTATCAATTTATTCACTCCATTCAAAATCAAAAAGTCTTAAATTACGCACAATTAGTATAGCCAAAACATCTGAAATTAATAATATTTTATGGGAAGAAATTTTAAGTCCCATAAAATTAGCTTTTTCTCACTCACCAATAAAAATCATAATATGTAATGGAATTACACAATATGCAACTAAAGAACAACAATCTCAATTAATCGAAGAAGCTCACTCATCGGCCTTAGGTGCATATAAAGGAGTTACTAAAACTTTCAATAGAATACGTCAAAATTATTATTGGCAAAATATGAAACTAGATATTCAAACTTGTTTAAAATGTAAATTAAAGAAACTTGTACGTGTAAAAACTAAAGAACCTATGATAATAACTGATACTCCTGGAACTGCCTTCGAAAAAGTTTCTATGGACATTGTAGGTCCATTGCCTGTGACACAAAAATTAAATGAGTATATATTAACAATTCAAGATAACTTCACTAAGTACTCATTAGCAATACCACTTCCTAATTCTCTCGCAAGTACTATAGCAGATGCTCTCGTAAAGAAATTTATATGTATTTTTGGATAACCTAGAGCAGTTCTTACTGATCAAGGAAAAAATTTCTTAAGTAATCTTATCCGAAGATTAGCCAAAATATTTAGAATTCGTCAATTCAAAACAACAGCTTTTCATCCACAATCAAATGGATCTTTGGAAAAATCTCATTATGTACTTGCTGAATATTTAAAACAAGTTGTTAGTAAAAATTCTGAATGGGATGACTGGATAGAACTAGCTACATTTTCTTACAATACAAGCATTCAAGAAGGAACTCGTTGCAGTCCATACGAATTAGTTTTTGGTAAATTAGCTAGACAACCTTCAAGCGAACTCCTTCCAGAACATGAAAAACTAGAAACATATGATGATTACTTGATTAAATTTGTAACCCGACTTCATGAAATAATAGAAATTGCTAGAGATAATCTTATTGCAGCAAAAGAAAAATCAAAAAAGTACTACCAAAGAAATATAGGCCCACAAAATTTCAACGTTGATGTAGAAGTATTTTTACTAAGTGGTCCGAAACCTAAAAAAATCGAAAATCAATATTCTGGTCCTTATAGAATTTTAGAAGTTTTAGGAAAAGGCAATGTTAAAATTCAAATTTAAAATAAGCCGAAAGTAGTACATATTAATCGATTAAAACGTGCTCGATTAAATAAAGAAGACTAAATTGGAAACTACTTTCAGACATCGTTACTCAATGAATCCCATCCACCGAAAAAGAATTGATAAATATTGCGATATTCTTGTCAACAACATAAATATAGTGATAATTTGGCCATTTTTAATAAGAAATAAAATCTTTAATCGAGATGATCATGGACATAAATCTCTTACGCACAATCTTTTAGCATATTCTGAATCTGTATAACCACTAATCTATCTCTTGTCTGTTTTAGCCAACCCTTAAACATTTTGCATGAAGCGAAGCACTAGTCATTGATCACAAATAATATACTTCTTTTAGGAACTCGAGAAGCATCATGTCGAGGATTTATTTACTCATCACCATTGGTCTATTTCTTATTCAAATTAATGAAGCCAATCAATCCATTCAAAATTCTTTATCTAAAAATCCTAACATTTACTTCAAACCTTTAGAGACTTTGACTTTTACTACTGACAGATGGCATATTCTCTCTTATGTTAATGTATTAGAAGTTTTAAATTTCCGGATCTGAAATACTCAATATTTTCAAAGAACCATAAAAATGATAAAATCGAATACCACCTGCCAGCTTTACTTGAATGAATTCAATTTCAAACATATTTGAGCAAATCATTTCTTTTACATAGTTGATTTTCTTGTTTTCATAATTGAATCGTGATAATGAAAGCTTAATTTCATCAATTAAAAATCAAGTAAAGATTAAATTCAAACCAAAATTGAATTTTATTTTATTTTTGTTATTTTCTTTTTTCTTCAACCTTTTAGGACCATGAAGCCACCACAAGAAATAGCAGAAAATGACAAACCTTTTGATGGTGTTTGCCTAGAAATTTTCCCAGAAATATATAACGTATTATTTATCACCAAATGTTTTTGATTAGAACCACAAAGTTCAATTATTTATATCAATAAGACTCTCTCAGAGATGCGTGTTTGCGAAATTTGTTATCTAATCAAATTATCTAATCACGGAAAACAAAGATAACAACATCGAAACGCTTGGCACTAGATTGGACAAATACAACCATTCAAAACAGTATGTTTCTTTTGCGATAAAAGAATATTGTCTATTTTCTGCACAGCCTTTCGATGCACACAATGCCCTATGCAACTGATTAACGAGTTAAGCATAGAATATGATTTTATAGGTGCAAACTACGAAATTACGTCTACATATTTCAATAATATTCCTACATTCGTTGCTAATTGTACGGTTATTAAAGATTGTATAAACTACACATGCACTAGCGAACGATCTACTAATAAAAAACAAGCCAAGCATGACGCATCACGTAAACTATTAGAATTATTAAATAAAAACTATGTTTTTAGTGAACAAAACGGATTAGAAGTGATCCCAAAATGTCTTGGAGGTCGTAAAATCTTATATAAATGGACTGGGGCTTGCGAGAAGTGTTATCAAAGAGGTCACTTGATTTATTTATTGAGGAAAGTAGATGGCCTTTCCGGTTTTTTGTATAAATACTTAAGTTCGTGAAATATGCAAGATGGATAATATTTAGATGGAAGAATATATTTAGACCGAAAAAAATTTGAAAGCGTGCATCTTGCATGTGCCAGGAGGAATCGAACCTCCGAATATACATGCCTATCCGGGGACTTACTGTGATATTTAGACCGAAAAAAATTTGAAAGCGTGCATCTTGCATGTGCCAGGAGGAATCGAACCTCCGAATATACATGCCTATCCGGGGAGTTACTGTGATAGGCATGTATATTCGGAGGTTCGATTCCTCCTGGCACATGCAAGAAACACGCATTCAAATTTTTTTCGGTCTAAATATATTCTTCCATCTAAATATTATCCATCTTGCATATTTCACGAACTTAAGTATTTATGCAAAAAACCGGAAAGGCCATCTACTTTCCTCAATATCATAATACCGGTAACACCAAAATGTACAAGTCACTTGATTTATACATGTAAAGGACCCACGAGAAATAACAACCTGAGACTTAAATAAAATCTTATATATATCCATTATTAAATATAAATTGCGACTGCATACATATGAACTTTTCAGAAATAATATTTCAATAGGAATCATATGCGAGACACCTCTTATCCTATAACAATATTTTTTCAGGAAACTAATGAACTCATTTTAATTTTTCATCTACCGAGGATTCAATCGTTACAGTTCTATTCTATCACCACCACGATCGAATTTAGGGGGGGAGGTGTCACGTGTCCATGACAATTATATTATATATTATAATCATATAAAACTATTATGCTATTATATCATATAACATGTTTTATTGTTGCTATAACTATTGTTGCTAGATACATGTAATTGTTTTTATAAATAATTTCACTATTACCATTAACTAAAATATAAATAAACAATTGATTTTATTGATAAAATACTAATTACAACAAATATTACCTTTCATTATTATTAAATATTATTATTACTATTGTTAATAATAACAATTAACGAAATGCAACAAATGTTATATAACAGCAATATTACTTCAACCTTTATATTTAAAATTATTATTAATCACAATTATTATTAATATTTAATATTGTTATTAACATTAATTGTCAAAATGAAACAAATATTAAATAATAACAATGTTACTTCAATTTCTTGATTTGCAATAATTATCTATCACTTTCATTATAATTATTTCATATTGTTATTAAGATTTGCAACAAATATTATAATAATGTCACTTCGAATTTTATAATAATAATGTTTATAATAATTATCATTATTGTTAGTATTATTATTTGATGTTAATCAACAATCAGAAATTAATTATAAAATACGTTCTTTTAATAACTATTACTATTATGTTATTTTATAAACAAAAGCAATGTTTAAATATAAAGATTAATAGAACAAATCATAATCACCATTTATGTACAACAATTGTATTATAGTTACTCTATTACTTACCTATGTATACAAATAATTTCATTGACCCTTGCGACTAAATCTACCTAAAAACCCGATGGTATGGGTTTACACAGCCCTTGAGATGTGAGTACACCCACACCACGAAAGCATGACCCACACGGACTTAGAAAATCAGTGTGAGTCCCTAAGCTCACCAACGCAGCACACCAGCAAACTGGCCCATAGTCTCAACTCACCACACTGACACCTAAGATTCTAATGGACTTCGAAAAAGCTATTGAACAGTGTCTCCAGAACGTGGGATTTTTCGGCCCCCACCACGTTCCCATCTGGGAGAAACACATGCAAACGTGGCGTGTCAGTGTGTCGGCTCTGCTACACGCTGCGGTCACCAGCTTCGTGTAAAGCCGAAGGTGCACGAAGACGGACTTCGTTACAATGCTTGAGTTTTCAAGTTATTTTTAGATTTCACGCTTTCGTTTATCCAGTCGAAATTAAGAATTGTATTTTTCTCGAGTACGTGCAAAAGAGGCGCGAAGCAGACGACGAATTTGAATTTACGAAGTATATAGTTCAAGAAATAACACTTTTCTTCAATTTCTTGAAGAAAGTCTGCATGAAATAAACATCAGTATGATCTTGGAAAATTTCATGAGGATTTCAACACTTCAAAAATAAACTTTCAGTGAAATTTAGTGACAATAAATGTATAAAATTTGAATCAATATATAATTTTCCATTCAAATTTATATACTTCTTACTAATTTTGTACATTTAACAATTTTTCAATTAGAACAATATTTTCTATCAAGATAAAATGAACATAAAATTCAAGTTCATAATTTATATTTTCAGTTATATGTTAGAAATATTTTCATCTCACATTTTTGTAGCCTTAGCACAAACTTTTCATTCCAAAACTTAAAATCTCTACGGAAATGGAAAATTGTCTAATAGCAGTAGATAAATTAAAAAGCTAAAATATGTGTTTATTGGTATTTCCATATTAACATATAAATATCAATCAACTTTAAATTTTACATAAAAATGTTCGTTCGAAGTGTTCAAATCTTGTTACAATTTGACAAGATTTTATGGAGGAGTGGAATCTTTTGGATGAAATATTTTGTAGTTCTTAATTTGTCTGTCCGTCTGAAATCGTAGTAAGATTTGAACAGTAAACAACAAATTTTCCAATAGAATTCAGGATCAATAATAATTGATTCAGGAAATACTTCAACTCTGTAGAGCATTTTTGTATTTCGAATTCAAAATGTGTGCTTAAGCCACAAAAAAGTAAGCTGAAAATGTAGATATAAAACTAATTATGTCATGTTTATGTCTTCTTAATGGAAAATACTTTGCATATAATTCTCTAACTCGATATTTTTTTAATGTATGAACATTCAAGAAATTGATAAATATTCCATCTTTTTATAGGAACTAAAAATTTCTGGATAATGCTTTGATAGAGAAAGCTAAAAATTTGTCAAATATTGATATAAATTACAATTTTACAATTGCATTATTTTTCAAATATTTTAACATCTCTTTAATCTTGATAATTCTTACAGAAGTTAATTTCATGTGAGTGACTTTTTCTTTTTCTAATGAAAGATTTCGTAATTCTAAATTCGGCCCAATTCGTAACATTGTAAAAAGATTTTAAAACTTCATAAAAATTTTTTTTCTGTTTTATTCAAAGTCAATAAATATTCAATGTTTGGAAACGAAATATTAAGTAAATGATTTTAAATTTCTGGGAATAAACTGCTTTAATAAGACAATCTTTCTTCTTTGTGAGAAATCTCAATTTTAAAATTAAAATTCTACGCATAGGATACAAAAACATAATATGAAAATACTTTTATTACAGAATTTTGAAATATACAAGTTGACTAATTTTTAATCGAGTAAATCGGCTACTTTAAACAAAAAATTATGTTAAAAATATTTTATCAAAAAAGAATAGGACACATTAAATTACGGTTTAAAATCCACATTCATAGATTGATGGTAAAAGCAGTTTAAAGTTTTTTAATCTTACGTTTTAGTGACGTATGCACAGACTTTTAATCAGATAAATGAAATGCTTTATAGAAAGTCAAAATTTTCTTATTACTGCACTTAATCAAATTTATAAAGTAAAAATATTTTTTAATTGATGCTTTCACTCAATTCTTTAAACATTCATTAATTGAAAATTGTACTCAAAATTTAATCTTGCAGCGTTCCAATATTCCCACAATGTTACAAAATCTTATTAATCATTATTTTAGTCGAATTATTTTCAAAATATTTAAAAATTAAATGTAAATATTTTGATTAAATACTCTGTCAAATTTTGCAATTTGACTGATATTGCAAAATTGTTGAAAGTTTTGAATACCGATAGAAGAAACTTTAAATGAAATTTTATGTCCATAAATGCTTAAAGTTCTATATAGAAATATCAACTACAACATTCTCAAATTTTATAAATAAACTACTAAATTCAAAAAGTTTCGGATTTATTTAAAAACTGTACAAATTTCAAATATGAATCAGTCAAAATCTACTGATTATCAGTGAAATTTGACTGATTTAAATAACTAAAAACAGGTTACTGTGAATCAGTCAAATTTCACTGATTACTTCAGTGAAAAGTAACTGATTTAACAGTGAAAAATATTGTTTCCACTGATGATTCAGTGAAAAGGCAAATCACTGATTCAATCAGTGAAAATTTGACTGATTCAGATTTAGAGTGTATACAAATTTCAAATATAAAGTGTACTCTGTACATTAATCAAACAAATTTAGAAGATGAATATTTTAATAAATATTCCTAAATATTATTGGAATATGATACATATCGATTTAGAAAAACTTCTTCAAAGTACTCAGACATTTTTCTTATTTTACAACATTTTTGCACCATGCTTGACCTTTGGGTAGGATTCAAGAAAACAATTGTAGACATACTTTCATTACTTAGTAAATTACTATGAAGACTTGCTTTTTAAATTAAAGCGAAAACTTTTAAAACCTTTAACAATCGGTTGCATAGATTCTGCTCTAATCTTGGACGCAATTAGAGAAATAGGTTTTTTTGCTTTTTTTAGATCTAGTTGTTGCCTTAAACATAAAAGAAAGAAAACAGATTTGAAATATTAAAATAAAAAAGCTGGTTCATTCTTAGAGAATCCCAAATATTCTGAAATAAAACTCCTTTCCACACCACCACGGAGGTAGAGTTTACTAGTAATAGTTCAATAAATTTTATGTACTCTAAATAAATTTTTTCGTAATTGCAGAAAACTTATTCCAAATACAAAAATTGTATCTTTAAATGTACAGGATAATTAATCATAAAAATCGTTCGAATTTGAATTTCAAGGACTTGTACACACTTTCAAGGCACATCGTTTTTCCTTTTGCAAAAATTTTTAAAACTTCTAATTTTTCAAGTAATTGGGAGAAGTACATTTAAAAAAAATATTGTTTTCTCTACTTCCACTCGCGCTAGCTTAACAAATTTTCAGAATGTTACTATTTTATTAATATTGTATTAAGTGTCTACATTTTCTGAAAGTATCTACAGGAGAAATATTTTAATACTTTAGTAAAGAAAATTTTCTGAAAAGTTGTAGCTCAATCAGATTAATAGCCAAAAAGTTACCAATGTTTTAAATCGCAAACGAACGGTATAGAGGTCAAATTGG